>JAJQKJ010000402.1:0-81967 GCA_029574335.1 Rana kukunoris | reverse complement strand
AAGGCATACATTCGCTCATTAGCACACAAGTCTATAAGGGCCCTTTCTCACGTCCGCTTCCGCCTGTCCGTTCATTACAATCCGTTAACGGACTTGTAATGAACCCCTATGGGAGCGGATCCGTTTAGCGGATGATGCATCCGCTAACGTCCGCTAGAATCCGCATCCGTTTTTGCGGACGGAAGAATGTTCTATTTTTCTTCCGTTCCTGTCCAAACGGAACGGATGCAAACGGACAGACGGTCCGTTTCCATCCGACTCCCCACACTGTGCAGGGACCGCCCCTGTCCGCCGACAGCTGAGCGGAGACCCCCCCGCTGGGCTGACGGACACACGGAGCGGACCGAAAAACGGTCCGCTCCGTGTGAAAGGACCCTTAAATGTGTAAAGAGCAGTTGTACTCTTGCCTTGCAAAGAGGGCAGAGTGAGTGTGTGTGGGGGCCATATTGATTTTCGACCATGGTTTTGTAATTATTATTTTTATTTTTTATACTGATTTGCGAATTAATTTATGTATTGTTCTGTGTCATTGCAAATCCCATGTGTTTTCCCCCTTTGTTTTTTTTTTGTTTTTTAAACAATGATTTTTTGGGGGATCTGTTCACATGTTATTGATGTTGCCTTATTTATTTTGGTGTTGTTTTGTTTGATTTGGCTGTAATTGTGCTGCATGATTTGTGTAATTTATCAAGATTATGTTAATGAATGTCCTAATTTTTATTTATTTTTTATCTCCTGGTCCTTCACATTGAAAATGCTCATATCTGTATTTGATTGTGTTACTGTCTTAATTTATCATGCATTGTTGTGGCTGTACTGGCTCTTTTTTCACGTCCTGTCATTTAATGTTTTTCAATAAAAAATATATCTTTAATCTATCATTTTTCCTTTTTTTTTTCTTTGTTTATTTTTGGGCCTAGTAATGGCGCCGATATCTTTTTTTTGGTTTGATATATCTTTTGGGGTTTGTTGCCAATGAAATCTTGCGGACACATTGGACAATTTATTTGCCTTTTTTTTTGTTTTGACCATTCTCATTGATGTAAATGATAACTGGCAGGGAAGGGGTTCAATGTGTAACCTGGGATTAATTAGAACTCTGAAGGGAGGTGGGACTGTGTAAGTATCGACCCAACTGTGTCCAATTGTGCAAGGGGTCTCCGCTTGATTCGCGCGCAGTAGGCGACCGTTCTCATGTGCATATACCGCGTGGAAATTATACGGCGGCGACCGCGCCCAATGGTCCCCAAAAGTTGTCTAAAGTCCGAAGTGTCCGCCATAATGTTGCAGTACTGAAAAAAAAACGCAGATCGCCGCCATTACTATTAAAAATAAAAATAGGCCAACAAATAATTCCCCTTCTTTAAAAATGCTAAGAAAATGTCCTAAAAAAATCAAGAAACGCAAAGAAAGAAAGCCACACCATCTACAGGAAGCTGCAAGTCCTGCTGGGTATTTTCTGCAAAAATGCCAAGAAGCATGCTGTCCAGGGCAGAGATGCTGCTTCTATGCAAAGTAAGTTTCTTTGCTGTTTTTGTGTGTATTTATTTTTGCACATGAGCGCGTGTGTGTGTGTGCAAAAAGCAAGATAGATATCTATAATATATATAATATATATACACACATACACATACACGCCACCTAGAGATATATATACATACATAGATAGATACATACCTAGAGATATATATACATACATAGATAGATACATACCTAGAGATATATATATATATTACATACATAGAGATATCTAGATATATTTAGACATGTCTAAGACGTTTGCCCTAAAACACACCCACACAGTTTGCACCATTGGGAGATGTGAATGAGGGACACATCTCCCAAATATATTTGCCACACTTCCTTAACTACATGGCGACCGCCCACTGCAGTTATACGGCGGCGGGCGCGCGCCCGAGTCACGCGGGCGCGCTCGAGCGCTCATTCCTGTCAGCAGTGTAAAACGCTGTTTTAATGTTCATACAATGTATGATCAGAAGATCAGTGAATTCCCCTAGTGACTCCACCCCCCCCCCATACAGTTACAACACACCCAGGAACACACTTAACCCCCTCCCCTGCCCCCTAGTGTTAACCCCTTCACTGGCAATGGCATTTTTCTAGCATTGATCGCTATAAAAATGCCAATGGTCCCCTAAAGTGTCCGCCATATGTTGCAGTACTGAAAACTAATCACAAGTGACTCGCACCGCACTGCTGTACAGATCCCATCTCCTTTGCAACAAACACGCACAGGACATTTTTTTTGGCTCAACACCTGAATCGCATGGGTGTTCACACCTATGCGATCAAATTCATGTCATGTCACTCGCAGTGCGATATGGGAGCTGAAAAGGAGGTGTCATTACCATTATCTGACACTCCCAAGCAGTTTGCATATGGCAGTGTGAACTGCCATGCGAGTTGGGTGTGATGTGTGAATCTGCAGTGGATTCACAGGGTTCCTGAATTGCACCACTCTGAAACTGCGTTTTTTGACCTGTGGTTTTACCACAATATTTTTGGAAGCCAAATTTGGCCCTCATTATTTGGTTTGGAACATTTTCTTGCTCAAACAGCTAGAAACTGGTTACAACAAACTTGTATATAAGGAAAAAGGAGATGTTGTGCTATGGGAAAACTGAGACAGGGTGTCCCCAATGGACAACCAAGAGGCTACCAAGCAGAGATGGACAGTAATATAGATAAAATTATTTATTTGATCATATAAAGATACAAAATCTACAAAGAATTTTGGGATAAGACATTTTTTCAAAAAATTGAAGATACAAGATGTATATAATAGGGGCTAACACGTATGCCTACTTACAAGCAGCCGGCCGATGCTGCACGCGCATGAACCTGGTTCATGTAACATGCAACAGAATAACACGTATAGGACACTAACATGTGACAAACATAAAAAAACACATAACTAGGGCGATCCGACGCCACGCCACGCCACCCCCCACAATCCCCAGCGGGATCGGAACGTCTCGGAAGGGACATTCCGCGTTGAAAAAAAGGACTCAACGCCAGAACGGTTGCACAGCTTCACTGAAAACTCGGATATGTACTGTCACTCATCAGGACTTAGTACCTTATTGGAGACTTTCAAATAAAATTGAGCTCCACGAACGTGTATCCCGGCTAGACTACTCGCCGCACACTGCTCTGTCTGATCCTGATGAGACAGATCTGATGACATCAGTATCGACCAGCAGCACTCTCATTACTAATGAGCTCGGAACTAACCATTGCCGTCCACTATTTGACCTCCCTCTCTGGAGCCCGTAAGACTGTTCTTTTTATTCGCACTGATAGCTGCTGAGGGTTGTTGATACCCAAACGTTTGTGGGACACCCTAAATTAATCATCTTACCTACATGATAGTGTCGATCAGACTGTGCACCAATACGACTGTTGGTGAACTACATCAATGTTATAGCCAGTGACATTCACCCTGGAACCACAGAAAAATACTCAAAGACGTGCAATTCCCTCTCATGCGTTTGCAACTCACATAGAATTGCTTATACAGTGTTTATTGACCAGCATCAACCTACGAATTTATTAATGATTTTATTACGATCACCCAACTGAATATAGACACACTCATTATTTAATATCTTTGGTTGCAACCACATTCTTCCCCTGCAGGGGGTACTTCTGCTGGACATTCCACACACTATATACATTAAATTTTGAAAGCTATCTCTACGGTAATTACCGTACGGAATTTCCAGCAGTAGTGATCCATTTGGCGTCCGGATCGCCCTAGTTATATGTGTTTTTATGTTTGTCACATGTTAGTGTCCTATACGTGTTATTCTGTTGCATGTTACATGAACCAGGTTCATGCGTGCAGCATCGGCCGGCTGCTGTAAGTAGGCATACGTGTTAGCCCCTATTATATACATCTTGTATCTTCAATTTTTTGAAAAAATTTCTTATCCCAAAATTCTTTGTAGATTTTGTATCTTTATATGATCAAATAAATAATTTTATCTATATTACTGTCCATCTCTGCCTTGGTAGCCCCTTGGTTGTCCATTGGGGACACCCTGTCTCAGTTTCCCCATAGCACAACATCTCCTTTTTCCTTATATGCATTGTTGTGGCTACGGCATTTGACCCCTAAATAAGGGGAGTGACAGTTTATAGAGCGCTTGGGATAGATGCATGCATGTTTGCGGAGGTAGTAAGTTCATCTTTAGTTTTTGTTTATATAACACAAACTTGTAACCTGCAAATCGTGGGTAAAAGGCGCAACGTGCATTTTTGATGCGACTCCATAGACAAAAGTCCTAGACCCTTTCCAATAATGGCCAAAAAAAAAACAAACAGTGATGTGAAGATGTTCCATCGGAAACCATGTGCAAATTTGGAGAATCGTTTATGCCAAAAGATAGATGCATCCCAAAAAACATTAGCGTGAATGGCGCCCCACCCCCACACTTCTGTACACAAGTGGTATTGCATGCATTCCATGTGGATGTAAATGTGGAATCTTTGTTCAACATTTCCATGGACTTGGATGGGGTAAACACGCTTTGATAGGTGTGTGCTTTGGATTCCAAGCATTCTCCTGCAATGAATTCTGCACGTGATCCAAGGTTGCAATCTTACACGGAAAAGGCATTTGATAAATCTTCCTGGCATTTCACACTTGGATCTGTAGTGACGTTGCTTAGAATGTCTAAAACCCCGGCTCCTGTTTCCAAATACTACAAATTGCACATTATGTGAGTTGCGACTTTTCGGATCCACTGTGTGTGTAAAATATATATAGATATATATAGTATAGTATACATGTGTATGCAGGGCTTTTTTTTATCAAACAATAGGTGCTGGGACTCAACCACGACCCCCTAAAACCCCTCTGCCCACACACACCCTACAAATCACATCAAATAGTGGGTGTGGTCAGTCAAATTTTAAGAACAGTAGGAGGGTGTTAAAGGGGCATTAAATACCAGGATTGCATTACATGCAGAGTGCAGAGTTCAGGGGGGATTACACACAGAGTGCAGAGCTGTCACTTGTAAAACACAGAAACTGGACTTCTATGTTTACAAGTGATTGTGGTGAGCAGGCCCCCTCAAGGGTCTGAGCCAAAGGTGGTGGAACCGAGTTCCACCAAGTTCACCCTGAAAAAAAGCCCTGTGTGCATGTAAGAATAGTGAACAAAAGCAAGATTGTGTTCATGGTTTGGGTTTGTCTTATTTGCCATTTTCGAAATTCAGGTCTTGTGTTGCAATTTGACCTTTTTGATCCCCCCCCACAGATCTTCCTTATACGTGGCTATGATGGCAGGCGGACCAATGCTGCCAAGCGGGGGATAATAAAGGTAGTCCGCAATCGGCTGCGGCAAAAATTCCTAAGCACGCCAGCAGTGCTGCAGATACAGCACTGCTGGTCAGACATGAAGAGGCGGAGGGAGGATTTCCTCCGCTTTGTTTGTGCTCTAGAATTTCTGGTAAGTCAATATACTGTAAAGTTTTTTACAAATGATCTTTGTCAGGAAGTCTGGTGTAGTAACTCTGCAGCTCAATTTGTGTTGTGGATTTGGAGTAAGGGATGTATTTTAGACCCTGGGTGTGTCAGTTGAAGTTTATATTTGTTTTTCTCTTCTCCTAGCCACAGCCGATGGCAGACTGCCTATGGTCACTTTGACTATATCCCCCGCAGGCAGGCGGACCGCCTGCCTGAGCTACGTCCGGGGAGGAGAGGCGTATCGACACCTCAAAATAGTTCATGGTAAGCACTATTTAATCAGCCTTGTGTGTTTGGATCTATATTTCGGTCTCTCTTGATGTATAGTATAAGTATCTCATCTCTTCTTTATGTACAGAGCAACAAGACCAGGAGCAGGCCTCAACTCCCTGTAAGTTGCTTGCATTTGTATGTTGGCTTTTGTTGTTTTGTTTGGGAGTGATTTGGCATGCATTGATGTCCCCAATCAGGATGGGCTTGGTCATGAGTGTTGGCCAAAGATTGGCTGATTTATGGTTAGGGGCAACAGCACTCATTTGCAGGATGTTTGCTGGGTTTCACCCCGACAAACCACCTGCAATGCACTGAGTGCTGCACAGTGCATTCAGTGCGTGTTGGAACCAGGTCACCCTGTAGAGCAGCAGTTCTCCACCTTTTAGTGACATGACCCCTTGTTAAAAAATACAAAGTTGTAGGGACCCCAACAGTAAAAATAATTTCGTAGCGTGGTTTGTCAGCACCCAAGGCAAGACAAGTAATTTGTGACCCGTGAGTCCCTTCCCCTTCTTTTACGATGTAGCACATTTTCGGATGTACCACTCTTTAGCTTTGTTCTCCTTTCTTTGCTTTTAATCTCTGGCAATGATCATTTTGTTGCCACCATTCCTCTCTCTAGTCATCTTTCTTGTTTTTTCTCTTGTTCTTTCTCTCCATTTTTCTCTCTTCTTGCCCCTTGTTTCGTCTCTCTCTTTTTATTGTCTTACTCCTTGGTGGGGGGCAATGGTATCATTGGCAATGCTGGGGGAAATTCTGAAGAGCCACCTTAGGTGCCCTTGATCAAGTTCATCTGCTAATCTGAGAACTGTAGTGGGGACTTTTAATGGGAGTTCGAATCACACAGGTAGTGTTGCCCACTGTGTCTCCGACGTTGTGGTGTCTCATAGCAGTGACACCAATGCTGAAATCACGAGATAGGGTCTTCTCTAGCCCCTCCCACCTCACAATCCTCATCAGTCAGCGGACCTCTAGTCTCTGCCCCCCAGCCATGCCATGAACTGAATGGGCCACTGCAAAGAGGCTGAGTGGGTGGCCATGGGCTACAGGAACAGCCCAGCTGGGCAGCCACAGGCTCCAGGGCAAGCCCTACTGGGAAGCCACATAAAAGCTGAAGGTGGTGCTGGTTTCAGGAACAGCCCAGGATTTGTTGACCCCCGGCAAATCAACATTTGACCCCCAAGGGGGTCCTGACCCCCAGGTTGAGAACCACTACGGTAGATGCACCAAAACATTACATGCGACAGAGGCTTAGCATGATCCTGCAAAGTTTCAGATGAATGGCTCTTTGCTTTTGTGTTCCTCATGGCCTACAACACAGCCAGTGAGGAATGAGCATGGTTTGTTCCCGAGCTGAAAGTCCAGAGTCTGACCAACTTTGAATTTGACATGCCCACAGGGGCAAGAAGAGCCAGCAGATTTTATTTTAGGAGGCTCAACCGTTTCCCAGACCTGATTAGTGTAACATTTGGATTTTTGAGGGGATAGGAAAGTATAAACTGTAAGTTTGTTTTGTTTTTTCTTTATGTAGCGGACACTTCTGATGGGGAAGCAGGAGCAGAGGGGGCAGAAGAGGGGGCAGAAGAGGGCCCGGCCTCTCCTGACACAAATAGTAAGTTGTACTGCACTTTAGATTGGATCCTACAGTTGGACCGAGCAAAATTAGACTGACTTTTGCCTAGAAACCAATTCTCTTGTCACCTCAGCTTGTTTAAATCACCTTGAGCACAAAAAGATGGAAGAAGATTGTTTTCCAGGCAGAAGTGAGTCTGTTTTTGCACTGTCCAGCTTAAGAAATGCCCCCCTTTTGTCTATTGTTTACCCTTAGTGTTTTGTTGCTAATTGACACAATCATATGTGTTTGTGTTTTGCTATTTCGTTATGCAGGTAATTCTCCACACACACACACAGGAGGAAGTGGGGGGAGGAGTACCAGGGCCCCTCTCCAATTATTTTTAAGTACCCTTTTCCTCATTAAGGTACAACAAACAGTGTGTGAGTGTGCTGTCATGCCTCATTTTTTGACTTTGTTTTGTTTAGTGTTGAGTTCTGATGAGGAGGATGGCAACATGGCCCAGCAACCTCTAGTGATCAGTAAGTACCCTTTTCCACATTAAGGGACAACAGTGTGTGAGTGTGCCGTCATGCCTCATTTTTTGACTTTTGGTTTGGTTTAGCTCTGAGTTCTGATGAGGAGGTGAGGTAGGTGAAGGAGGAGGGCTGTGAGCCCCCTCTAGTGATCAGTAAGTACCCTTTTCCACATTAAGGGACAAAAGTGTGTGAGTGTGCTGTCATGCCTCATTTTTTTACTTTTGGTTTGGTTTAGCTCTGAGTTCTGATGAGGAGGTGAGGGAGGTGGGCTGTGAGCCCCCTTTAGTAATCAGTAAGTACATTTTTCCTTAATAACGGACAAGAGTGTGTGAGTGTGCTGTCATGCCTCATTTTTTGACTTTTGTTTAGCTTTGAGTTCCGAGGAGGAGAGGGAGGAGGAGCCAGGCCCCCCAAGTGGCTGTTGAATCAGGTAAGTCCTTTTTCCCTTTGTCACTTTTGGTTTGGGGAGGGGGGTGATGTAGCTAGCTGCCTTAGAGAGTCCTTTCCAAAAGTAGTGGTTTTATGTTGCTTCAGAGGTGTAAAGGTGCATGAAACCAGCATCACCTTCATTCCAGTGTGCCTTTTCACACTGTGGTGTTTGCTGTGTGGTGACCTTTCACAGAGCCTTTCTTTAAGGCAGTCCCTTTATTCTATTTTTACTCGTTTTGAAACTGACCTGTTGTGGAACATGTATTTAGAGGGCAGGAAATGTACAAGCACTTATTTTGTGTAAAACTAAAGCGGTAACATATATACTCGAGCATAAGTTGAGATTTGCAGCACATACTCAAGTCATCTTTTAGTGATTTATCACCCTGAATTTGGTGACCTGTAACCAGCCAGTCGTAGGTCCCCTGGACCACAAAATGTTCACACATGTAGCCCTACTCTTCCTCTAACAGTGTGCAATTTTGTTTCGGTTGAGCGACCTACAGCTGAAGAAACCAAATTTTTCCCAGTCACCCAACCCTTCCATAGACACCTATGTTAAACGTCAGTCTAGTCAAGGCAACAGTGAGGCACGCAGACGGTCACCATAGGATTGTAGTCAAGCAACAATTGATTGTTCACGATTTTGGAGGGGAAAATCTGTTCCTCGGGTTAGATTAGGGTCAGCTTATACTTCACTTGTGAATGACAGCAATTTATTGACCCAACTTTGGAGATGAAATGAACCTGTAAAGTGACTAGTTTAAAGCTGTGTCAAGTTATTTGCTCCCAATTGTTCAAAAATACACACTGAGACACAATTCAGGATTTAACTTCTTTGCCACAAGTGGGACTCAAGATTGAAGTGTTGTTTTTATTTTATTTTTTGACAGGCCAAAGGCTGCACAGGATGTCCCAAACCCTCGACCAACATGAGGAGCGGCTGGCTCTCCTGGAAGCCAAATTTGGCGTAAAAAAATAAAAATTGTACATAGTTAAAATAAAGTTTGATTTGGTTAACATGACATTTTGATCTTTCTTGCTCTGGTCATATGCCCCTTTATATTTATATTTTGAACACTTGCAAACAGGTACAAAACACATACATATCTGCCCTAGTCTGCTAGCTTGAGGCACGATGGGCAGATTTGGAGCATTCTCAGGTCATTAGATGGCAATAAGCAAAACCAATAAAAGGGTAACTTCAGCTTTTACCTTGAAAGCTGGTGTGTTTCAAGGTTAATGTTTGTCAGGGATTGCAGCTCATCCTTTTTCAGGGGGTAAAAGTCTTTTCCATAAAAAGTGTAAAGTGCGTCTGCCTGTCTCTTTGTAATATTTGCCAATGATCAAGTTTGGCCAAAAACAATGACAAAAGTTAGGTTTGGTGTGTGCAAGTTTTGGGAAGACTCCTCAGTGGGCAAAGGGGGTTTATGAGGTATCTGAAATGTAATTCCACTTTGCACTACAAGTGCAGTTGCTGTAGATCTGAAATGAGGGAGAAGCTCAGCTACATTTCTTAGCCACCCATTTGCTAGTTTAAATGCTAGTTTTACATTCCTGGCATGTCCCATTAGAATCTCCAGCAACTGCACTTTGAAGTGCAATTTGCATTTGTAGTGCAAAGAGGATTGACGTTTTGTAAAGAACTCCAATAGTATTTGTGAATAAGACTGGCAAAGGGTCAGTTAGGCTACGATGGTATTCTGCGCCTAGCTGGCACCATCAGACCTTCCCCTCCTGAACACTCCAGCAATGGCAGACTTCGGCCCCAGCCTAAGCATATCCTGTAGTGTAAGGGCCTGCCCTATTGCATACAAATAGGTAATTTTAAAGGGGTTGTAGAGTTTGGTTAAGTATTTTCTACTCTTTCCTTACATTTCCCTTCCAAATGCCTTAATTTCTTTGAATTTCTCACTTCCCGTTTTTTCTCAGTAAGCTTTACACCATCATTGGAGCGGTAGTAAGTCATTAAAGTGGAGCTCCACCCTAAAGTGGAACTTACGCTGATCGGATCCCTCCCCCCCCTCCGGTGTCACATTTGACACCTTTCAGGGGGGAGGAGGGTGCAGAGACGTGTCTAAAGACAGGTATTTGCACCCACTTCCAGCCCAGCATTTTCGGGCAAAATGTGGGCATTTAGTCACCCCCGTTGTGCGCTGGGAACACTCGGCTCCCAACACATAGCGGGAGACAATCGGCGGGCGCAGCACGACTCAGGCATGCGCCATAGGGAACCAGCCAGTGAAGCCGGAGCGCTTCACTTCCTGGTTCCCTCACCATGGATGGCGGGGGGGGGGGCAGCAGAGTGACGAGCGAATGCTTGTCCTCTGCTGCGGACGCCGCTGGAGTCAAGGACAGGTAAGTGTCCTAATATTAAAAGTCAGCAGCTGCAGTATTTGTAGCTGATGGCTTTTAATCTTTTATTTTGAGCGGACATCCGCTTTAACAACAGCTTACTGAACACCTTACTGCAGAGAAACAGGAAGTGAGAAATTCAGACACCCAAAAAATGTACAAAACCCAATGAATGCAAAAAGGGAAGTGAACCAACAATTCCCTAGCTTCAAGGAAACATTTTTTCCCTAGGAAATTCCTAAGCAAACCTTGATAACCCATTTAAGCTTTGTGCTCATCTTCTCGTTTGTTAATAACCAATAATATAGAAATATATCTAGATATATTTTTTGCAACTAAATAATGTGTATGTGGACATTCAGTTACAAAGTGAAATATCTCAATGAAACACACACAAGGGGAAGCGTCCTATTCAAAAGGTAATTTATTACATTTAATTTAAAGAAGCAAACATAAAAATTCGAAACAAAATTGGTGCATTTGTAAAAGGCAAAAAACAATATTTAAGGGTGTTGCCGCCGTTGTTGTTCCGCCTGGGGGTTGAGGAGCTGGGTCATCTGCTGCCGCAGGGCCACCTGCTGGGCCATAAGGGTCTCCATATGCTGCCGCTGGTGTTGTGTCAGTCTTATGGCCGGTCTCTGCTGGAGTGGGTTTGTGACCTGGGGTTGTGGCAGAGTGGTGGGGAAGGCGTGAGAGGTGGATTGGGGAACTGCATAATAGGAGAAACCAGTGAGGGGAGTGTGATTTTAGGGGGTGACTGGGAAACTAAAAATGGGTATACTAGGGGGAAGATACTGTGCATTGGCGTAAGCTAATAGTAGTGGATCTGGGATTTCGTAAAGAGGGGTAGTGGAAGTTGAATAAGGGGAGTGGTCAGGTTGAGTGTGTGTGGCAGAGGGCAAGGGGAAAAGTGGGGTGGAGGTAGGTGCTGTGTGAGAAGTTGTAGGCTGGTCAGGTGGGGGTATGTGTGAAGTATGGTGTGTTTGAGTGTTGGGGTCTGTGGGGGCAGGTGAGGAAGTGGGGATATCGAATTGGGAGGGAGGGTCTATCGGGGAAAGTTCAGAATCAGCCACCCCCATGCTTTCTGGCCCTGGCCTGGCAACAGGCTCTTCTTGTAGCAACACAACACCTTGCTCTTCACTGCTACTGGCCCTGCTGTGAGAGCATCTGGCGACTGTTGCATTTAGTTGCTGTACCGCTAAACGCAGGGCCCGAATCTCAACACGACTTTCCCTGAGAACTCCAGTCTGGTTGTCAATAGCTGTAGTCAACAGGGAAAGTTCGGAAGCATGATCCTGGTCCCTACGCTGCAAGTGTTCTTGCAATTGCTGGCGGTCCTGAGCTTGGTGGCTCAAGGTTTCCTGTAGGAGCGCCAGTGTCCTTTCTACATAAGAAATTTGTGTAGAAGGGCCACCTTGCTCCAATAATCTATCCGCCTGGGCAGCCAACCTTTCACCAAGATTGATAAGTTGGCTTTGCACAGGTGGCAGGGGTGCTGATTCTGCTGCATCCAATGTGGGCTGGAAAGAAACAAACAAAAATATTCAATTAGCAATCCTTTGCATTGCTGAACACACAAACATAAGTAAAAGTGGGTGCCATTTGACCAAAAACTAGAACATTGTCCAAGCTGCGTTCCTTAGCACAGGAGACTTCAAACAAATGTTCGGAACAAGCTGAATTTCAAATACAATTGACATGACCAGATGCTTAAGATTAGTCACTATTCCATTTCCAAATATCAACTTGATGGATCAATGGACAAGGTATATGTGTGGGCAAGCAAAAAATATAAAGGTTCTGTGTAAACACTTGTGGCAAAGAAGAATCATTATTGAACTTGCCACCTTGCATTGTCTTCAAAAGCCTAAAACCACCCCAAAAAAGTTTGCCATTACTACAAGTACATAGGACTCCATTCAATGTTCCCCACCCATTTTGGGAATTACACATACCCCCACATTGGATGCAGTATCGTCCCCCACCCCAGCAGCAGCCATACTCAACTGGGGCTCTGCATTTCAAACAAAGAAAGAAAAAGTAAGTAAACAACCATATATCCAGCATTTGCCTCTGGAAGTCCTTGAGGCGGGCAAGGTGGGATGGCGCCACACCTTCCCTCGTCACATACCCCTCGAGAGCCCATGTGGCCAGTAAACCCTTGAGCCGCCCCACCAGGTCATTCCAGCGCTTCTGCACCTGTTCTGGGGTACGGCGAGCACTGGTTCCCACTGAACTGACTGCCTCAGCAATTTGGCGCCATAGGTCCTTCCCTTTGGGAAGAACCCGCACATGAAATGCCAAGGCCCCGAATTTCATCACGGCGCAGCAGATATTCTGTCACCAGGACACGGTTTTCCCGTTCGGAGAACTTCGCAGCGCGCCCTTGTGGCCTTTGGGAGGAACCCTCCCCTGGCAGCCTTGGATCCATATCAGCTCCTCTTCCCCTGCGGACTTGCAGCCTCATGCCCCGGGGCCTTCTGGAGGCCACGATGACAAGATTAGCTCTGTAAACAAACCCCAAAATGTTTTAAAAATTAACCATTTGTTCTCTGAAAGCAATGAGAACATGATGAGCTAGGAAACCTGATTGCAGGAGGAACTTACAAGGCAGGCACTAGGTGGAGTGTGGCCCTTAAACAAATCGGAATCTGAAAACACAAAAAAAAAACAAAAAAACATTTGTTCTCTGAAAGCAATGAGAACATGATGAGCTAGCAACCTGCTATTAAGGGGGAGGGGGGTGCAGATGGTGCCATGTCTCCTAAACAGTTTGTGATTCTAAAGGGATGTCAGAAACTAAAATGCAATGCTATACATAGAGCTCAAGGCAAAATTCCATCGAGTAGGGTGTAATAGAAGGAGCAGACAGGGCGACCCCATGGGGTAATCAAGTTAATAACTCCATGGAGCCTTCCCCCTCAACTGCTGCAAGAAACATGAAAATTTGTGTTTGAGAATCAGCATGCACTTGACCAGCCCCTGCAGAGCAGAAATGATGCAGGAAACATTTGGATCCATAAAGCCATTACGCAGCGAGCAGTGCAGTACAATGCATGTGCTGCTGGACAAACAAAAGCAACCCTGTTACCAAGAAACTTCTGAGATGAAATAAAAAGCGTTAAAGGATTGTCACTGGGCTGCCCCTCAAGGAAAGAACAAACTGGTGTAACTCACATTACAAATAATAGAGGAATTATTAGTCTGGCCATACATATCTACAAAAATGGGATTGTGAGTTACCTTCAAGTATATAGTGCAAGGGCCTGTGTTTGCCGACAGAATTTAGCTCTTACAACAAAAACACATATTAGATGGTTTTGCTAAGAGTGTGTATGGGGTGTTAACCAGCATGTCTGCATATTTGTAGGGGCAAAGAGTTTGGAACAAACCCAAAGCCACATAGCTAATATGTAAAATCCAGGCAGCGATTGGACTAATTACACACACACACACACACACTTTTTTAAGGGGCTGGAGAGGAAATTCCCAACAAAAGAGATTTCCTAAACACAGCATGGGATTAGTAAACAAATTCTCAATTATTTGCAACTAAAAAGAGTTTAGGGAAAGTTTGAGTGGGAGCACATGGTAATGAAGGGATTCTTTCAAGCAGGTTAGAGTGAAATATATGTGACTTACCTTTAGAAGAAGTTTTGTCATGTGCCAACTCTGCATCCAGAACAAAGAATGAAGAGCAAACAGTCGAGTTTTTATACAAGAGCAGGGTGTGGCTCAAATATTTGTCGCGCAATTTTGGCGGGTAACTTCCGCGCCTGAAAATTTCCCGCCCGTTAGCGCATATATGTGCGCCTGCGCACGCGCATAAATACCGCCTGGGTTTTGGCTTTTCGTTTTGACATAAAATGGCAGAGGTTGTGAATGTGGTGGCTGTCGCTATAGGCCTTGTTTAACAGGCCATTCTACATGAGCTACAGGAGATACAGGAGGAAGAGGCAGCGGGTGTTGCTGCACCCCACATACGACAGCCTCGGCTGTTTCTGCCACGGGCCATTATGCATGATATGAGGGACAGTGATATCCGGAGAAAGTTCCGACTCACCAGAGGAGCTATTAATTTCTTATATGGCCTGATGTCACAAAAGCTTGAGCCACAGACCGCCAGAAGCCAGGCGGTTCCTGGCATGGTGAAGTTATTGGCCACGCTTTATATTTTAGGCCGTGGCAGCTTCCAAACCACCTCTTGGGGATCAGCCAACCCACGGTGTCCAGGGTGTTTATGCAGGTCATTAATGCCATTCTTGACCTTGTGCCCCAATTTATACACTGGCCACAAAGTGAAGATGAGTGGAATAATGTGAAGGTGGCTTTCTACCAACGTGGAGAATTTCCACAGATCCTGGGGGCCATTGATTGTACCCACGTCGCTATCAGGCCCCCCAGGAGATGTGAAGTGGACTTCAGGAACCGTAAGCAGTACCACTCCCTGAATGTCCAGATTGTATGTGACGCCAGACAGCGCATAATGAGTGCACGCACGGGTTTTCCAGGGTCATGCCATGATGCTTTCATCCTACGCCAGACTGCCCTATATCAAAAGTTTGAGAGTAGCCAAATGCCCTCAGGATGGCTCCTTGGTAAGATATAATGCAAAAACATTTTCTGAACCAAATCTACACCGTTTAATGTAATCAACCCCGTCCTCAGGACCCACTAACAGGTCAGGCTTTATATATTACCTTGGGGAGATGCAGACTAGAATACTGCAATCACTTAGCAGCAAATGACATCACCTGTCATGTATTTCATTTTTCTTGCCAACCTGGCCTGTTAGTGGGCCCTGAGGACGGGGTTCATGAACACTGATTTACTTCTGCTAGGTTGACATGAATGTCATCATTGGGGTGTATTAGCCAGAACTGGTGCACTCTGAATCTGTTGCAGCTCTGCATGGTAGCCAATCAGCTTCTCACCTCAGCTTGTTGAAAGAAGTGTTTGCACTAAAACCTGGATGTAGATTGGTTTGTAGGCAGAAGTAAAGCTGACATTGCAATCCCCAGTTTAAGGAAATTAAACCCTTATCTTCCAAAAAATGGAGATTGCAAAATAAGTCACTTCTGCATATAAACCAATCAGCTTACCTGTTTAAGGTCAACCTAATAGAAAAAATCTGGGCTGACTTTGACCAAAGTTTTGAGGAGATCAGCCATAAGCTGGTCATACACCATACAATTAGAACTAACAATTTGGATCAGATTCACTCTAAAATTCATAGTGCAAGGGCCTGATTGCAAACACATTTGAAGTGTTTATATGTTTATGGAAAATGTAAAGGAAAGTTAGACATGAAAATTGTATAATGTATGGCCAGCCTTAGGCACATGTATAGTGTAAACCTTGAACTTGATGGAAAACTTTTTGTGGGTGATGTAGGGGGTAAGTCACTTCCCAAACATGAAATGTACTAATTTTGACTTTTGTTTTTGCAGGGGATGCAGGTTACCCCCAACTGGCGTGGCTGATGGCCCCAGTGAGGTACCCCCAGAGCCAGCCAGAACACAGATACAATAGGGCCCACCGCAAAACCCGCTCTATTGTGGAGTCCACATTTGGGCTATTAAAGAGCCGGTTCATGTGTCTGGCCAGGCCTGGGGGAGAACTCCTGTACTCTCCTCGGAAGTCTGCCAGGATCATTCTTGCATGCTGTGTCTTACACAATATATGTTTGGCAAGGAATGAATCCTGGGAGACTTCTGAGGAGGAGGAGAGGGAGCCTGAGGTCCATCAGCCACCAGTTGCCAGGAGGGAGCACACTGCGGCAGGATTGGCTACTCGGGCTGAGCTCATCAGGCGATATTTTACAGGTAAGTAATCCTACCTAGTTGTGAATATGGAAAAACTACAACATAACATGGACACCCACACTAAGAAATATCTGTCACCTGTTCTTGGCATTCTATGGAGTCTGTTGCCATCAACATGATGCCACTGGGCAGCACAACCCCAAAATAAATGGCAAGCATAGTTTATTTTCTGACATGGAGTGGAGAAGGAGTAGAACAGCTGTCAGGTGTTTGTGTCCTCTTTAGAGAGAGCTAACCTGTGTATTATGAAATGACTTCTGTTATGTTTTTGACATTCCTAATGTTTTTTCATTCTTTAGATGAATAAGCACATGAGCATTGGAGCCTGGAAAACCCGTTCAGAGGGACTGTCTTGAGTCACAGGTGTGTGCCTTAACCAGTACCCAGGTGATACCTGGAGCACAAACGCAGCTCCCTGTCCAAGGAAGCAAAGGTGTTTGTAATTCCATAAATTAGGAACATCTTTATTAACTTTGAGATTGATATCTAACAGCAACCAAAACATAAATATGCCCAGCAGGCACTACACAGACCAGCATGCACACACGGCTCGTCTGAGTCTATAGGTGCCCAATGCCAAACGTGTACCTAACTAGTCCTGTATGCCCCACATGACGTTAATACAGTGACGATCCTGACCTCCCTGGGGCCCTGGCAAAATGACATGTCACATTAAATATTAATGTTGATAAGGGGGGGGGGGGGGCACTGCCAACAGTGACATGTCACATTATATATTAATGTTGATAAGGGGGGGGGGCACTGCCAACAGTGACATGTCACATATATTAATGTTGATAAGGGGGGGGGGCACTGCCAACAGTGACATGTCACATTAAATATTAATGTTGATAAGGGGGGGGGGGCACTGCCAACAGTGACATGTCACATTATATATTAATGTTGATAAGGGGGGGGGGCACTGCCAACAGTGACATGTCACATTATATATTAATGTTGATAAGGGGGGGGGGCACTGCCAACAGTGACATGTCACATTAAATATTAATGTTAATAAGGGGGGGCACTGCCAACAGTGACATGTCACATTAAATATTAATGTTGATAAGGGGGGGGGGGGCACTGCCAACAGTGACATGTCACATTATATATTAATGTTGATAAGGGGGGGCACTGCCAACAGTGACATGTCACATTATATATTAATGTTGATAAGGGGGGGGGGGGGGCACTGCCAACAGTGACATGTCACATTAAATATTAATGTTGATAAGGGGGGGGGGGGCACTGCCAACAGTGACATGTCACATTAAATATTAATGTTGATAAGGGGGGGGGCACTGCCAACAGTGACATGTCACATTATATATTAATGTTGATAAGGGGGGGGGGGGCACTGCCAACAGTGACATGTCACATTATATATTAATGTTGATAATGGGGGGGGGGGGCACTGCCAACAGTGACATGTCACATTATATATTAATGTTAAGGGGGGGGGGATAAGTCACATTAAATATTAATGGGGGGGGGGCACTGCCAACAGTGACATGTCACATTAAATATTAATGTTGATAAGGGGGGGGCACTGCCAACAGTGACATGTCACATTAAATATTAATGTTGATAAGGGGGGGGGCACTGCCAACAGTGACATGTCACATTATATATTAATGTTGATAAGGGGGGGGGGCACTGCCAACAGTGACATGTCACATTAAATATTAATGTTGATAAGGGGGGGGGGGGCACTGCCAACAGTGACATGTCACATTAAATATTAATGTTGATAAGGGGGGGGGGGCACTGCCAACAGTGACATGTCACATTAAATATTAATGTTGATAAGGGGGGGGGGCACTGCCAACAGTGACATGTCACATTAAATATTAATGTTGATAAGGGGGGGGGGGCACTGCCAACAGTGACATGTCACATTAAATATTAATGTTGATAAGCGGGGTGAGGGTCCAAAAATGACGTCTCTATGATAAAGTGTTGATATAATACATTAAATAAGGCTGAAAAATGGGTTATATTTATAGGCAGGGCCTCTAATATTATAATGAATGATAGTCATTTGGGGGGCACCCAGCAATGTAAATATATTATATGTGTGAATAATTGGAAGGGGATTTGGATTAGTAAAGCACAAAAAACCTTATATAATATTAATTGTAATGAAATAGGGGGGGTTGTTTGTTTCACATATAAATATTGAATCATATTAAATATGAGGGTGAGGACTAATCATTAAAAATGTAAGGTGTGATTAATATTATGATAAAGTGATTGACATATTGATTTTAATATTCAAACTATAACTAGCCTGCATTAAATAAAAGGATATTCTGAAATATGACTCATATATATTTCATTGTCATTCTATAGGAGTGGTACTGCTTACGGGTCCTGTTGGAAGAAAGCCATCTTCACATCCTCCACTCATCTTCGTTTGTGGAAAGTGTATACGTTGGGGCACAAGGCCAAGAACTGGCATATTGGACCTGCATAAACACCCTGGAAGGCCAGAGGTGGTTTGGAAGCTGAACAGCCATTTCCCCATCCCTCTCCTCTGTTTTTGATTTTGTGTTTAAAATTAAAAAAAAAAAGTTTGACTTTAGAGACCTTTTTCTTTCCAAAGCTGCAACAATTTGCTATAAAATGTCAGCACTACTTTTTGTAAAATGATGGTGCGACTTACATTGATCTGCTCTGACGCGCAGGAGTTCAATTGTGCTAAAATATTCGTGCACTACTTTGTTCAAAGTTCGATGCAACTTGTTCTCACATGGTTTTCAACAGTCGCATGACTGCATAAAAATCAACATTGCAAAGTCGCATTGTAAATCACACATCTTTGGGGATGAAATAGTAGAAACAGAGGCAAAAGCAGGAATAGGAAAAAACGCATGGAAAGCAAATCAAACAGGCTCATTGCACTGAATGTAATTCATGGAAGATGTAACAAATCGCCCTGTATTGTCACATTTAAAAATATGAACCAAGGAATTTCTTCTGTTTCTAAAAGCCTCTGTTCTTTTGTTTTGGATTGAAAGATTCAGATACTGAAAAGAATGACAAAAAATACATTAAAATCAAAGATATATTATAGGAATGAGTTTGACATAACAAGGGGTTAATGAAGTGAGGACAGATACTAATTGGCTAGCAAGACACACCGAATTAGATGCAAATGCGCTAAGCCAGCAGGTTTGGGAGATTAACCATGATTAATACGTGTACGCCGGAAGATTTGCACATTTATTATTACGGTGCGCCTCAATGTGCGCCGGGACGCGCGCCTAATTAACTCACCATCCGGCGTGCCAATTGCTGCATGAACCGGCGCAGCGCAGCTTCAATAGTAAATCAGCCCCATGGTGTCATGTCTGGTGTCCTAACATGGAAAGATTTGGTTATGGTCATATTGCCATGTGAGCCGAATTAGACACAGCATTAATATTTCAGAAATATTATACAGTATTTACTACTATATTATAGTTGACTGTTTTGTTAATATATTTTCAAGAATATATTTATAGTAATATGTTTTTTGCACATTAACTACTTGCCGACCAGCCGCCGTCATATTACTGCAGCATGGTCGGCACTGCTACGCGACAGCACGTAGCTCTACGTCCTATCTTTTGCGGCCGCTAGCCGCGATCGCCGCTGGGCACGCGCACTCATTCGTTACAGAGCGGGGAACGGGAGGTATGTGTGTAAACACATAGCTCTCGGTCCTGTCAGCGGGGAAACGCTGATCTCCTGTTCATACAATGTATGAACAGAAGATCAGTGATTTCCCCTAGTGAGGCCACTCCCCCCATACAGTTAAAAACACAAACAGGAACACACTTAACCCCTTCCCTGCCCCCTAGTGTTAACCCCTTCACTGCCAATGGCATTTTTTATAGTAATCCAATGCATTTTTATAGCATTGATCGCTATAAAAATGCCAATGGTCCCAAAAATGTGTCAAAATTGTCCGATGTGTCCGCCATCATATCGCAGTACCGAAACAAAAAGGCTGATGGCCGCCATTACTAGTAAAAAAATAAAAAATAATAAAAATGCCATAAAACTACCCCCTTTTTTGTAAACGCTATAAATTTTGCGCAAACCAATCAATAAACGCTAGTTGCAATTTTTTTTAATGAAAAATATGTAGAAGAATACATATCGGCCTAAACTGAGGAAAAAAAATGTTTTTATAGAAATTTTTTGGGGATATTTATTATAGCAAAATGTAAAAAATATTGCATTTTTTTCAAAATAGTCGCTCTATTTTTGTTTATAGCGCAAAAAATAAAAACCGCAGAGATGATCAAATACCACCAAAAGAAAGCTCTATTTGTGGGAAAAAAAGACGCCAATTTTGTTTGGGAGCCACGACGCACGACCGCGCAATTGTCAGTTAAAGCGACGCAGTGCCGAATCACAAAAAGCGCTCTGGTCAGGAAGGGGGTAAATCCTTCCGGGGCTGAAGTGGTTAAGAAACATGTGGATTTGTTTGTGTTTTATTATATATGGTTACTAGTTTATACCTAGTTTCTAAAAGTTAATTAAAAAATAAAAAAAATAAAATAAAATCAGTTAATTTATTGCAACTTGTTCTGTTTTTTTTCTATTTCTTATTTCTATTTTCTTAAGAGATGTCTAACACATTAAAAGTATGACCTGTTTTAGGTAGCCAGTGATTGTGTGCAGGGCACAATCACAAATTACTGAACAATGGACAGGCAGTTATGTTTATAGCAATCTCAAGCATAACTTTGATGCAATGAACTTGCCAGAGAAAGTACAAAGTACGCCGCTGTCACTAAGTGACTTAATAAAAAAAAAAACACATCAAAAATCATATTTTTTGGGGGGCGGGCATGGGTGCGGGGTGTTCCTGAATGGCAGTTTGGAAATGTGGTCACCCTATGCACCACACATAATAAACCCCCCTATTTGGGCAAGAGTGTTTGCCAAGTGGCCACCTTGGCCACCCTCGGGTGGAAGTGGCTATTACTAAGGGACGGGACTGGCAAATTGATGGTCACCTGACGTTGGATTCCTCTGCACATGTGCAAACACATATATATTTGAGGGCAATTGGGAGAGGGCTCTAACAGACTTTTTAGGCTCTGAAGAAAGAGGTGCACCCCAGAAACGCGTCAGCAGTTCCACCATTGGGGTACCATCCGATCCTCAGCATCATCAGGTCCAAGAGACCGGTCTGATTGCTCTGATAAGCGTTGATTCAAGCTCTCTTTGTGAGGAGGACTTTTGCTTTTAAATTTTATTCAATAAAACCTTTTTATGGTAATGCACTAGGTCGGTGCGCCCCTCCCCCTTTTTTAGCCACGTGAACGTCCATGGTTGTATGGAGGGCTGCAAGACTATCTAGACCTTGCCCTAGGATTGGACTACACCACCCTTTAGAGAAAACGGAGCACAGGAGAATTTTGTATTATTGTAGAACTACACATCCCATAAGGCATTGTAACACACCGACATTCACAGACATGACTCGGCATGATGGGAATTGTAGTTCCTGAACAACTGGAGGGTCGTAGTTTGAAGACCCATGCTCTGTGTCTTGACCATGGTTTCTTTCAACATACACTGTTGTGTTCATATTACTCAGGCTGTAACAAAATTGGGGTCCACTATGGGCACAGTCTGCATTTCAGTTTGAAGCATTCAATGGTGGACCGTTACGATTCATTAAAAGCTCAAATGCCGTTGTCATGCAGATATGCAATTCATATCTGAAAATCAGAAATATGCCTATTTACGACAAAGAAATCGTGCATACTGCCATCACACCCTGTCAGGGAAATGGCCAAAGAAGGACTGGCAATTCCACCCAAGACAATCATGGCTGCCATGGTGTCCAAGATGGGCGGTACTTCCTCATTGTAACCTGAACAGATCACATGACTAACTTCCTGTTCTATTTAAGCCTGCTGTTGGAGCTGCTCATTGCTGGATTATCTCTTCTGTCTCCTGATCCGTGCTTATCCGTTGTGACCCAGCGTTCCTTAACCTTGCTTCCTGATCTCCTGTGTTTGACCCTCGGCCTGCTTCTTGACCACCCGGCTTGACCCTCGGCTTGTACCTGGACCCTGCTCGTGTATGACCTTGGCTCGACCCTGTATATTCTCTGGACTGACCTACCTGTGTTTGACCCCCGGCCTGGCTTCTGGCATCTCCGTTCATTTTAAATACAACAAGTTCAGTTCTGCCTGCCTCAGCCATCCCTCAGTGGCTGAGCTCATCAGACTGCAAGCAATCACCTGGCCTACTGTGCTTCTGTGGGCACTGCGCTTCCTGTTCCCAACTTCAGGGTCGTACTGCGCTCAGCCGCAAAGGGAGCCCTCTTAGCATCTCGATCTCCATACTCGTTCCTGACACACCCATTAAAAGATTGTATACAGCCACGAAAGACCACAAAGAGGAAGTGTGTTACTTGGAAGATTCGGTCCAGGCTCTTGGGCCTTGCACAATAAATCCAGTGAGGCGATCACACTTTGACACCAGACTGGTCCAGGGCACAACACATCAGGGTATAGTGCACATCAGGGCATGGTACAGAGCTCAGCACATCAGGGCACAACACAGCACACCACATTGAGTCACAGCACATCAGGGCACATAGCACATCAGGGCAAGGGGCACACCACGGGACAGGGGGCACATCAGGGAAGCAGCACAGGGCACATAAAGGCACAGCACATTGGGGCACATCGGGGCATGGGGCACATAGCACATCAGGGCATGGGGGCACATAGCACATCAGGCCACATGGCACATCAGGGCATGGGGGCACATAGCACATCAGGCCACATGGCACATCAGGGCATGAGGCACAGGGCACATAGCACATGAGGGAAAGGGGCACACCACATTGTGGCACATCAGGGCACAGGCACATAGCACAACGGGACAGAGGGCACATAAAGGCACAGCACATTAGGGCACATCGGGGCATGGGGCACATAGCACATCAGGGCAAGGGGCACACCACAGGACAGGGGGCACATCAGGGAAGCGGCACAGGGCACATAGCACATAAAGGCACGGCACATCGGGGCATGGGGCACATAGCACATCAGGCCACATGGCCACCAGGGCATGGGGGCACATAGCACATCAGGCCACATGGCACATCAGGGCATGAGGCACAGGGCACATAGCACATGAGGGAAAGGGGCACACCACATTGTGGCACATCAGGGCACAGGCACATAGCACAACGGGACAGGGGGCACATAGCACATAAAGGCACAGCACATTAGGGCACATAGCACATCAGGGCACATCTGTGCAGCCTGTGTAAGCAGGAGGGGCTGTGCCGGCCAAAAACTAATCGACAATAAGAATCACTGACAACAATTATTATTGAAAATATTTATTAGTTATTCCAGCCATAGTAGCTTTCCTATAGCAACATTTGGTTTAGGACCATTTTCTTGTTCTGGTTTCCAGGAATGACAGACTTGACCCTTTTAGAAATAATTTTGTGGGTGAAGAAGCAAACTGCTAATAATGGCTTCTTTGTTACATGTTTCAGAATGTCACCATCGACAAAAGACATGAATGCATCCTAAAAGCCCTAATTCTTTACGTGAATGAAGAACCCTCTAATCTTACATGGTCATTTTTTCAACCTGCTAAAAGTTACTCTAAAAAATAATTTCCCCTTTTTACTCCAATCTGATCGAATTGTTTCTTTATATATGAGATTTTTTTATGAAGGCTGAACATGATGAAGCCCTAAACTCGATGAGCAACACCTCCCATCATATCTGAAGGGGCAGATGCTACAGACCCTTACCAAGATGTTGGCATCATCATTGAAGGCATCACAATACTTGAAAACTTAAATAATGTAGACAATCCTTGTTCTATGATGCTTGGTCTAATTTATGCATTAAACTTAGCCTACCCACAAGACCTGAGATACACTTTTGAAACATTTCAAAAGATTTTCATGGAGCTAGATGGCAAGAAGCTGTCAAACAAGGTCCAGGTCCTGAAAAATAGCTTATTTTCGAAGTACTAACTTAGGTCAGGATTAAGAGGTGGTATTTATGTTTCCTCAATAATGTTGCACTGTTAGTTTGTTACTAGGGATGCACCAATATCAGTGTCATGCCACGTACACACAATCATGTTTTCTCTTGGACAAGAAAACCGGCCATGTGTTGGCTCTCCAGCAGTTTTCCCGCCGTTCTAAATTTTCTGAACGCGAATAGCAGTGTTTTTTTTTTCTCAGGAGGTTTCCCATGCGGAAACACTGCGGTGGAGCATACACACGGCTGGTTTTCTCCACTAAGAGAAAACCTGTCGGGAACACCGACCGTGTGTACATGGGGAAAAGGGACCAAGCCGGTCCTCGGTTTTCCCGTTGGGTTTCTTTCTCGGCTGTGTTTTTACCGCCGAGAAACCCAATCGTGTGTACGCGGCATCAGTGTCGATACCACACATTTGGGCGAGTACTTTGATCTGTTTCCTAGACATGCAATTGGGAAGCTGGTGATAACCCACACCCTGGCTTACTAATTGGCTGGGGAAGCCGACCACATGCTCCCTCATGACACTGGACAGGCAGTTGGGTGGCGAGTCATGACCCGCTGTCATCTTCCTGATAATTCAGTGTTAAGAGGGAGCGTGAAACCAGGTTGTCACACGCCGTCTTACAAGACTGGATGCCGCTATTGGTACTCAGTATTGGCGAGTACCGATAAAAAAAAATATAGGGGAGGGGTGGCGTCTGTAGCTGTATATAGGGGAGGGGTGGCGTCTGTAGCTGTATATAGGGGAGGGGTGGCGTCTGTAGCTGTATATAGGGGAGGGGTGGCGTCTGTAGCTGTATATAGGGGAGGGGTGGCGTCTGTAGCTGTATATAGGGGAGGGGTGGCGTCTGTAGCTGTATATAGGGGAGGGGTGGCGTCTGTAGCTGTATATAGGGGAGGGGTGGCGTCTGTAGCTGTATATAGGGGAGGGGTGGCGTCTGTAGCTGTATATAGGGGAGGGGTGGCGTCTGTAGCTGTATATAGGGGAGGGGTGGCGTCTGTAGCTGTATATAGGGGAGGGGTGGCGTCTGTAGCTGTATATAGGGGAGGGGTGGCGTCTGTAGCTGTATATAGGAGAGGGGTGGCGTCTGTAGCTGTATATAGGGGAGGGGTGCCGTCTGTAGCTGTATATAGGGGAGGGGTGCCGTCTGTAGCTGTATATAGGAGAGGGGTGGCGTCTGTAGCTGTATATAGGGGGATGGTGTCTGTATAGTCACCTTCGTCAGCACCGCTTAATATCCTATGATTAAGTGGTGTGTACAGCCACGATACGCATGAGGGAAGTGAGCCATGGGTGACGTCATCTACACTCTTGGCCAGGAGTGGAGAAGCTACTGTGTTTGATGTCTGATGTTTGACATCCTTAACTGAAATGTGAGTGTTTACTATTGTTATTAAAATTATGCTGACGTTTTTACACTATTGTGAGCGTTATTCCTTCCATATGTGCCTTGTGTGGGAGTCATTGATTCAAATGAAGAGGGGCTTGTACACTGGCCAAACGCTTCCTTTGTGGAGTGAAGGCTTATTTTAAGCCTCTTAGTTAGAGGTGAGAGGCCGGATAAACTGGGCACGTGTGGAGTGAAGCACTTTCTGAGCACTGCACATTTGGAAAACGTTGTGGACTTCACTTTTTTTTTTTTTTTTTGCATGTTTGGATTTTTTGATCTGGAATTTTGCACTTTTAATGCGTTTTTGCACAATCGCATGAAGTTATTATTTACAATGGACTTATTTTGCACACCCAGTGCCGTTTACTGAATTAATTTTCAATGTATGGATGCACCTGATTAATACCCATTTATTGCTGCACATTTTTGAGGTCGTATTTTGTCATGCACTTAGTGCACGGAAATTGCATGGGATTTTTTATTTTGGGATTTTAGATCACTTATTTATTGTTACTTATTGTCACAATCATTATTCTTAATCAGCGAGCGCCCCAACACACAACCTTTTTAATTTATCAAATCGAGATATAAACCTTTAGAACATTTTCATTAGTAAAGACGGACACATCAGAATTGCCGATTTTGGGAAAGTGATGGACACCAAGTTTGAAGAGGGCACTTCTCAATGGTGGTGGGGTCCCCCATGTCGAACATGCCTCCTGTGCTCTTCATCCATCAAAATATAAACCTGGAGTACATTTTCATCAATAAAGGACGGCCACAACCGAATTGCCGATGTTGGGAGAAAACGGACACCAAATATGAAGAGGGCATTTTGTGGTGGTTGGGTCCCCTCTGTTGACCTACGTCTCTCCTTTGTGCCATCATCCATTCATCGATCGCGCTATAAAGCTTAAGTACATTTTCATCTTTAAAGAAGGTCACATGAAAATCGCAGACTTTGGGGAAGAGATGGACATCAAGTTTGAAAAGAGAATTGCAGGGAAGAGGGCATTTCTAGAGGGTGAAGGGGTCAACTTTGTACTTTATCATTCACCCATCCATCCTGTGCTTTTCATTCATGGAAATATAAAGCTGTAGTACATTTTCATCAGTTAGAGACGGACACATTAAAATTGCCAATTATGGGAAAGATACACAACTTTGAAGAGGGCATTCCCCAGTGGTGGTGGGGTCCCCTCTTAACACATGCCCTCCTGAGCTCTTCATCCATCAAGATATAAAGCTGAAGTACATTTTCATCATTAAAGAAAGGCCACCTCTGAATTGCCGATTTTGGGAGAAAAACGGACACCAAATATGAAGAGGGCATTTTGTGGTGGTTGGGTCCCCTCTGTTGACCTACGTCTCTCCTTTGTGCCATCATCCATTCATCGATCGCGCTATAAAGCTTAAGTACATTTTCATCTTTAAAGAAGGTCACATGAAAATCGCAGACTTTGGGGAAGAGATGGACATCAAGTTTGAAAAGAGAATTGCAGGGAAGAGGGCATTTCTAGAGGGTGAAGGGGTCAACTTTGTACTTTATCATTCACCCATCCATCCTGTGCTTTTCATTCATGGAAATATAAAGCTGTAGTACATTTTCATCAGTTAGAGACGGACACATTAAAATTGCCAATTATGGGAAAGATACACAACTTTGAAGAGGGCATTCCCCAGTGGTGGTGGGGTCCCCTCTTAACACATGCCCTCCTGAGCTCTTCATCCATCAAGATATAAAGCTGAAGTACATTTTCATCATTAAAGAAAGGCCACCTCTGAATTGCCGATTTTGGGAAAGAGATGGACACCAAGTTTAAGGGGGGCAATGTAGGGGGAACAAGGCATTTCTCAATGGTGGTGGGGTCCCCTTTGTTGACCAACATGCCTCCTGTGCTCCTCATCCAATGAGATATAAATATGAAGTACATTTTCATTAATAAAGAAGGACACATCAGAATTGTTGATTTCCCTCCTGTGCGCCATCATCTATTCATCCTCTGCTCTTTATCGATTGCACTATAAAGCTTTAGTACATTTTCATCTGAAAAGAAGGTCACGTGAAAATCGCAGACTTTGGGAAAGAGATGAACATCAAGTTTGAAAAAGGGAATTGGAGGGAAGAGGGCATTTCTAAAGGGTGGAGGGAAAAACAGAGCAACAGGCGCCTCTTAGTAAAACTGTTTAAAATTTAATAGCCAAATGCATTAAAACACTCACATTTAAATATCTGTAAGTTCAGCGCAGGGGAGTCCAGTAGAGTCAAATGTGGATCTCTGCAGTTCAGATGGAGTTTTAGCTTGATTGCTCCATGCTGTCAGCGTCCTGTGTCACAGGCGACTTCCGGGATTCGTACAGGATCCAAAATGAGGCTTGGGACACATTCGACCAGTCACAGAGAGGGCTGGAGTGCAGAGTCCAGTAAGGTAAATGACTGTACTGCCGTAAAGCGACGCGTTTCCGAGCATGCGCACCAAGAGATTATGCAAGGTGTGTGCTCCTTTCTCAAGCTTTGCAACTAAACCTACTTGGTGGTGCATAGTGCAAGTGTGCTCATTGCTTTGCAACTAAACCTACTTGGTGCACAGTGCAAGTGTGCTCATTGCTTTGCAACTAAACCCACTTGGTGCATACTGCAAGTGTGCTCATTACTTTGAACATAAAGCTACTTGTTGTGTACTGCACGTGTCCTCTGCAGTTTGCACCAAAAGCTATGAGGTGTGTGTACTGCCTTTGACATTATAATGTATGGAAGGGCAACAAGGAGAGGCAGAGAGTCACGAGGGCAAGCAGGCTCTGCGTCTACAGGCAACAGTGCTGGTCATGAACACGGTGCATCCTCACCAGCAAGTGACCGTGTGATACGCTAGTCCTTGTTTTCGGCAGCTGGGCGTGTTGAGCCGCAACATGCCGAAGACTTGGTAGAGCGGATGACCAAGCCATCCTCATCCTCCTCAACCCCTCTCACCCATGCTCAGGGTGCTTTGGCAAATTAGCTGCCAAGGCGTCCTCTTCCCTCTGCTCAATGGCATCACTTACTCCTTCCCTAGTCCCACCATGTCCTCCTGAGGAGTCCTACGAACTGTTTCAACACAGTGTTGGGTACATGCTGCATGAAGATGCGCAGCGTTTTTAAGACTCTGATGACGGAACACAGATAGAGGAAGGCAGTAATGTGAGCCCAGAGAGAGGGAGTGCCCAAAATGGACAGCAATCTGGCAGTCATGTTCCCCCAGCTGCATCATACTGCCAGGTTTTCGACAGTGATGAGGAGGGAGGGGATGATGAGGTCACTGACTCTACGTGGGTGCCTGATAGGAGAGTGGAGAAGGCACAGGCACATCTCCAAAGAGGCAGGATGCCCTCCAGGGGACAGCTTAAGGGCAGCACACTAAACCACATTACATCGCAGAGCTACGCCTGTGCAGGGTGCTGCTGTGTCTCAGCGTTACTGCAAAAGTTCTTTGGTGTGGGCCTTTTTTGAGACATGTGCATCAGATCGCACCATTGCCATTTGCAACATATGTCTCAAGTGTATCTCGCGTGGCCAAAACATCACCCGCTTGGGCACCACATGCTTGAGCAGACATATGTCGAAGGGGCTACGCAGGAATGCAGGCAAAGAGATGCCATGCGGTGCTAGAGCTGGTGTGCTTGGGAGACAGGAGCCACACAGGGGAAGAGGTTTTGTCAGCTCTGCAGGGTCAGGTTCAGAGGTGGTTGACGCCACGCCAGCTTAAGCCTGGAATGGTGGTTAGCGATAATGGCACCAACCTCCTCTCTGCCCTGAGACAGGGAAAACTCACCCATATGCCCTGTTTTGCCCATGTCCTGAATTTGGTGGTGCAGCGGTTCTTGGGCAGGTACCCGGGCTTACAGGATGTCCTGAAGCAGGCCAGGAAAGTCTGTGTGCATTTTCGAAGGTCATATAATGCCACTGCTCGGCTGACAGACCTCCAAAAGGGAATACAACCTGCCCAAGAACCGCCTGATCTGTGACATGCCCACCAGATAGAACTCTACATTGGCCATGATGCAGCAGCTCCACACGCAGCAGAGGGCCATCAATGAGTACCTGTGCCAATATGGCAGCAGAACTGTGTCAGGGGAGCTTTGGTTTTTTCCCCACGCCAGTGGGCCTTGATCAGGGATGCATGCACTGTCCTGTCACCATTTGAGGAGGCCACGAGGATGGTGAGCAGTGACAGTGCATGCATCAGTGAGACTGTCCCTCTTATTCTCATGTTGGAACACACGCTACGTGGAATAATGGACAGGGCCCTTGAGGTAGAACAGAGGGAGGAAGAGGAGGACTTCCTTACCTCTCAAGGCCCCCTTTATCCAGACAGTGGTCATGTTTGCCCGCCTATCACACAGGAAGAGGAGGATTGCATCAGCAGCATGGAGGTGGAGCTTTTGACTTAGCATCAGTCTTCAACAGTGTTGTAAGTAACGGTGTTTAAAAAAACACCGTTACGTAACGATTGGCCTCCTAAGGGTAACTAGTAATCTACCAGATTACTTTTACCCTCTCGGCAACGCCGTTTCCCATTACATGGGCGGCGTTACCGAGATTACATTGAGCGCGCGGGCTGGGGCAGTCCGGGCAGACTCTGGGGTCGTCTGAGTGATCATCATCACGTCTGTGAGTGTGACTGTGTCAGTCACTGTCAGGGCCGGCGGGATGGAGCTGGCGCCAGTGGATTGCGATTGGGTGAGGCCGGTCATGCACCTCTTGTCTGATTCCATGCCGGCGGGTCATGTGTCGGACTCGTGACTCGTCGTGGGTGGGTGGCGCTTGGAGTCTCCTGCCAGTGGCCGCCTGCAGTGTCGTGTCTGAAATCTGGGGCTCAGCTCCTCCTCACTCAGAGTCCTCACCTGTGACCTGACTGAGTCACTCAATTCTCAGCCGACATCTCCCCCGTCCCTAGCAGAGGCTCCGCTCCACCACCAGTGAGCGGTCCGGACTCCGTGATACCTTCTGACTCCGTCCTGACTGAGAGGCTTAGCGCAAGCAGAGACAGGCAGCACCTACCGACTGTGGTCCCTGCGCAGCCAAAGCCAGGTGAGGAACCGAGCCGAGGATCAGAATGGGAGGGGAGAGCGGCCTAGTCTAAGGCCTTAGGCCTGGTGTGGCGAAATATGAACTTTGTGCTGCTACTGGCTGAGCTGACTGACTGCTGATATTGCTTGTAAAGCTTAAAAGACTCCAATTATCTGTATATAAATATATAACAGGCTGTTATATAGACAGATAATTGAGTCTTTTAAGACATTATAGAACGTAATTGCATTGTAGAATATAAAAAAAAATCTCATTTCATTTGCCGAGTAACTAATTACTTTGCCAATGAAGTAACTGAGTCACTAACTCAATTACTTTTTCGGACAAGTAATTTGCAACTGTAACTAATTACTTGGTCTTCAAGGGATCAATTACAGTCCCAAGGAACCCATTGACTTTTACGTGGCTGGGATAAGGTGGCTGCGGATCCTGTCATCCTCAGTGACCCAGAGGACTGTGCTCCGAATGCCTCAGCAAACCTACGCTGCATGGCCTCCCTGATCCTGCAAAGCCTGCGTAAGGATCCTTGTGTACGTGCTATCAAGGAGAGGGATCATTAGTGGCTGGCAACTCTCCTTGATACACGTTACAAGAGTAAGGTTGCGGACCTTATCTTGCCATCGCAGAGGGAGCAGAAGGGTCTGTGCAATGTGTTCCCAGAACCGGGTGGATTACCATATCCTGGCCCCAGACAACATCCTGCTGAGGCTTCGGTGACTCACAGAAAAAGCGGTGGAGAAGGTGGTCGTCTGACCGATGCGTTCAGACAATAGTTTAGTCCGCAGCCCCAAGGTATGACCGGTTCCAGCAACCAATCGCCAGCGTCTGGTTTACATGGTGCGGGAATACATAGGGGCAAGATCCGACTTGGACACCTTCCACACCGAAAATCCTCTGGCTTACTAGGTCTTGAGGATGGATCACTTGCCAGAGCTTGCACAGTACGCAATTGAGCTACTGGCTTGCCCTGCATCCAGCGTTTTTTTCAGAACGCACATTCAGTGCTGCTGGAGGTTTTGTGACCGATCACAGGGTGCACCTCTCCACCGACTCCGTCGATAGACTGACCTTCATATAAATGAATCAGGCTTGGATCACCACCAGCTACCAAGCACCTGATGCTGATGTAACTGAATATTTTTTTTAAATGTCAGATCCCTTGGAGACTGCGTATGATGATGCTGAGTGACTATCCTGTTATGCTGACTGAATATCCCTCTTCTCAATGATCTTGCCGATACCTTCTAAGAACATTGTCGGTTTTGGGCACCGCCACCAGTGGCTAAGGTCCAATTTTTTTGCCCCTTTTTAACAGGGACGTGTAATTTACAATTTTTGATGCAATAGTTTGCAGCAGGCTCTTTGCTGTGCTACAACTAGAATATCTGTGGGGGTTGCAGTGTTGTGGCACTAGCACCAGTGCCTAAGGCCCAATTTGTCTGCCCCTGTTGAACAGGGGCGTACAATTATATTATTGTATGGATAGGCAGATCCTCAAATCTTCAAGCACCTCATCCCATAAGAGTATAAAATAAATAAAAGGGGATTGGGTACCTAAGGACCCTGGGACTATTAAACGGTGCAAATTAATTGTGAAAGACACAATAGTATAGAAAAATAGAAAAAATTTAATAAATTTTTTAAACAAAATAAGTAAAATACAAGACCATCTGAAGTAAATTACATGGAAACTTCAGTTCATTTTCAACAATTTGTTACAGTTTTAGTTCGCTCGCTCAACATGTTTCGCTCGTTAGAGCTTCTTCAGGAGTAATTTGAACTAACTGCAATGGATCAAAAAGAGAGAATCAATTCAGAGAGCGAGACCTTTGAAGGAGGAGGGGGATTGGAGGAGTTCCTTTTTTTGGGGGGGGGAAACGGGGGGGGGGGGGGAATAGCGACTTAGAAGGAAGGGTAGATATGGGGAATAGGAAGTGTATGATGCTATAGCTATATACAGTAGATATGATGGCAGAATTTGGAAATTTTGTTAAGAAGCACAATGACCAATGAGAAAATGTCTAAAGAAAAGTGTTAAATTGTAGTCATTTACTTTCTTTTTTGTATAAAGAGGAAATAAGAGTGGAAAATGCTATAAAATAAAGAATGATAAAAAAAAAAAGAGAATCAATATAAAACAGATGGACAATACAAAAGGATTAATAGAAATTATACAGATTGATATGTCTTAACATAAAATTTGAAATTTATTAGTATCAAGATATATCGATGGACAATCAATATTATAAATATAACAATTCCGGATTTGGATCTATTAAAAACAGAAGGGCAGCGCAACACCTCTTACCTCAGCATGTCTGGTTGAAAACAATAATAACGTGTCAACGAATCAATCAGGTGAATAACATTCCTGATTGGATTGAGCCTGGAAAACCAATTTCACGAATGATGTGGCAATCAATCCCTATAACTAGGGTTGTCCCGATACCGATACTAGTATCGGTATCGGGTCCGATACCGAGTATTTGCGGGAGTACTTGTACTCCCGCAAATACCCCCGATGCCTAATCCGGATACTTTTTTTTTTTTTTTTCCGGAATGGGGGCGGAGAGAGGGCAGAGAGTGGGCGGAAAGGGGGCGGGAACCGATCGCAGAGGAGACTGAGGGGGCAGCGAGGAAGGCGGACTGGAGGCGGAGAGGAGGCGGAGAGGAAGCGAAGAAGAAAGCGGAGAGCAGAGCAGTCCCCAGGTATGTATAAAATCACTGGAGAGCTGCTTCTGCTGCCGCTGCCGCCGCCGTCTAGCTGTTCGGCGCTTAAGCCAGGGAACATAACAGCTTTCATTGGAATAGCTGCTGTTCCCTGCCGCGCGATGTCATGGCCCCTCCCCCTTGTCGGGCGCTTTTCCCAGGATTGGACAGGTGATCTGTCTATCAAAGTGCCCGGACAAGGGGGAGGGGCCATGACGACGCGCGGCAGGGAACAGCAGCTATTCAAATGAAAGCTGTTATGTTCTGCTGAGCGCCGAACAACTAGACGGCAAGGGAGACATAACTGCATATGAGGGGGGAGACATGGCTTCATATGGGGGGGAGACATGGCTGCATTTGGGGGGGAGACATGGCTGCATTTGGGGGGGAGACATGGCTGCATATGGGGGGAGTCATGGCTTCATATGGGGGGGAGTTATGGCTGCATATGGGGGGGAGACATGGCTGCATATGGGGGGGAGACATGGCTGCATATGGGGGGGAGACATGGCTGCATATGGGGGGGAGACATGGCTGCATATGGGGGGGGAGTCATGACTGCATATGAGGGGGAGACATGGCTTCATATGGGGGGGAGACATGACTGCATATGAGGGGGGAGTTATGGCTGCATTTGGGGGGGAGACATGGCTGCATATGAGGGGGAGTCATGACTGCATATGGGGGGGAGACATGGCTTCATATGGGGGGGAGACATGACTGCATATGAGAGGGGAGTTATGGCTGCATTTGGGGGGAGACATGGCTGCATATGGGGGGGACACAAGGCTGCATTTGGGGCGCATTGCTGCATTTAAAAAAAAGTATCGGTATTCGGAATCGGCGAGTACATAAAAAAAAGTATCGGTACTTGTACTCGGTCCTAAAAAAGAGGCATCGGGACAACCCTACCTATAACCATAATCAATAAAAAGCTTGAAATAAATGTATATTGTGAAACAATAATGAAAAGAAATCTCAAAGATATATAAATCTCTGAGAAAAAAATGTAATAAAATATTGAATGATAATTACCTTTAAGGTTATCAGATTTAAGGCTAGATCATGTCACAATCAAATATAGCAATGGGACTACATGGAGGATGGAAACCTCAGAAGAGCCTCCATTAAATTGGGGGGGTGTGCAATTACTATTCTTGATCTAATATTTCACAGCAGGGCGTTCCAGTGCCCACCAAGACTAACTGTGAGGGGTTACAGTGTTGTGGCAACACCAACACCTAGGGCCCAAATTTAGGCAGAGTATATATACGTCAGGGCCCTACTTTCAAACATCCAACTTACAAACCACTCCTACTTGCAAACGGAAGGAGACAACAGGAAGTGAGAGGAAATCTACCCCTAGAAAGGGAAATTCTCTTCTGTAAAAAGGTGTCTCCTGTACACTGGTGCTTTATCACAATCCTTGTTTTCTGTTCAGAAGAGGTGCAATCTTCTGAACAGATACACACAGACAGCAAAACAAATGTTACAGGGGTGATCACCCTTCTCTATGTTTTCAGAAAAGCTTAAAAAAAGATTCTACGGCTGAAGCTACACTTTAAAGAAGTACCATTTGAAAATTACAAACAGATTCTACTTAACAAACCTACACTCCCTGTCTTGTTTGCACCGCCTGTATACTGCTGTGCAAAGTATATAGGGCCAAAGGGGCTTGTAATGACCTGGGGGAGGGGGCAGGAAAACCCATGCTATTTTTTTCAGTGATTTTTATCCATATTGCAGGGACCAGACATTACATTAAAGCCACAAGCAGTTTTAAATTACCTTTTTCTTATAGTAATCTCATTTTGTGCAGGGACAGTTCTAAACACGTGCCACCTCACAGGCATACTATAGACACCCAGCAGGTACGATATTTAAAGGATTTTTTTTTTTCACTTTAAGCATCATTAAAATCGATGCTCCAGAAATAATAACAGTTTTGAAAACTTGTTTTCCATTGATAGATGTTCCCTGGGGCAAGACCCGGGTTCTGAAAGATGTTTTCCGACAATAACTTGAATATGGGGCATTAAATGAGCACTTTTGAATTCGAAGGTTCTGGTGCGAACCGAACGCGGGGGTGTTTGGCTCATCCCTAATCACTGGGTTATTTTATTATATTTAGTCACTCTCCGTTTATGTAGAGTGTCTGGTTTATATTACAGCAATATTCATTTATCTTCATTTATATAGAGGCATCTTTATATTAATAATTATTTTGTTAGCGCAGATTTTTTGATTTTTGCATTCCACAATGGTGGTGGGGTCACCTCTGTTGACAAACATGCCTCCTGTGCTTTTCATCCACCGAGATATAAAGCTGAAGTACTTTTCAATAAAAGACAGACACATCAGAATTGTTGTTTTCCCTCCTGTGTGCTATCATCTATTCATCCTCTGTTCTTTATCGATTGCACTATAAAGCTTTAGTACATTTTCATCTTTAAAGAAGGTCATGTAAAAATCGCAGACTTTGGGAAAGAGATGAACATCAAGTTTGAAAAGGGAATTAGAGGGAAGAGGGCATTTCTAAAGGGTGGAGGGGTCCCCTTTGTACTCCATCATTCACCCACCCATCCTGTGCTTTTCATTAATGGAAATATAAAGCTGTAGTACATTTTCATCAGTTAAAATTGCCGATTTTGGGAAAGAGATGGACACCAAGTTTGAAGAGGGCAATGCAGGGAAGAGGGCATCTCTCAAAGGTGGTATGGTTCCCTCTGTTGACAAACATGTCTCATGTGCTCAGTCATTTATCCATCCATCATGTGCTCTTCAATCAAGATATAAAAGCTTTAGAACATTTTCATCAGTAAAGATGGCCACACCAGAATTGCCGATTTGGGGAAAGAGATGGACACCCAGTTTGAAGAGGGAATTGCAGGGAAGAGGGTATCTCTCAATGGTGGTGGGGTCCCCTCTGACTATCATGCCTCCTGTGCTCTTTATTGATTGACATATAAAGATTTAGTAAACTTTTCTTCAGTAAAGACGGCCACATCCGAATTGCCGATTTTGGGAGAGACGGACACCAAGTTTAAAGAGGGCATTCCTTAATGGTGGTGGGGTCCCCTATTCATCCATCGAGATATAAAGTTTTAGTACATTTTCATCAGTAAAGAAAGCCACGTGAAAATTGACAATTTTGAAAGAGATGGACACCAGGTTTAAAGTGGGCAATTTTCGATGGTGGTAGTAGGGTCCCCTCTGTTCACCATTAGGCTGAAGTACATTTGCTGATTGCCGATTTTGGGAAAGAAAAAGGACACCAAATATGAACAGGGCATTTTTCGGTGGTGGTTGGGTCCCCTATGTGTGCCATCATCCATTCATCCTCTGCTCTTATGCCGCGTACACACGGTCGTTTTTTGCGATGAAAAAAACGACGTTTTCTGTGAAGTAAAAAACGACGTTTTTGAAACGTCACTTTTCAAAGACAATTTTGCATACACACCATCGTTTTTTCACAAAAAGCGAGGTTACGTTCACCACTCTTTTCCATTGAAGCTCGCTTCATAACTAGCTTCTGGGCATGCGCGGGTTGAAAAACGTCGTTTTGAACGACGTTTTTGCTACACACGGTGACTTTTTGTGAAACAAAAAACGACGTTTTGAAAAACGACACAAAAAATTCCAACATGTTGGAATTTTTTTTTGGTCGTTCTTTTGAACACAAAAAACGACGTTTTGCCCACACACGATCAATTTAAATGACGTTTTATAAAACGTCGTTTTTTTTCATCGCAAAAAACGACCGTGTGTACGCGGCATTATCCATCAAGCTATAAAGCTTTAGTACATCATCAACTGTAAACAAGGCAACGTGAAAATCTATGACGGCAACAACAACTTTGGGAAAGAGATGGAAATCAGGTTTGAAAAGGGAATTGCAGTGAAGAGGGCATTTCTCAAAAGGTGGTGGGGTCCCCTCTCTGTTGACCAACAAGCCTCATGTGCCCTTCATTCATTGAGATATAAAGCTGAAGTACCTTTTCATCAGTACAACGGCCACATAAAAATAGTGGACTTTGGGAAAGATGGACACCAGATTTGAAAAGGGCATCTCTAAATGGTGGTGGGGTCCCCTCTGTTGGCCAACATGTCTCCTGTGCTCTTCATCAATCGAGATATAAAGCTTTAGAACATGTTCATCAGTAAAGACGGACACATCAGAATTGCTGATTTTGGGAAAGCAACGAACACCAAATATATGAAGAGGGCATTGCAGGGAAGAGGGCATTTTGTGGTGGTTGGGTCCCCTCTGTTGACCTACATTCCTCCTGTGAGCTATCATCCATTCATCCTCTGCTCTTTGATGATCGAGCTATAAAGCTTTAGTACATTTTCATCTGTAAACAAGGTCACATTAAACTGTCCGACTTTAAGAAAGAGATGGACATCAAGTTTGAAAAAGGAATTAGAGGGAAGAGGACATTTCTAAAGGGTGGAGGGGTCCCCTTTATACTCCATCATTCACCCATCCATCCTGTGCTTTTCATCAGTTAAGACGGACACATTAAAATTGCAGATTTTGGGAAAGATACACATGTTTGAAGAGGGTATTCCCCAGTGGTGGTGGGGTCCCCTCTTTTGACACACATGCCTCCTGTGCTCTTCATCCATCTAGATATAAAGCCGAAGTACATTTTCATCATTAAAAGACAGCCACATCCCAATTGCCGATCTTGGAAAAGAGACAGACACCAAGTTTGAAGAGGGCAATGTAGGGAAAGAAGGCATTTCTCAAAGGTGTTGGGGTCCCCTCTGTTGACCAACAAGCCTCATGTGCTCTTCATTCATTGAGATATAAAGCTGTAGTACATTTTCATCAGTAACAACAACCACATAAAAATTGCGGACTCTGACTCTGGCTATGATTTTGTACCTCACTGCCCGCTTGCTGACAAACCGGGCTATCCCTGAGACCTTGCTCCTGTCCATGTTCCTGGTTGCTGTTAAACCTTGGTTACCTGCCTGGCTGTTACCTGGTCCTGCACAGCTCATCATAGACTGCTTCAGGCCTCTGAACCCTACCAAGCTGTTCTCCCGGGACCTCCTGCTCCAGGCACTCGTGTCCCTCTTGTCCTTCGGCTTCCTCTGTTTCACCTTCAGCGGAGCCAGGAGATATAAGAGAGGCCAACCTTATCAAATCAGTCTCCCACCTGATCCCTGACAGAAGGTCACGTGAAAATCGCAGACTTTGGGAAAGAGATGGACATCAAGTTTGATAAGGGAATTAGAGGCAAGAGGGCATTTCTAAAGATTGAAGGGGTCACCTTTGTACGCTACCATTCACCCATCCATCCTGTGATTTTCATTATTGGAAATATAAAAAGCTGTAGTACATTTCCATCGGTTAAAACGGACATATTAAAGTTACCGAGTTTGGAAAAGTGATGGACACCAAGTTTAAAAAGGGCATTCCCCAATGGAGGCCATTATGGCTTCAACTATGGTAATACTAATGATGGCAATGATAAAGACCAATGTGGACAACCCCAATGGGGTTTTCCCAGGCTGAGCCAAAGAATAAAAAGGGTGGTAGAGCTAAGAGAGGAACTAGAGGGGGGGAGGCGCGTTCAGTCCAAAAAGACCAAGGACGTAGTGGGCACTGGCATCTTTAATCTGAGCTTGCACCCCCTAACAGGTCCTAAGATAGCGGTACTTGACAGAGGACTTAAATATGTTCCACCGAAAAATCTCAATAAATTCAGTACTTATATGGACATTCACAAATACGTTGGTAAGTTGAACGTACAACGGTATATGGCTTCTAATCCTTTCAACTCATCAAGAAGCGTTTCTTCAAGCTATGTTCACTCTGGCCTATCTAATGCTTCAGTTTCCAATCCTCCAGATCACCTTCCATCTTCCCTTAGGGATTTTAGGGATTTAGCCCTTAAGGATTTAGATGAGTTACAAATTAAATGGATAAAAAGTAAAAAAAGTGACATTGAAATGGGCATTGAATCTCTATGCTCAAACATTTAGTAATCTGCCCCGCTGACAAAGGGGGCGGAATAGTGGTCCTGAACAAGGACGACTACATGAAAGAAATGTATCGGATTCTTTCTGATGTAGCTACTTGTACCCCTTTGGCATTAAATCCAGGTGATAAGTATATGATAATCATAGCGTGGCGACGGTAGAGTCTTATCTGACGCGTTTCGTGTGCAAACACGTTATCAAAGGGTATAACGTGTTTGCACACGAAACGCGTCAGGGAAGACTCTACCGTCGCCACGCTATGATTACAAGCGCTTTTTATCCTGATTTATGTAAGTGCAATACTTATTAAATTTTTTATTTATCTTGACGTTATTACACTATATTGCTCCTTCTTTTCCTCCAAAACATTTCCCCATATACATTCACGGAGTGTCAAGCCTTGAACAGCAGAAGTTTACTCCCATACCACGGCGTAGATGTACATCTGTTACCTGCAGATGGATGAGGCCCTGACCAATGTTGGATGTTTTAACCACTTAAGGACCCCCGCACGCACATATACGGCCACAGAATGGCACGTACAGGCACAAGGGCGTAAATTTACGTCCCCGCCTGAGTGCGGTTCGGGGGTCCCATCGGGACCCCCTCCGCGGCGCGCGGGGGTCCCCCTACCTCTGGGATCTGCGGGCGGGTGTCCGTGATATCCGCCCCCCCCCGCGATCGCTCCCAGCCAATGGGAGCGCGCTCCCAGCCTGTCACTTCCTCCTCCTGTGTTTACACAGGAAGGAGGAAATGATGTATTCTCTTATCGCAGCGCTGTTTCCCAGCGCTGCTGATGAGAGAAGACATCACAAGTAAGTGTGCACCAACACAACACTGACACACACTCACATAGGCATATTAACCCCTTGTGATCGCCCCCCCCACCCCCCTGTCACAGTGTCACTGAATGCAGTGATTTAATCACTGCATTTAGTGTCAGTGTGACATGCATTGTAAAAAACAGTTAGTGTTATGTTCAGGATAGCCCCCCCACCCCCCCTAATAAAGTTTTAACCCCCTGATCACCGCCCTAGTTAACCCTTTCACTCCCTATTGCCAGCGTCACTAAGCGATCATTTTTCTGATCGCTGTATTAGTGCCGCTGTTCCCGCTAGGTAGCTATTTTTTTTTATTGCGATTTTTTTTTTTACTAAAGACATGTGGCTAAATAAATTTTGGCCTAAATGTTTGACTAAAATTTAGTTTATTTGATTTTTTTTTTAACAAAAAGTAAAAAATAGTGTTTTTTTTTCAAAAATGTCGCTCTATTTTTGTTTATAGCGCAAAAAATAAAAATCGCAGAGGTGATCAAATACCACCAAAAGAAAGCTCTATTTGTGGGAAGAAAAGGACGCAAATTTTGTTTGGGAGCCACGTCGCACGACCGCGCAATTGTCTGTTAAAGCGACGCAGTGCCGAATCGCAAAAACACCTTGGGTCATTTACCAGCGTATTGGTCCGGGTCTTAAGTGGTTAAAGCTCATATGACTCAAGTCTATACTGCTTGTAGAGTCCATTCAATCCGGTAAGCCTCCATTCTTTCAGCGGGTGAAGGTTTTCTCTCCTATTTGTCACCAAGCAATAAAGGGATTTTTAAATACAGCTTACCTGTAAAATCCTTTTCTTGGAGTACATCACGGGACACAGAGCGGCATATTCATTACTATATGGGTTATATGGAGTACCTTCAGGTGTGGACACTGGCAATCTCAAACAGGAAGTCCCCTCCCTATATAACCCCCTCCCCTAGAGGGAGTCCCTCAGTTTTGTAGCAAGCAGTATGCCTCCCAAAATGGTCACCCAAAAGAGGGGTGGGAGCTCTGTGTCCCGTGATGTACTCCAAGAAAAGGATTTTACAGGTAAGCTGTATTTAAAAATCCCTTTTTCTTTCTCGTACATCACGGGACACAGAGCGGCATATTCATTACTATATGGGATGTCCGAAAGCAATGCTTTAATGAGGGGAGGGAGACATCTTCCAAAGAAGGATTCAATTTAGAGATAAACTCAAATCATAATAATAATCCTAACTTAGTCAAGAAAAAAACTTTTTTTTTTTTTTTTTTATAACCAAGGGTGTTTCTGATCCCGAGGATTTCAAACTGCAGCCTGTAGTACTGCCTGACCAAAGGCAGCATCCGCATTTCTTCTCACGTCTAGTTGATAAAACCTATCAATAGTATATTTGCGGGAATTCCATCTTTTGGATTCACACCAGCCTACGTAGTTCCTCCACACCCTGTAATAAATCACCCTGGAGACCGGCTTTCTAGCCCTAATCAGGGTAGGAATTACCTGCCTAGACAGACCTCTACCCCTGAGAATCAGGGATTCAGCCTCCAGGCCGTCAAATTTAGACGCTGTAATGTAGGGTGGAGGATCGGGCCTTGTGAGAGTAGGTCTGGTTGTAGAGGAAGAGTCCAAGGGTCTCCCACTGCCATCTTCAGGACTAGTGAGTACCAAGTCCTCCGGGGCCAAGCCGGAGCTACTAGAATGACTGGCTTGTTCTCCACTCTGATCTTGCGCAACAGGCGCGGGAGTAACTGTAGTGGAGGGAATGCATATAGAAGTCTGAATTGATGCCAAGGGCAAACCAACGCATCGGTTCCGCAGGCCATAGGGTCCCTCGCTCGCGACACGAACCTGTCTAGTTTCTTGTTGAACCTGGATGCCATTATATCTACGTCCGGCATTCCCCACCTCTGGCAGATTGTCTGAAAGACCTGGGGATGCAGAGACCACTCCCCTGGCAACAGACTCTGGCGACTTAAGAAGTCTGCCTGCAGGTTGTCCACTCCGGGAATGAATATCGCTGAAATGCAGGGTACATGAACCTCTGCCCACTGAAAAATCAAGCTCACCTCCCTCTGAGCGGCCTGGCTCCTGGTCCCCCCTTGGTGGTTTATGTATGCCACCGCCGTGGCATTGTCTGACTGGATTCTCACCGGGAACCCCTTTAATCTGGAGGTCCAAGCCAGAAGGGCTAGGCGGGCAGCTCTGATTTCCAAGATATTGATGGGGAGCTGCCTCTCTGCTTTCACCCAAGTTCCCTGGCGGGAGAACCCCTCGAAGACCGCCCCCCAGCCTGCCAGGCTGGCGTCTGTGGTAACTACCTTCCAGACAACAGGGCTGAAGGATTTTCCCTTTAGAAGATTCTGAGGGTTCAACCACCAGGCCAGGCTTTGTCGGACCCTTGATGATAGCGTCAAAGGGGACTCTAAGGCATGTGCCCTCTTGCCCCAGGCTGCTAGAATGGCTGCCTGTAGGACGCGAGTGTGGATCTGAGCGTATGGTACTGCCTCGAATGTGGCCACTAGCTTGCCTAGTAATCGCATACACAGGCGAATAGTTGGTTTTTTCTTGTTTAGAACCAACTGAACCAACCCCTTGATAGCTTCGATCTTTACAAGGGGCAGGAACACCTTTTGATGTTCTGTGTCTAACCTCATGCCGAGGTATTTCAACTGCTTTGTAGGCTGGAACGCTGACTTTCCCCGGTTCAGGACCCAGCCGAATTCTTCGAGGTACCGAACCGTGAGGTTTACTGCCTTTTGCAGACCCGGCCGTGAGTGATCTATGATTAAAAGGTCGTCCAAGTATGCTAGGACTGTGACCCCTTGGATCCTTAAATTGGCCAGAATTGGGGCTAGGATCTTCGTGAATACCCGGGGGGCCGTGGCCAGCCCGAAGGGGAGCGCCCTGAATTGGAAGTGTCGCTGCCCCACCGCGAAGCGTAAAAACCTTTGATGCGACTGAAAGATTGGTACATGAAGGTAAGCATCCTTTATGTCTATGGAGGCCAGAAAATCGTCCTTCTGAAGCGCGGCGGCTGCTGACCGGATGGATTCCATCCGGAAGGAACGAACCCTTAGGTAACCGTTTAACCTCTTTAGGTCCAAGATTGGCCTGACATCGCCGTTGGGCTTTGGTATGACAAAGAGATTGGAATAGAAACCTAGGCCTTGCTCTTGGGCTGGCACTTCTATAATTACGTCCTGGCCAAGCAGGTGATCCAAAGCTGCCAGCATTGAGGCCTTCCTCGCTGGATCCCTTGGTAGCCTTGATTCTTGAAAATGAGGCGGAGGATACCTTAGAAACTCCAGTCTGTAACCTGTGGTTACAGATGCTACCCATTTGTCGGGGATCTTGGCTTCCCAAACTTCTGAGAAGAAACGAAGCCTTCCCCCCACCCGCAAGAGTGGGGGCGCCCCTTCATAAGGCAGACTTAGGGGCTGTCTTTGACGGCTTGCGATACCACGGCCTCTTACCCCCAGGGGTCTGTCCCTGCGATCTACTGTTAACGTTGGATCGTGCAGGCGGCCGTCGATACTGCCTGGAATTTGAGGGCCCCGAGACAGGAAAGAGCTGCCTTTTAAATGTAGGAGCCCGGAATGTCTTTTTGACCGGTAAAAGGGTACTCTTGCCATTTGAAATAGTCTGAATATATTTATCCAGATCCTCACCGAAGAGTCGTCCTCCATGGAAGGGAAACCCTGCCAGAAGCTTTTTGCATGGGGGCTCCGCCGCCCAGTTCTTCAACCATAAGAGCCTTCTCATGTGCACCAAACATAGTGATAAACGAGAGGCCTGCTGGATGGAATCTTTTATAGCATCTACCGCAAAACACAGAGCTCTGGGAATGTCAGAAAACTCTTCTGCTTGTTGGGTAGGCATGTCCCTTAACATTTCCTTTGTCTGGTCTTTTAATGCCTGACAAACTCCGATTGCAGCCACCGCTGGCTGCACCACTGCTCCTGCCGTAGCAAAGGATGCTTTTAAAAGTGTCTCTAATCTTTTATCAACCGGATCTTTAAACATATGTATGTTTTCCACCGGGCAAGTTAGTGATTTATTCACACATGAGATGGCTGCATCCACTACTGGGAGCCTCCACCTCTTGGAGAACTTTTCCTCCATGGGGTAAATGACCGCAAATCTTTTCGGTGGCAGAAAAATCCTGTCCGGCCGTACCCAATCCCGAAAGATCAATTCCTCCAAGAGAGGATGGACCGGAAAAACTGCGTTGTTTAACGGAGCTTTCAAAGAGCCCAGAGAGGATACCGGAGGAACCTGAGGCTCTGGCAATGGTAAACTAAATGCCGAGCGGACCATGTCCGTCAAAGACTGTACCCACAGTCTTTCTGTCTGGGAGTCTGAAAATGGTTCCTCAGAGGCAGATCCATCAATCCCTGAACCCTCTTGGTTCAGGTCTAGTTGATCCTCCTGTGATTCCAATTCCTCTGGAGAGAGAATCTCAGCATCTGAGGATACACCTCCTGGTGATGGGGATCTAACCCGTTTCTTACCAGGAATAGCTCTAGCGATCAATGCTGCTATTCTCTCTTCTAGCCCCCCTAGGGATACGGCTAGCATCTCCTCTGTGATAAACACAGGGCTGGGCTGATCTGGGCCAGCCTCCGCACCAGATCCCCCTAATGGCTCATCCAAGGCGCTTCTTATGTTAATAAGTTGCGGGGAAAGTATCGGCATATCAGAATCAGAAAGGGAACCCTTTTGTTTTTTGGTCTTTTTTGTACCCTTTGACCCCGAACCCTTGGAAGCCATAATACAAAATCGAGGGACTCCGCCCACACAACAGACTGTAGTGGGCAGGAGTACAAAAATCAGAGTTTAGGGGACAATAGATCACTAATGCCCAAAAACTGATGGGATCCCGTATGTTTTTTTTTTTTTTGACAACATACCGTGACCCCAAACTAAGTTTGCCAGCCTCCAAACCTGCTGCAAAAAAGGGGGATTTCTTGGCTTAACAAAAAGGTATTGGAACAAAGTCCACATGTACTACCCCTCTTCCGCCACCGGGAGTCACTGTTCTGCCGCTCTGCGTCCTCTCCTCTGAAAATCAGCCTCAGACTGAGCACTGACAATGCCTGCTGTCTATAACAGCACAAAGGCGCGCCCCTGTATGACGCCGCAGGCACGCCCCCCCCCCGCCCTCCTGTCTGAACGGCGCGAAAAACGTCAATAAGACGTGCGCGCGTATGCCGGAAACAGGAGGAACATGGAGGAGCCGCGCTGCTGGAGATCCAGGAACGCAGAAACAGGCGGCAGATTCAAACCCCCGGCCAGGTAGGACTCTCCAAAGGCCCCTAGGGATCCTTACTAGCCCTAGGAAGAAACAGCAGGTTTAGCTAGCACACATATTTAGACAGGGGGACCTAGTGATGGGGGAGAAAAGGTGTCATCCTGTCTCTCTTTAGACATAGTGAACAAGGTTGCCCATGCAGAGCATACTTAGGCTATCCCCCCTTTTAGGTTACCCCGGGGAGCCTGCTGTCGAACCAAGTCCCGCAGGCTCCCCCTTACCTGCTCCATGCTGCAGGATGTTTGTCCAGCAAACTGATCCAATCTTCTCCCATCTCCGTGGGTAGCGTAGTAGACCTTCAGGCCCTGGGGTCCTATGAAGGTACCCACTGTCCTGGACCTATATAGCACCCTGGCAAACAGGAACTTATGGTTTTTACAAACTCCAAGTCCTGGGCCCAGGGTCCAGCCCTCCAAAGAGGAGCATTATAGGCAAAACCCCACGGCTTGGGGCCCGGGTACTGTCCACTTTGGCACTGAGGCTCCTTGGACAGATCCGGTTAGCCCGCCCTTAATCCCAAGGATGTGGAGCAAAGCTATTCCGTGACCAACACCTAAGACACTGGCGAAAAAACTGAGGGACTCCCTCTAGGGGAGGGGGTTATATAGGGAGGGGACTTCCTGTTTGAGATTGCCAGTGTCCACACCTGAAGGTACTCCATATAACCCACATAGTAATGAATATGCCGCTCTGTGTCCCGTGATGTACGAGAAAGAAATACCATTTAAGGACAATATTTGCCTACACAGAGCACTTTTTGTCCATTATCATTGGACACTAAATTATATTGTTTTTGTTTGGACACTTTTTTCTATCTGGTGTTTATTGATTTCATTCACGATTCACTTATACTTTATATAACATATGGACTTATTGTATTTTATTATATATATGTCTATACTTAGCGCTACACAATTTTTATCCACATGTTATTAACCACCTGCCTTCCATCAAGCCCTCGGCAGATCTATGGATGGTGGCCGCAGATGTCACCTCTCTATAAACAGTTATATCATCAGTTGGGTCTTGAGGCCGTCTCCTACTTTTTAATCTTCCAACCAGACAGATGGATTATATTATAGAACTGCTTGAATTTGCAGCAACCCATAATTTCTTCTGGTTCGATGGTTGTTTTTATAGGCAGGGCAGGGGCGTCGCCACGGGGGCTAAATACGCCCCCAGCTTGGCGAACCTGTTCACGGCCAAATGGAAGGAAGATGTCGTCCGTGTTCAAACCAGATCCCGAGTGTTATTTTGGGGCCGGTACATAGACAACATCCTCCTCCTTTGGAATGGTAGTGAAGGTGAGCTTGTGCAGTTCATGGAGTTCCTTAATGACAACGATAGGGGTATCCCCTTTTGAGCTACGAGGCCAGCCAAGAAAAAATCAATTTTTTGGATCTAAGTATTTCTGTGGGCAATGAAGGATTCATTACTTCCACTTTCTACAAAGATACTGACCGCAACTCATTTATACCTAGCGACAGTTATCACCATGCCTCATGGCTGAAGTCGGTACCAAAAAGTCAATACCTGCAACATTCTTAGAGCAGGCTCAGGTCCTCAGACAAAGAGTGGGTAGAGTAACCCTTCTCAACAAATCTTTGTGTAACACCTTGGATTTAGTTCAGAAAACTGATAAGGCAGGATTGTTGGAGGATAAGGCAGGGAGAGGTGGGAGATCATGCTTTTTAGGAGCCCCTTTATCACAAGATATTCATGTCAACAGGCCAGTGTTAAAAATATGAGCAGGCAATCCTAGTGTGCAGAAAATGGATATGTGGGGGCGAGATTTGAGGTGCAGCGGCTGCAAGATAGGAGTCTGGACCCGCAGTGATGTAATGGAGGTGGAAGGAAGAGTTTTAAAAGAGCTTGGATTTTGTGTCCATGTTAAACACCCATACAAAGAATTATACGAATGACAGCCTGCGAACAAACTTATTTGTCAGATTTAAAGCTGAAAAAATTGCATGCGCTTGCATTTGTCTGGCCGCAAGGGTATTGCAGATTACCCTCCCAAATAGACCACATTGGTTTCTGCTTTTTGATGCAACGGAGAAAGAAATGTAGGAGATCGGTGTCGCAGTCCTAAGACTGTACACCCGGAAAAAGATGAGCTTGGGCCAGCGAGCAAAACTGACCTACACACCTGATGTTGCATATGGAGCCACGGGCATCCAGGAGTCATACCCGCCAACGCTACTCTGATCTTCCATGAGGAGCTAATGAAGATTGAATGAACCTGTAGCCGACCAGGCTGACAAAAAGATCTCCAAACCCATCATCCTCCTCTTCCTTTCAACTGACACTACCCTCACTGCTGCAGAAGTCAGTATGATTGAGAAGGACCGCTTCAGCAGTGGGGTTACCAGTTTTCTCATTAACCCTTCAGCACTGCCAGAGAAGACTGCAGTGGGTTAAAACCCTTCTTCTCTGCCAACAAAAAGGGACATCATAACAGGATTGCTTCAAAGTGATCCTCAGTCAACCTATGCACTAAGACAAGATTCAGAACAATCGTAACCTTATATCTCCCTTTTTTCCCCCCATTATCCAACCTTTTTAATAATCCTGCCTTTCCCGGGCTTGGCTAAGGAGGTGTTCCGATGGTGGCTTAATAAAGGTCTCTATAGGATTGATCATTTTTTGACCCTTTAGAGGCCCCTTTTCTTTGCATAGTTTTCAAAATAAACTGAAAATTTCTCCCTCAAAAAAAAAATATATATATATATATATATATATATATATATATATATATATATATATATATATATATATATATATATATATATATATATATACATATATACATATATACACACACATACATACACATACATACACATACATACACACACACACACACATATATATATATATAGAACAAACACTGGCACATGGAGAAATGATAAGGTTCTTGCTGACATTCTTAAAGCGAAGCCTCAAGTGGTTTTCAGAGGTGTTCCCTCTGAGAGATAAGTTGGCTCCCAACATTCTTAATCCCCCTGTTATAAACTCTGTTTCTTTCGGGCCTAACTGGCTATTACCAATGCAGGAGATGTCAGGTTTGCTCCTTAAATGGATGCACAACCAGGACTACAAGTTTTAGCTCTGGGTGTACGTCTAAGAGCTATACGATTGAGCCGTTTATTACCTGCTCCACGGTTGGAGTCGTGTATATGTTGCAGTGCCCTTGTGGCCTGCAATATGTGGGCAGGACTAAGAGCCCATTGCAGGTACGCCTTAACGAACATATCAACATCAGGAGGGGATACACGAAACATTCAGTATCCAAACATGATTTGGCTGTCCACAAGAGAGAGACCCAACCAATACTATTTTCCTTGGTATTGACAAGTTCACCTCCCATTGAAGGGCAGTGATCTGGTCACGAGTATATCACAACTCGTGATGTCATGGGTACATAAGCTCAAAAGTTATACGCCTTTTGGCCTAAATATCGATGTTGACATTAACCGTTTCATTGACAACTCGTAGGCCTATGGTTAGTTATACCTATCGTGAGGGGGTTGTCCCCTTGGATGAGGTGGTTTGGTCTACATTAGAAAAGTAGATCATGCATTCTTACCTTTGCTCCATGTATTCCCCACATTACTAAATGAGCACTTATATTGGTTGATATGTACAAGTATGTGAACTTGATGCGAGTCCCAAGTGGCTGGTTATTCACCATATCGCCCTGCAATATGTGAGGCCAACATCATTTTTGACTGTTCTGTAAAAAGCATTCATTATGATGGATGTCCTGAACAGTTTGTTTCTTTAACCTTTTGTCCCAATTTATATGCTTTCTAGGGTACTATTGGGACGATTCATTTTAGTGGAGTTGTAGGTTATTGATTGGGCATTTTTGTAATAAAAAAAGTTTTTTGGCTCATTTTCAATATATAGATATGTACCTATACATTTTTTTATTATCCATTATAAATCATTGTTTTTTGAAACATTTGGTAAAATAATTAGTTTTATATTTCGGTATAACTCACCAATGTATATGGTTAAAACAACTTTTGGCCAATTTTATAAATGATTTTCTATATTGGGTTAGCACTACACTGTTCATCCCATGATGTGTATGGAGTGTATGGAGTGTTGCCCTAACACCAATCTTTTACAACGTTGTGTGGGTTTAGCATACTGGTTGGGGCGATCACCATAGTCCCTTGACGTTTTAACTTTTTCCTTATGCGATCCCTTAACAAAAATGTCGTCAATACGTCTCCTTGGGATTCACAGGGGGGTTATGAGATCTAATAGTGTATTTAAGCGGTGGTCAGAGCGCCGCCCGTTATCCCGTGACCACGTCCTCTTTGCGACAAAATGTTGGGCAGGCGACGTTTTGACGTCAACACGTTACCAGCCGAACCCGGGAGACACGGGCAGGCACATCGAGGAAGCGGCCGGCTCAATTTTACTACATGCTCCAAACAATTGACAACATTGTAAGTGCACATTTTTATATTCTACAATAAAATGTATCCCGGATTTTATACTATGCGAGTTTTCTCTTATATGGCACATCTTTACATGCATGGAACGTGAATATCTGCATTGAGGATTTCCCTGGTGGAGAGCCGTCTGGAAGCTCCCAGCCTTTGTGTTTGTGATCTCCTTAATCAGAGATGAATTTTAGCTGGTAAGAGCAGCAATTACCTATGGTGGAGGCTTTTCCATCTTCACGTTTTCTGGATGTTGGGAGTTTTTTTGCACTGGAAAATCAAAGTCTGAGCACATGTATTGGGACTTGTTCAATATTTGGACTCTGATTACACCCATCACTGGGTTATTTTATATTATTATATTTAGTCACTCTTCAGTTATGTAGTATCTGGTTTATATTACAGCAATATTCATTTATTTAAATGTATCTTCATTTATATAGAGGCATCTTTATATAAAATGTTCACTTTGTTAGCGCAGCTTTTTTGATTTTTGCATTCCCCAACGGTGGTGGGGTCCCCTCTGTTAACCAACATGCCTCCTGTGCTCTTCATCCATCGAGAAATAAAGCTGAAGTACAATTTCATTAGCAAAGACGGCCACATCAGAATTGCGGATTTTGGGAAAGAGATGGACACAAAGTTTAAAGAGGGCATTTTTTTTTCCGATGGTGGTGGGGTCCCCTCTGTTGACCAACATGCCTCCCCTGTGCTCCTCATCCAATGAGATATAAATATGAAGTACATTTTCATCAATAAAGACGGCCAAATCAGAATTGTTGATTTCCCTCCTGTGCGCTATGATTTAATTGATCGCGCTATAAAGCTTTAGTACATTTTAATCTTTAAAAGAAGGTCACGTGAAAATCGCAGACTTTGGGAAAGAGATGGACATCAAGTTTGAAAAGGTAATTAGAGGGAAGAGGACATTTCTAAAGGGTGGAGGGGTCCCCTTTGTACTCCATCATCCACCCATCCATCCTGTGCTTTTCATTAATGGAAAAATAAAGCTGTAGTGCATTTTCATCAGTTAACATTATCAGTCATGTGCTCTTCAATCAAGATATAAAAGCTTTTGAACATTTTCATCAGTAAAGATGGTCACACCAGAATTGCCGATTTGGGGAAAGAAATGGACACCAAGTTTCAAGAGGGAATTGCAGAGAAGAGGGCAAATCTCAATGGTGATGTGGTCCCCTCTGTTGACCAACATGCCTCCTGTGCTCTTTATTGATTGACAAAGATTTAGTAAAATTGGAGAAAAACCCTGAGGGAAGCCAACCCTGAAGCAAAAAAATAAAAACCGCAACGGTGACCAAAGCAACCAAGTTATTAAGGACCAACTATGGATATGGGGATTATTTTTTGGCTAATGACGCCAAATTACATGCGACAATTAATTTACAGATAGAGAGGACTGGCAACGGCATTCATCTTGGGGGCCTTGGCACCACAGATATTAAAAAAAGTGACGTGTGTGTGTGTGTGGAGAGGTGGACTGAAGACCATGTGTATTGCAAGGCAGACAGAGAATGCAGCCGGCTCTGGACCCGCGCAGAACATTAAGACTCTGGGGAACTCCTATCAATTTGAGGTCAATGTCCGAGATTTCTCTCCAGAAGACATCATCGTCATCACATCCAACAACCATATCGAGGTCCACGCCGAGAAACTCTCATCTGATGGCACCATCATGAACACCTTCATCCACAAGTGCCAGCTCCCCGAGGATGTGGACCCGACCACTGTGACCTCCACCCTGGCTGATGGGGGATTGTTGACCGTCAAGGCCGAGATGGTCCCCGCCAAGCTCACGTACCACCAAACTTTGAAAAGGGCATTTCTCAATGGCGGTGGGGTCCCCTATGTCGACCAACATGCCTTCTGTGTTTTTCATCCATCGAAATATAAAGTTTTAGTATATTTTCTTCAGTAAAGAAAGTCACATGAAAATTGCCAATTTTGGAAAAGAGGACGGACACCAAGTTTAAAGAGGCCATTTTTCCATGGTGGTAGTAGGGTCCCCTCAGTTCACTTCATCCATTGAGATATAAAGCTGGAGTACATTTTGATCAGTAAAGACGTCCACATAAGAGCTGATTTTGGGAAAGAAACGAACACCAAATATGAAAAGGACATTGCAGGTAAGAGGACATTTTGTGGTGGTAGTTGGGTCCTCTGTTAACCTACATCCCTCCTGTGTGCCATCATCCATTCATCCTCTGCTCTTATCGATTGAGCTATAAAGCTTTAGTACATTTTCATCTGTAAACAAGGCAATGTGAAAATCGCCGACTTTGGGAAAGAGATGGATATCAGGTTTGAAAAGAGAATTGCAGGGAAGAGGGAGTTTCTAGAGGGTGGAGGGGTCCACCTATGTACTCTATCATTTACCCATCCATCCTTTGCTTTTTATTCATGGAGTTATAAAGCTGTAGTACATTTTCATCAGTAAAAACGACATCAGTATTGACGATTTTGGGAAAGAGATGGAAACCAAGGTTGAAGAGGGCAATGCAGGGAAGAGGGCATTTCTCAAAAGGTAGTGGGGTCCCCTCATTTGACCAACATGCCTCCTGTGCTCTGTCATTCATCCATCATGTGCTCTTCAATCAAATCGAGATACAAAGCTGTAGTACATTTCATCAGTAAAGATGGCCACACCAGAATAGTGGTGGTGGGGTCCCCTCTGTTGACCAACATGCCTCCTGTGCACTATCATCCATTGAGATATAAATATGAAGTACATTTTCATCTATAAACAAGGTAATGTGAAAATCGCCGACTTTGGGAAAGAGGTGGACATCAAGTTTGAAAAGGGCATTCCCCAGTGGTGGTGGGGTCAACTCTTGACACACATGCCTCCTGTGCTCTTCATCCATCGACATATAAAGCTGAAGTACATTTTCATTAGCAAAGACCGACACATCAGAATTGCGGATTTTGGGGAGGGGGAATGTATGTCAATTTGTATGTATATGTATGGAAGATGGAAATGTTTCTGTAAAAATAATGAAATGAAAATCAAATAAAGATAATTTGTACAAAAAGAATTGCTGATTTTGGAAAAAGAGACGGACACCAAGTTTAAAGAGGGCATTTTTCGATGGTGGTAGTGGGGTCCCCTCTGTTGACCGCGACATGCCTCCTGTGCTCTTCATCCATTGAGCTAAAAATATGAAATACATTTTCATCAATACGGCCACATTGGAATTGTTGATTTCCCTCCTGTGTGCCATTATCCATTCATCCTCTGCTCGTTATCGATCACGCTATAAAGCTTTAGTACATTTTCATCTTTAAAAAAAAGGTCACGTGAAAATCGCAGACTTTGGGAAAGAGATGAACATCAAGTTTGAAAAAAGGAATTAGAGGGAAGAGGGGGTCCCCTTTATACTCCATCATTCACGCATCCATCCTGTGCTTTTCATTCATGGAAATATACAGATGTAGTACATTTTCATCAGTTAAAGAGGGACACGTTAAAATTGCCGATTGTGGAAAAGAGACGGACACCAAGTTTGAAGAGGGCAATGTAGGGAAAAGGGCATTTCTCAAAGGTGGTGGGGTCCGCTCTGTTGACCAACAAGCCTCATGTGCTCTTCATTCATTGAGATATAAAGCTGTAGTACATTTTCATCTTGTAACAACGGCCACATACAAATTGTTGACTTTGGGTAAGATGGACACCAAGTTTGAAAAGGGCATCTCTAAATGGTGGTGGGGTCCCCTCTGTTGGCCAAAAATGTCTCCTGTGCGCTGTCATTTATCCATCCATCATGTGCTCATCATCTTTTGAGATATAAAGCTTTAGAACATTTTCATCAGTAAAGACGGACACGTCAGAAATGCCGATTTTGGGAAAGACGAACACCAAGTTTGAAGAGGGCAATGCAGGGAAGAGAGCATTTATCAATGGTGGTGGGGTCCCCTCTGTTGACCAACATGCCTCCTGTTCTCATCAGTAGAGATGGCCACACCAGAATTGCCGATTTGGGGAAAGAGATGGACACCAAGTTTGAAGAGGGCATTTTTCGATGGTGGAGGGGTCCCCTGTGTCGACCAACATGTCTTCTGTGCTCTGTTATCCATCATGTGCTCTTCATCAACTTGAGGTATAAAGCTTTAGAACATTTTCATTAGTAAAAAAGACGGCCACATCAGAATTGCCGATTTTGGGAAAGTGATTGACACCAAGTTTGAAGAGGGAATTGCAGGGAGGAGGGCATTTCTCGATGGCGGTGGGGTCCCCTCTGTTAACCAACATGCCTTCTGTGCTCTTTATTGATTGACATATAAAAAGCTGTAGTACATTTTTATTAGTAATGACGGCTACATGAGATATGACGATATTGGGAAAGAGACACCAAGTTCTCGATGGTGGTGGGGTCCTCTCTGTTGACCAACATGACTTTTCTTGTGCTCTATCCTACCCATCATGTGTTCATCCATTGAGCTGTAGTACATTTTCATCGGTAACTACGGCCACATAAAAATCGCTGACTTTGGGAAAGTGATAGACACCAAGTTTGAAGAGGTAATTTCTCGATGATGGTGGGATCCTGTTGACCAACATGACTCCTCCTGTGCTCCATCATTCACCTATCACGTGTTCTTTATCCATTGAGCTATAAAACTGTAGTACATTTTCATCAGTAAGAACAGCCACATGCACTTGGCAGGTTTTGGGAAAGTGATGGACACCAAGTTTTGAAGAGGTAAGTTCTCCATGGTGGTGGGATCCTCCGTTAGCCAACATGCCTCCTTGTGTGCTGTCATCCACCCATGAAGCTGTAGTACATTTTCATCAGTAACAACGGCCATATCAAAATCGCAGACTTTGGGAAAGAGATGGACTTCAAGTTTGAAAAAGTTTGATGGTGGTGGGATCATCTGTCGTCACGTGTTCTTCATTCATTGAGCTCTATAAAGCTGTAGTACAGTTTCATCAGTAACAACGGTCATGCTTAATTTTCGGAAAGTGATGGACATCAAGTATGAAGAGGTAATTTCTCGATGGAGGCGGGATCCTGTTGACCAACATGACTCCTGTGCTCTATCATTCACCCATCACGTGTTCTTTATCTATTGAGCTGTAAATGTAAAGGGCAATGTAGGGAAAAGGGCATTTCTCAAAGGTGGTGGGGTCCGCTCTGTTGACCAACAAGCCTCATGTGCTCTTCATTCATTGAGATATAAAGCTGAAGTACATTTTAATCAGTAACAACGGCCACATAAGTTTGGCAGACTTTGGGAAAGTGATTGACACCAAGTATGAAGAGGTACGCTCACGATGGTGGTGGGTTCCTGTTGACCAACATGACCACTGTGCTCCATCCTTCTCGTTCATTGAGCTGTAGTACATTTTCAAAAGTAACAACGGCCACGTAAAGATTGAGGACTTTGGGAAAGAGATGGACACCAAGTTTAAAAAAGGTAATTTCTCGATGGTGGGATCCTGTTGACCAACATGACTCCTCCTGTGCTCCATCATTCACCCATTGAGCTATCAAGCTGTAGTACATTTTCATCAGTAAGAACGGCCACGTGCACTTGGCAGATTTTGGAAAAGTGATGGACACCAAGTTTTGAAGAGGTAAGTTCTCGATGGCGGTGGGATCCTCTGTTAGCGCACAAGGAGGCATGTTGGCTGTCATTCACTTATTCACCCATAAAGCTGTAGTACATTGTTATCAGTAGCAACGGTCATGTCAAAATCGCAGACTTTGGGAAAGAGATGGACACCAAGTTTGAAAAAGTTCTCGATGGTGGTGGGATCCTCTGTTGTGACGTGTTCTTCATTCATTGAGCTCTATAAAGCTGTAGTACATTTTCATCAGTAACAACGGTCATGCTTACTTTTTGGGAAGTGATGGACATCAAGTATGAAGAGGTGATTTCTCTATGGAGGCGGGATCCTTTCTGTTGACCAACATGCCTCCTGTGCTTTATCATTCACCCATTACGTGTTCTTTATCCATTGAGCTGTAAAGCTGTAGTACATTTTCATCAGTAACAATGGTCACATAGGTTTGGCAGACTTTGGGAAAGAAGTGGACACCAAGTATGAAAAAGGTAAGTTCTCCATGGTGGTGGGATCTGTTGCCAGGTGTTTTTCATTCATTATGCTCTATAAAATGCTGTAGTACATTTTCATCAGTAACAGTCACGTGCAATTTTCAGATTTTGGGAAAAAAGATTGACACCAAGTTTGAATTTCTTGATGGTGGTGGGATCCTCTAAGTTGACCAACATGCCTCCTGTGCTCCATCATTCACCCATCACGTGTTCTTTATCCATTGAGCTGTAAAGCTCTAGTACATTTTCATCAGTAACAACGGCCACATAAGATTGGCAGACTTTGGGAAAGAGGTGGACTCCAAGTATGAAGAGGTACGCTCACGATGGTGGTGGGTTCCTGTTGACCAACATGACCACTGTGCTCCATCCTTCTCGTTCATTGAGCTGTAGTACATTTTCAAAAGTAACAACGGCCATGTAAAGATTGACGATTTTGGGAAAGAGATGGACACCAAGTTTAAAGAGGTAATTTCTCGATGATGGTGGGCTCCTCTCTGTTGCCATGTGTTCTTCATCAACTTCACTATAAAGCTGCAGTATATTTCATCAGCAACAACTGCCATGTAAAAATCGCAGACTTTGGGAAAGATGTGGACATCAAGTATGAAAAACAGGGGTGTCAAAATAAATTTTATAGTGGGCCTCAATTTTATAGTGGGCCTCAATTTTATAGTGGGCCTCAATTTTATAGTGGGCCGCAATTTTATAGTGGGCCGCAATTTTATAGTGGGCCGCAATTTTATAGTGGGCCGCAATTTTATAGTGGGCCGCAATTTTATAGTGGGCCGCAATTTTATAGTGGGCCGCATCACCATTATAATTGCCCTCAAAAGGGCCGGTTGTATCTGTAAGATTAGATGTCCAACGCATCCCCTCCCCATATCTTAGATGTCAAGAGCCACCCCACTATCAGAAGCTGAGTGCCCCACTCTCCCTTTCATCAGTGCACCCCCCTTGCCTTATGCTGCTGCTGGGAAGAAGTTGGACGCATTGCTTGAACAAATGAAGGATCTGGAGGAGGACCAGAGGAGGGCTGGAGCTCTCCTGCTGCTGCAGGAGAAGTGTGAGGGCCACATGAAATGGCCTGGAGGGCCGGATTCGGGCCACATGAAATGGCCTGGAGGGCCGGATTTGGCCCGCGGCCCTTGTGTTTGACACCTCTGATGAAAAAGGTAAGTTCTCCATGGTGGTGGGATCTATTGCCACGTGTTTTTCATTCATTGAGCTCTATAAAAAGCTGTAGTACATTTTCATCAGTAACAGCCACGTGTAATTTTCAGAATTTGGGAAAAAGATGGACACCAAGTTTGAAAGGTCATTTCTTGATGGTGGTGGGATTCTCTATGTTGACCAACATGCCTCCTGTGTTCTATCCTTCTCATCCATTGACATATAAAGCTGTAGTACATTTTCATCAGTAACAAACGGCCACGTAAAAATTGCTGACTTTGGGAAAGAGGTGTGTTAGAGAGTATTTGTTCAACAGCAAATGTTTTTTAATTTTCCTTCCATTTCATTGTTTTTAAAAGAATGTGCGTGCCTCATCTTACACTTCATTCACGTTACAGTTTTAGACTTTTAGCTTGAGCCAAAGCTTTAAAATTAGAAAAACCCCCACTCTACGATTGTGTTTAGGTCGATGTCTTTGTAGATAATGTTATCTCTCCTATTAGAAAACCCCCCCCACTGTATTATTGTGTTTAAGCCAAATACGTTTCTTTGTAGACGATGATGTTATCTCGCCTAGGTCCCTTCACACGTATCCTTTTGGTAACTGTCTGGGATCTTGTCTGGTCCTGCCCGCTGTACCCCGCTGATGGGCTTTTTTAGATTTTCTCCTGATGAAGCGGAGTAGTCCGCGAAACTAGTTGAGATCTTGTCATAACCCTCAACCCATCGTAAATGTCTTCCCCCTCCGGGGACTTCTGTTTTGGTGCTGTTGGATGGTTGTCACAATTTTAATGTAACTGTTCTGTTTGTGTCTTTAATAAAATTTACCAAATGTTTTAATTTCATCACTAATTTGTATCTCTGTATTGGTACCGAAATAGTCCCAACTGGCCCTCCCCCCCCCTTTTTTTGTGTCTTCGGTCTGGGGACCTTAGACCCAAATATTCTATATTCTATAGACCCAAATATTCTATATTCTATATCTGAGTCTTAAGGATGATGGTACCTCCCACTATTAATTTAAATATATCTTACCCCTGAGGCTTTCCTTTTCAGATAGATAATGTTGTCTTTCCAAAGTGTCTTGCAGCTGCCAAAACTAAAATTATGAAAAAAAAATCTCTCTATAGAAACCTGCATAACCCTTAGAAACTTGAGTAAGTCTGCCCCTCCCCTCTCATTTTTTTACTCATAAACAGTAACCTTTAAAGATTTCAGACTTTATCAGTAACAGAAGGCCATGTATAAAGATTGCAGACTTTGGAAAAGATGTTCTGATTTATATGATCAACTGCAACTCCATTTTGTAATTTCACTTCCATTTCATAGTTCTTGTTATTTAAAGAATATACGTGCCTCATCTTACACTTCATTCACGTTACAGTTTTAGACTTAGCTTGAGCCAAAGTTTTAAAATTAGAAAAAAGCCCACTCTACGATTGTGTTTAGGTCGATGTCTTTGTAGATAATGTCATCTCTCCTAGATTTCTTGCAGCTGCCTAAACTAAATTATGAAAAACAAAAAAGATAAATGTTGTCTTTCCAAAGTTTCTTGTAGCTGCCGAAACAAATGAAAAAAAATGTATAATGTCTTTCCACTTTCTTGCAGCTGCTTAAACAAATGAAGAAATAAAAAAATTGATAATGTCTTCCCAAAGTTTCCTGCAGCTACCAAAACTAAAATTATGAAAAAAAAAAAAAAAAAACTCTATAGACACCTGCATAACCCTTAGAAACTCAAAGTCTACCCCTCCCCTCTCGTTTTTTTACTCATATAAACTGTAACCTTTAAAGATTTCAGACTTTTCATCAGTAACAACCATGTATAAAGATTGCAGACTTTGAAAATGAGATGTGTGATTGAGTATATGATCAACTGCAACCCCATTTTGTAATTTCAGTTACATTTCATAGTTTTTTTTTTTCTTTTTTTTTAGATGTTTTTGCTTTTTTATTAAAATATAGTGACATCATCTATATACAGAAAGAGAAGGGGTAATGTAAATTAAACAGTGTGTATTTAGTATCACTTCAGGTAAGGGTAAGCACAGGTTCACTTTAAACCTTGGCATACACAGAGCTTATGTCTAATGTCCAGCAATCGCTCCCAGCTCCACTGATCACCCAATGCATGCCCTTTACACCTTGTATCTGATCACATCAATTGTTCCTCTTCAGAAGATTTGCAGGATTTCTCTGCAGCTAAGGGTTCGGATCCCGGTCTCATGGGTGTGCTATGCGAGGTAAGCCTGCGCTTAGTACACCCACCCCCCTCCCACAAAAAAACACCACACTTACACGCACTCGAAATTGGGTTAACACGCATGCACTTTGGTCACGCGGTCTCTAAAAAAGAGAGGCGAAAGACTAACGGGGCTGGCTGAGCAGGCTAGATGCTCTCACTCCCTCATAGGGGAGTCCCTCTGCCCCGTTGGGCTTCAAAGCGGAGCAGGTAGGGCGGGCTGTGTGGGAGGACCCCCTTCACACCCGCCATTGCCACCCGGGAGCATGGAGAAAGATGGCAGATTGCCTCTGGGGGAGGTCTGCCTACTCCCAACTCCTGCAGTCCGGCTCCTCTCTTGAGTACACGCACAAAATACACTTAAAAAGGAAAAAAAAAATTGAAAATCTGTGCCAATCGTCTATCCACGATCAATGTCAGTGATTGGATCATTAAGGGTCCATCTAGGGAGCTGTATGGGTGCGGAGCGTGTGCTCCATCTAGGGAGCTGTATGGGTGCGGAGCGTGTGCTCCATCTAGGGAGCTGTATGGGTGCGGAGCGTGTGCTCCATCTAGGAAGCTGTATGGGTGCGAAGCGTGTGCTCCATCTAGGAAGCTGTATGGGTGCGGAGCGTGTGCTCCATCTAGGAAGCTGTATGGGTGCAAAGCGTGTGCTCCATCTAGGAAGCTGTATGGGTGCGGAGCGTGTGCTCCATCTAGGAAGCTGTATGGGTGCGGAGCGTGTGCTCCATCTAGGAAGCTGTATGGGTGCGGAGCGTGTGCTCCATCTAGGAAGCTGTATGGGTGCGGAGCGTGTGCTCCATCTAGGAAGCTGTATGGGTGCGGAGCGTGTGCTCCATCTAGGAAGCTGTATGGGTGCGGAGCGTGTGCTCCATCTAGGAAGCTGTATGGGTGCGGAGCGTGTGCTCCATCTAGGAAGCTGTATGGGTGCGGAGCGTGTGCTCCATCTAGGAAGCTGTATGGGTGCGGAGCGTGTGCTCCATCTAGGGAGCTGTATGGGTGCGGAGCGTGTGCTCCATCTAGGGAGCTGTATGGGTGCGGAGCGTGTGCTCCATCTAGGGAGCTGTATGGGTGCGGAGCGTGTGCTCCATCTAGGGAGCTGTATGGGTGCGGAGCGTGTGCTCCATCTAGGAAGCTGTATGGGTGCGGAGCGTGTGCTCCATCTAGGAAGCTGTATGGGTGCGGAGCGTGTGCTCCATCTAGGAAGCTGTATGGGTGCAAAGCGTGTGCTCCATCTAGGAAGCTGTATGGGTGCGGAGCGTGTGCTCCATCTAGGAAGCTGTATGGGTGCGGAGCGTGTGCTCCATCTAGGAAGCTGTATGGGTGCGGAGCGTGTGCTCCATCTAGGAAGCTGTATGGGTGCGGAGCGTGTGCTCCATCTAGGACGCTGTATGGGTGCGGAGCGTGTGCTCCATCTAGGACGCTGTATGGGTGCGGAGCGTGTGCTCCATCTAGGAAGCTGTATGGGTGCGGAGCGTGTGCTCCATCTAGGAGGCTGTATGGGTGCGGAGCGTGTGCTCCATCTAGGACGCTGTATGGGTGCGGAGCGTGTGGATACCACTTGAAAAGCTGAACTCGCACGATTCTCAATCCCTCTGTCAGTGTGAACCTAGGCTTTTTTTTGCCCTGATATTTAACATTTCCCACACATTGAACATAATTAGGTAAGTTCACCTGTGACTTCTCTGATTGTACAGTATGTTCTCAGTAAAACATTTCCCACACTCAGATCACGAATAAGGACGCTCGTCAGTTGTGTGTTCCTTTAATTTATGACCACTGTTTATACAAAAAAAGTGTTACTTCCATAATTAAAACTTTTCCCGCACTCCAGACATAGATCTGGACACTCATCTGTGTGAAATACTGTGATGTATAAAAAAAAGGTAAACTTTCCCGCATTCTGAACATGAACAAAGGACGCTCGCCAGTTGAGTCCTTTGATTTATGACCACTGTTTTTAAAGTGTTTGTTCCTCAATTTAAAAAAAAAAAAAGTTTCCCACACTCCAGACATAGATCTGGACACATCTTTGTGAATTCTGTGATGTAGAAGGTTTATTTTCAGAAAAACATTTCCCGCACTCAGAACACGAATAGGGATGCTCACCAGTGTAAACTAGACTTAAGGTTCTCTTCCCGAATAGAACATTTCCTGCACTTAGGACAACAACCTTTCTTGTGTGCTGAAATGTAAAAAGAAAAAATGAAAATTCACCAATACATTTCCCACACTCTGAATATGAGTAAGGGCGCTCTCCAGTTGTGAGTACTTTTAATTTATGACCACGGTTTATAAAATAAAAAAAAATTAAAAGAAAAATTAAAAAGAAAAAAAACTTTTCCCACACTCCAGACATAGACCTGGACACTCATCTGGATTTTTTGATGTATGAAAGTTTTTCTTTTTTTTTTTTTTCAGAAAAACATTTCCCGCACTCAGAACACGAATAAGGACGCTCATCAGTGGTAATTCATCGTTATGTAAGGGCTTGGTGAATGTAAGGGCTTGGTGAATAAAACATTTCCCACACTTTGAACGAGCAGGTGACCTGTGAGATCTCCCAGATTTAAAAACAAGTGTTATTTTTTCAGTAAAACATTTACCGCACTCTGAACATGGACATTCAGTGTAAAATTTCCCTGAAGTCTTTGTAAACAAAAATATTTCCCGCACACTTAACATAAGCTCTCCTGTCCGATTTCTCTGAAGTACTATTTTCTCAGTAAAACAATTCCCACACTCTGAACATGATGAAGAACACTACCCGGTGGAAATTCCCATTGAGGTCTTCTCATCAAAACATTTTCCGCATTTAAGACATGGATAAAGGTCATTTGTGCGAGTTCTCTGGTAGGCTTATTTTATTTCTTTGGAATTAGCAATACATTTCCCGCACTCCAAATATGAAAAAAAAATAAAATAAAACGCTCGCCAGTGTTAATCTTCGATTTATGACTTCAGTGTTTAAGAAGCATTTTTTTCCTCAATTAAACCTTTCCCGCACCCCGGCCATACATATGGACACTAATCTGTGTGAATTCGGTTATACAAAAATATTTTTTTTTCAGAAAACAACATTTCCTGCACTCAGAACTTGACTAGTGCGAATGTTGTCATTTAGGCAGGTCATATTTGATGAAAACATTTCTCGCACTCAGAATATGAATAGGCTCACCACTGTTAATTCTCTGGTATTGAAGGTCCCTGATATTTAAACAAGTATTTTCTCAGTAAAACAGTTCCTGCACTCGAACATAAAAAGGACCCTCTTCATTATAAACTCCCCTGAAGATCTTTCTGAATAGAACATTTCCCACACTTGAATAAGAAAGGTCATTGGCGTGTTTGAATTATTTTTCCTCAGCAATACAATTCCCGTACTAGAAATATGACTAAAGATGCTCACCCATGTCATTCCTTTTTACTCATTCTCTGCTATATAAAAAGTGTTATTTCCTCAATGAAACCTTTCCCGCACCCCAGACAGATACTCATCTTTTTTTCAGAAAAACATTTCCCGCAGACAGAACATGAATAGGGACGCTCATTATCGTGAATTCCATTAAGGTCTTCTATCTCAACAATTCCCGCACTTGGGACACAAATAAGGTCATTCGTGCGAGTGCTCACGTTTTTACGTTTTTTTTTCCCCCAGCAATACATTTTTCGCACTCTGAACATAAAAAAAGAAACACTCCCGTGTGAATCCTTTGATTCATAATTTCCCTGCTATATAGTGTTCTTTCCTCAATTAAAACCTTTCCCAGACATGGGTATGGACACTCAATTGTGCTAATTCTGTGGTTTATATTTTCCAAAAGAAAACATTTCCCGCACTCGGAACATGAAAATTAAAAAAATCGCTGTAAGTTCGCTTTAGGTCTTCTTACTAAAAGATAAGATTTTCCACACCTAGAACATAAATAGAAATGCCTTTGTGAGCGAATTCTCTTTTTTTTTTTTTCTCAGCAATACATTTCCTGCACTTTGAACAAGAAAAAAGACAACCTCAATTGTGAATTCTTTGGGCGTATGACTCCTCTACAATTAGTGTTTTTTCCTCAATGAAACATTTCCCGCACCCGGACATAGACGCTCACCGGTGTGAATTCTGTTTTAATTTTTTTCAGAAAAACATTTCCCGCAGTCAGAACATGAAAGAGACACTCATCAGTGTGAGTTCTCTAAAGTATAACAAGTTGTTTCTTTCAGAACAAAAAAAAGCTTCTCGCACTATAAGCTCACTCACTTGAGTGAAATCTCTGGTGTTTGAACATAAATAGGTAAGCTTGTCTGTGTCATGTTTTTAATGTATTTTAGTGTTTTTTTGTTTTTTTTTTAAGTAAAACATTTCCCACACTCACCCTGAAATAATACATAGAAGTACTGACCACAAGCCATACAATGGACTTTGTCCTTACTCTTGTGAGCTTCATTCTATGCAAAAACAAAATGTGTTCAACAACTCCCAATACCTCTAAATGCTCCAGGAGGGTGGTAATGGGGACTTTCTTGTGCCCCATCCTATGCCAATCTGTTCCTGGGGGGGTGGGAGCAACACATGAGAGGTTGGTGGTTGTGGACTACGGCAGCATACCTCACAATAGGGGGGACATCTTGTTGTCAGTTTTTTGGGCAAGAGAGAAGTAATGACCACAAGCCATACAAATCGACTGAGTAGAATGAAGGTCACGAGAGCAAGGACAATTTGTTTGTGTTTAACAACTCCCAATACCCTTAAATGCAGGGGGTGGCAATGGGGTCGTCTTTTGCCCCATAATATGGTCGACCTGTACCTGGGGGGGTAGGAGAAACACATGAAAGGTTGGTGGCTGTGGACGTGGAACCAGCATACCACACAATAGGGGGGCAGCTGTTGTCTGTTCCTTTCTGCAAAATACTGACCACAAGCCATACAGACTTTTACATAGTTGATCAGGTTGAAAAAAAATAAGTCCATCCAGTTCAACCATAAAAATATACAATCCCATATACCCATAGTTAATCCAGAAATGACTGTCCTTACTCTTGTGTCTTTCATACTACTCAATTTTTTTTTGTGTTTAACAACTCCAAAATTCCTCAGGGGGTGGCAATGGGGATTTTTTGTGCCCCATCGTATGCCAACCTGTACCTGGGGGGGGGGGGGGGAGTGGTCTACAGCAGCATACCACACAATAGGGGGACATCTGTTGCCAGTTTATTTTCTGCAGGAGAAGTACTGACCACAAGCCATAGAACAACCTTGACCTGATTCGTTCTGCTCAACAATTTATTTTCTAAACAAACGGCCACTATCTCCAGGTGCAGGGGATGGCGATGGGGACTTCTTGTGCCCCATCGTATGCCAACCTGTACCTGGGAGCGACACATGAGAGGTTGATGGTTGTGGAAGCAGACTACAGCAGCATACTACCCAATAGGGAGACAGCTGTTGTCCGTTCTTGTGCCCCATCGTATGCCAACCTGTACCTGGGGGGGGGGGGAGTGGTCTACAGCAGCATACCACACAATAGGGGGACATCTGTTGCCAGTTTTTTTTCTGCAGGAGAGAAGTACTGACCACAAGCCATACAATTGACTGTCAATCTCGTGACCTTCATTCTACTTCATTTTTTGTGTTTAACTCCCCCCAATACCTCCAGATGCAGGGGGTGGCCATGGGGACTTCTTGTGCCCCATTGTATGCCAAACATCTGTTTGTCAGTTCTTTTCTGCAGGAGAGAAGTACTGACCACAAGCCATAGAACAACCTTGACCTGATTCATTCTGCTCAACAATTTTTGTTCTGATCAACGGCCACTATCTCCAGGTGCAGGGGATGGCAATGGGGACCTCTTGTGCTCCATCGTATACCAACCTGTACCTGGGGGGGGGGGGGTCGGGAGCTACACATGAGAGGTTGGTGGTTGTGGAAGCAGACTACAGCAGCATACTACCCAATAGGGAGACAGCTGTTGTCCGTTCCTTTCTGCAGAAGTACTAACCACAAGCCATACAACTTTTTTTTTTGACCTGATCAACTATGTAAAAATTTAAAAAAAAACACAGGTCCATCCAGTTTAACCATAAAAATAAATATACAATCCCATATACCCTCAGTTAATCCAGAAATTACTTTGTCTTTACTCTTGCGTCTTTCATTCTACTCAACATTTTTTTGTGTGTTTAACAACTCCAAATATCTAGGGGTGGCAATGGGGGACTTCTTGTGCCCCATCATATGCCAACCTGTACCTGAGGGGGGAGGAGACATCATGAGAGGTTGGTGGTTGTGGAAGTGGTCTACAGCAGCATACCACACAATAGGCCACATTATAGTGGTCAGTTTATGCAAATCTCCTTCACAGAAGAGAATTTAACAAAAGCGATCTGGGCTCATCGCTGAAGAAATAAAAATGTTCTCATAACTCTGGACAAAAATGTCAGGCTTTAGATGATCCAGCACCTTCTGAAATCGTAGGTCATTCTCATTCAAGCCAAACTTAAAACAAAAAGGGCAAATTTATTGTCCTTTAGGGACTTTAGGAGGGCCGGATTGCGGCCAGAAAATTAAAAAATGTCCCAGGTCCGGCATTATGCAGCATACACACGACCGTTTGACGGGTTGTATAAAATGACATTTTTTGAACAATGGGCCTCCTACAAAGCCACAAAATGCGCTGCTCTCTGGGAACTCACGCAAAAGATCTCCCTCCGCTGGTACATGACCCCAGCTAGAATCCCGACCTTCGACCCAAAAACCTCCAACCTCTGCTGGCTGTGTAAAACTGCCATTGGAGATTTGTTCAACGTCCTATGGGCTTGTTGTAAACTGCAACCATTCTGGACCTCGGTTTTCAGGCTGCTATCCTCGACCCCTGACCTGGCGCTACTGAACTTTACCATTGAAAATATCCCATATCCATCCAGGTACACTACAACCCACATCCTCCTAGCATCCAGACTTTCTATAACCCGACTTTGGCGTTCGGAGACGGTCCCGACACTCACCAACACAATAGACCTGGTTAACTTGCACTGCTCTTATGAATGTATTATGGCCGCTAACAGTGGCCAAAACGGAGAACATCCGGAGGGCCTGGCTACCCTGGTCCTCCGGGTCTAGAGCTGTCACGTTACTTTGATTCACCCATACTCTCTTACAACTTGCTTGTCGGAGTAATATGTAAAACCTTTTCCTTTCTTTTAATGTTTTGGTGTGCGGGAGAGCTCTCCCTCCGGGGTCACAAACTAGATCCCATTTGGGGTGGCCCATTGAGAGGTGAGGGTGCCGCCCGGGCGACTACTCTCAAGTGCGACTTTATTGTTAGATTACTAGACATGTCATCCGTTTTTCACGTAGTTTTTAACGTCTTAACGTCTTAACGTCGTAAAAAATGGTCGTGTGTGGGCTTTAACAACATGAAAAAAATATGCATGCTCAGAAGCAAGTTATGAGATGGGAGCGCTCATTCTGGTAAAACTACCGTTCGCAATGGTGATGGCACATTCATCACGCTGTAACAGACAGAAAAGCGCAAATCGTCTTTTACTATCACAAAATCAGCAAAACCAGCCCAAAGGGTGGCGTCATCCGCATGGAACTTCCCCTTTGTCCTATCTTCACCCTTCCGTATACTCGGAACGCTTTTAGAACCTCAGCCCGTTTATGATGACACTATGCCTACAACTACAGCTACAGAACCGGGGTATAGTAGAACCCTCAAATCTCCTCTGGATAATCCGCTGAGATCACAGCCATCGACACAGACATCTACCACCGGGGAAGATAACAACAACATCCCGCTGCTATCAATGTTCAGGAAACTGGAGCAATTGATGGCCAAAGAAATTAAATCTTATTGAGACACTCATTTCTTGTCTTGAGTACATATCCTTGGCTCAGATTCCCCGAGGTCTACGGATCAAGAAATTTCGCTCCTCTGAGCTTTTTGATGAAACATTAAAACAAGAATGGACTGACACCCTCAGCACTTGCTCTTTGAAACTAATGGAGATCCTTACCAGATCCAATCAAAGGCAGATCGATTTGTTACAGGTGGAGATGGTCTCTTTACAAAAAGACCTGACACCTCTTCAAACACATGCAGACTTCTCAACATTTGATGGACAACTCAATAGAAAACTTGATAAATTGGAGAAGTCTGTCATAGAAACTAATGAATCGGGACAATGCCGACTACGAGAGCGGTAACGTGTATGTGTGGAAGAGACCTCAGTTACAATCAGGCCGTTCCCGCAGAAACCGCACCAAGTCTGTGAGCTTCTCTGAACCAGAGTCTGAATTTGCTTATGACACTACGGGAACCACGGGATCCGACACCTCGCCTGAACAGACCACCATGACAGGTACGCGGTCCAACCACAACACAACCCGTAATCATTCCCACCCTCACCTGCCAGACAAAACAAGGAAGAAAACATCATCCACAAGAAGACACGAAGAGGGGGGAAAAGACACAAAGACACAAAAGCCCCATTACACGCTTTGAGGTCATCTGAAACTGTAACTTCCAATGTCCTGAACACCTCAAGTAGGACTTTTTCTGTCGATGAACTAGCTCTACTTTCAAGGGGACTTAACTTCTGCCCAACATCCCATTTTGATTTATTCGGGACTATTTTGGATGTAAATAAGTTTGAGGGGACTTACTTTGAAAAAGCATTTCCATAAATCTCCTTCCGAGGTTCCATCCACTCCTCCTGACAGTCCTGGGATCGGTGAGTCTGTGCCCCCCCCCCCCCATACTATTTCAGGAGGTCTGCGCTTTACAGGACCTCACAGATTTGGCATTAGAGTCCAGTCCCTGCCCTGTTGATCCGGCTGATTCTGTTAATCGCATACCCTTTAAGTTAAAATCTGAGTTTTATCCGGTGGGGTCAAGGGGCAGGGATCTGGATCTGTTCCAAAAACTAGTTGAAAGGGACCTCACTCACCTCTCCCGTACCTGTCATAAAAAGTACTGTCCTTGTAATCTATCCCGAGAGGAGATGGATGCCTTGAAGGTATTAAGTACAGATAATGACATTACAATTCGTAACTCAAAGGAGGGACTGTTGTCATCCTGGATTCTTCCACCTATAGGGATGAGGCCTTACGACAAATGTCTAATGTTAATACTTGTTACCTGCTCCTCAAGTCAGATCCCACTGTTCCTTTTAGCAAGGAACTTAGTTTACTGTTAGACAGAGCGGTGCAGGTTGGTATCTTTTCAGTTAAAGAACGTGACATGTTTATCCCTACCAGCCCAATATTACCAATTTTTCATCATTTACCTAAGATTCATAAAGGTCTGTCCCCTTTGGTTGGTCGACCTATAGTAGCTGGTATAGGTTCATTAAATGAACGTCTTGGTGACTGGATTGATAGCCAACTTCAACCCTTGGTTTTAGAGCTCCCTGGCTATCTCCGGGACACCAAAGACCTCCTCAGTAAGCTTCATGATTTTTCATGGTCCAACAACCACAGGTGGATCAGTTGCGATGTCTCTAGTCTTTACTCCAGTATACCTCATCATTTGGGAATTGAGGCGGTCAAAATGTTCTTAAAAGAATCAGGAAGATACTCTTTAGTGTTACAGGAATTCATTGCCCAAGCTTTGGAATACCTGTTGACACACAACTATTTCATGTTCGACGGGGGCTACTACCTCCAGAAATGCGGGGCCTCTATGGGAGCCAAGTTCTCCCCGTCCCTTGCCAATCTCTATATGGGATGGTGGGAGAGGTCCCGCATTTTTGGATGTAGTAGTCCCTGCCGCCAGGATACCGCCTTCTACTGTCGCTACATAGACGACCTGCTATTTATAATCACTGACTGTAACATGGATCTAGACACCTGGCTCCAGTTTCTCAACGATAACCTGAACCTCAGTTTTACGGGAAACATGCAGGCTGTTACGATTGAATACTTGGATCTTACACTCTCGGGTATTAATGGCAGGATCGTCACTAGTTTATATAGAAAGAAAACTGCGGGTAATGCCCTTTTATGGGCAGACTCGGCGCACCCAGGACATACCATAAAAGCAGTCCCTTATGGCCAATTTCTGCGACTTAAGCGACTATGTAGCTCTCCTGAAACTTTTTCCATTGAGGCCAACAATATGTCGCAGAGGTTCTTTGAGAGAGGTTATCCCCTTAAAACCATTAATAGAGCCTTATCCAGACCCAACGGTATATCTAGGGATTCCCTCCTGGGAACCTCTGACTTTTTGACCTCAAAATCACATATTGCCTCCTCCAACGATGTTCCAGTATTCTCTACGCCATACAGCTCTGAATTCAATAAGATTAGATCTATTATTAACAAGTACTTGCCCATCCTTAATAATGACACAGTTTACCAACATATCTTGGAAAGGGGCATTAGAACTGTTTCAAGTCGTGCCCCCACGCTAGGTGGTAAACTGTCTCCAAGCCTTTTTCAGAGCCAACGCACCAACACCAACTGGCTACAGTTTCAAGGCACCTACAAATGCGGGATCGACGGCTGTCGGTACTGCAAATTAATTAAAAAAAAGGACCACATGTACATTCCTATTCTTGCGAGAAACGTTTCCCGATTAAACAATTCATCAATTGTAATTCCAAGTTTGTGATATATGTCATTGGCTGCAGTATTTGTAAAACCCAGTATGTGGGTCGTACTACCCGCAGACTTAAGGACAGGCTGAGTGACCACCTGTATGACATTGTCAAAGACCATGACACCAATGTCGCTCGACATTAGAACATCTTTCATGCAAAGGACATATCTAGTTTTACGGTACAGGGTGTGGAGAAGATTTTCACCCCCATCAGAGGGGGGGGCCAAGTTTAAAATTCTGTGTAAGAGGGAGGTCTATTGGATCTTCTCCGTTCACACAAGAATTCCCAAAGTGCTCAATTTTGAATGGGATGTGTCTCACTTCTATGATTGACTCCAGTGGCAGCCCCCCCTAAGGTTGTGTGGAGGGTCCCCACTTCAGTGTTTCTATTACTCACATTCTCTCCCATTGTTGGGCCTTTCTTTGATCTAACTTGTCCATCCTCTCCCCTTCTCCTCTCCCCCCCTTCCCCCCCCCCTCCTCCTCTGTGTCCTGGTGCACTCGTCTTTCACATCATGGGGACCCGACTGTAACCCGAACACATAGGTGGACCGGTACAATCTGTTTGTCTAGTCCCTGGTCCCTACATGTATGTGCCCCCATTCAATAATCCACACGTTTATGTATATATACATTTATGTATCCATACATGTCGTATGATTGTTCAACTATTTCAATTGAATACATAACTTATAAGGGGATATTTGTATGTGGGGGACCATTGTACTAAACGGGCATTACATCTACATATACTCACATGTATGCCATACGCGTATACACATTAACGGATGTTCCAGTGCCACTTCATGAGGGTTCTACTTATACACTTTCTACTCATTTTTTAACATAAATACAAAACAATTATTTACAAATATTACTTTCTTAAACAGAACTTGCTACAGATTAATTTTTACATGACTAACAATAATAGGTATAGTTTTGTCAGGCATCTGCCCCTTTCACACAAAAGATACATGAAACAGTTTCTTCTTGCGCCAGCATTTTTTCACTGCCCTACCGGATCGAACGAAAGCCCCATGATATATGGGATACTAAGCGCATTGTGTGATTGGGCGATTTTCTTTTAATGACATGCCTCACAAAACATACCTATTTGCATATATTTCATTTTAAATGCCTCAGCTTTTTACATTTTACATTTTCTTTTACATTATTTTGTTCTGTTATTCTTTTACCACAGATTAGCACTCTACTTATATATTGTTTGCACCTACATATATGTGTGTTCATTTAACACACATGTTTCTGCTATATATATATATATATACCGTGTTTCCCCGAAAATAAGACGTACTCCGAAAATAAGCCGTAGCGGGATTTCGACGCAAGATAGAAATATAAGACACCCCTCCGAAAATAAGACGTAGCGATGTAGTGTCGAATCTCCGAAAATAAGATGTAGTGTCGAATCTCCGAAAATAAGATGTAGTGTCGAATCTCCGAAAATAAGATGTAGTGTCGAATCTTGTAGTGATAGGCGTGTCGTATGCGGCGCGGCGCGGTAAACAACACGTCATAGGTGTATGTTACTGTACTGGTGCTCAGGAGCTGTGAGGAGAAGAACACTCTGTAAAGCAAAAAGATTCTCCCAGCATTGACCAGCAAACCCCTCTCTCACCCCACACAAACAGATCACCCCAGCTCCACATCAGCTTTGCTGGCCTATCTTTTTGTACAACCAGACAAGATGAGTGCAAAAAGAAAGAGTTATTATGTTGAGTACAAGAAAGGAATTGTGGAGGACTCCCGAGGCAAGAATCTTACGGCTTTTTGCAAAGAGAAGAAGTTGGATATCCGAATGGTCCAAAAATGGCGTGCAGAATACGATAATCTCAGTCTACAGGTGGACAGAGGAAATGCTAAGAAGCGCAAGTGTGGTTCAGGTAGGCAACCTTTATTTTCTGTAATAAAAATAAGACACCCCCCGAAAATAAGCCATAGTGTGATTTCTTGAGGAAAAAAAAATATAAGACGGTGTCTTATTTTCGGGGAAACACGATATATATATATATATATATATATATATATAGACCATGAAATACTGAAGTGTTTCTACGTGAAATCCTAATTCATGTATTGCAGAAGATGAGACATTGTGGAGTACATATTGCAAGAGATACTGGAAGTGGCTTAATTTGTCCTGACTAGGTCACTAGGACAATGACCCTTCAATGCTTGGCTCCGACTAGTGAAATAAGTGGAGCCGGGCTTGTGAGAGACATTTTATTGTCCAGTGTGTAGAGGTGTTAATTGTTGTTCTGATTGCTTCATTGTAGTAATTACCCCCTGGGGGCTTCTGTCTCAACACACATATTCAGGCTATTCAAGCTTTGGGACCAATCTCTGCTGAGACATTTTCAAGTCCTCATTTGCATGGAAGGTGGACCTGAGGGGGAACTGATGGGACTGGAAAAAGGACCAATAAGAAAGCGGTTGTTGGGGGCGGGATGTTTCAAATCCTGTATAAAAGTGTGCTGTGTTTTCAATAAAGTGAGTCCTGTTTACATTCAGCATTAAGCCTTGGCTCATGTGTGGATAATTCGGCGATTCCAGGGATATTCCTACTAATGGAATATTGGGTGATTTATTTTATGGGAGAAGAACCGTCACTATATATATATATATATATATATATATATATATATATATATATATATATACACACACATACACACACACACATACACATACACATACACACACATACACATACACATACACACACACACACACACACACCCCCTTTAAGCTTCACGTGTTGCCATTATAATATTTACACTTTATACTTCACATAGATTATTAGTTTCCTCTTTGTATATATTTTGGTTGTTCTTATGAACATCCCACAATACACGAGGAAGTAAGAAAAAGACCAACTAAACAGATTTTTTACTCTCCACATAATACATTTGTTCAGATACTTCACTATTGTTTCACTATTAAAACACTATTCTTTTACTATTTTTTTTAGAAACATACATACACATTGTTTCTTTGTTTTGTTCCTTTTTTCCTTATTTCACATTTCTTATGGGGTATATACATATTACCGACATTCCATATATTTGGCACTTGGTACCTTCATATTAGACACGGTGTACAATTTACATAGAGACCTTGTGCCTCCTATCTCATTTAATAACATCTTTTCATTGACTCGCTTTTTTCACTCTATCTACACACTAGTTTCACACTGCTTCACTATTCTTTCATTTTTATTTTTATTATATTTATTTTTACTTATTTTTATTTATGTTGGTTATGCCACATCCTCCCCCCCAGACGTTCACACATGCTCCTAATCATGGCCATCATGAGGGGGCCAATCATATGTGGGGTGGAGCAATGATTGGCTTGGGCACACCGTGTACACATATATATATATATATATATATATATATATATATATATATATATTGGTATTGTTTTGTTTGGAGTGTGTATAGCTACGACTAAGCATTGAAGCCCAATGCGAAACGCGTCAGCTGTCTTTTGTTCCCACTGTATGCTGTTTTTGTAGTGCATCTATTTTACCCTAATAAAGGGCGTTTTTGAATTTTACTTTCTTTTGAGTGCGGCTGTCCAAACTTCTTCTCCTGATTGAACTTCCCCTTTATAGTGCCATCGCACGTTTTGTACGTCACCGCGCTTTGCTAGAGCATTCACAATCGTGTGTTGGTCAAGGCCGGTTTAACAACCAGTTTGAAAAAAAAAAATTCTAGACCATTAAAAATTTTAATTTTTACAACCCGAAAAACGGTCGCTCGTACGTGACATTAGTGACAATAAATATGGCCCAAGGTTTGGTGGTCAATAAGAGGAGGAGTAATGCGCCTATTAGTAGGAGGAATAGTATCCCATGATTGGTAGTGGTGGAATAAATAGTGCCATATTGTTTGTGTCAGTGGAAGGAATAGTGCCAAGGGCCGCATAAAGCCTAGCAAAGGGCCACATCTGGCCCTTGGGCCACAGTTTGGAGACCCCTGCTCAAGAGGAATGTCTGAGGTCAACTTCTGCTGAAGAAAAAAAAGTCAGGCATTTTCTTAACGGGAATTTGTGAATAAGCTCATCAAGCAGGTAGAAGGTGTCAGAATCCATAAATTCTGTGTCACGTAGTTCAACGGCATGGATAGCCATTTTTGGCACTTCCAAGAAAATAACTTGATGGGGGTAAGAAGGTTTTGACACGTCCATTATGCTCTTCTCCAAACAAAGAGGAAAATACGTTGATTGATCTGGGAGACCTCAAAAAATGTACTTCCGCTGGACGAGAAGTGAAGATGACACTTCCACCCAAAGTAGTGAATGCAAACAACTCTACAGTAGCGGAAGAAATTTGAAGTATTCCTTTGTAGATAAAGGGAACACAATACAAGTTGATTTTCAACAAACTTCTGCTTCACTTTATCCAAAAATGTTCCCTCTGTGACCCAAGAGGTTCATCTTGCGCCAAGCAGAACTCTCCAATATCAGAAACAAGTTGTCACTCTTTTTTTGCAGTATGTGGTCGTCATATTCATAGCCAGATATGTAAAAAATTGTAAAACCACGAGAGGTGGTGAGAAGTTCAATATATTGTGTAAGCAAGAGGTTCGGTGGATATTTTTCTTAAATACCGTATTTGCCGGTGTATAAGGCGACCATGCGTACAAGACGACCCACTAATTTTACATGTAGCACCACCTGGAAATGAGGACAGGTAAGTATTTAAGGAACACCAAGGGGGGGATGTTTGGCGCTACTCTCTCTCCGTACATAGGAGAGCCTGGAGATTTCTTTCACTCCCATTGGGGATTTGTCTGGAGGTAGTCAGGAATTAATCTCAGCACTACCTTGGGAGACCTGAGAGGTGGTCTAAAAACAGCTGGTGGTAAGTTCTTAATCTGCTTGGAAATTCTTTTCCATTTAGAGGATTGTTACACCAATATATACCCAATACACTCTATAGTGATGAGAACATTTTGTTTCTCTTCCCCTTGGGGGCTGTCTTTTAGATCTCCTAAATCCAGGATTATTAAACGCCACTCAATTGAACCTATCCGTTCTGTCCACCCTATGGGTGATAGGAACGGGGAGTCTTGTATGGCACAGCTTGCAATAGGAGACATCTGCATCCTAATACATCAGGGAGCTCCTGGCTCGACCTCTTTGCACAAAGTTTTTAAACAGGTGAGCTTTTCATCATCAATATATGCTTTCCCTCTACTCAATGTAGAAAGTATATTATTGTGTTATTATACATGTTTAAAATTCATATTATATTTTGATCTACTTTAGATGTAATATTTGCACATGCCCTGAGGAAGAATGAGCAGCATTCGAAACACGTCGGCTTTCAGCTACAAACTTACCTCCCAAAAATATTGGTGATGGTAACGTATGCCGGACAATATTTGCATCTTTTATGATTTGTATATCTATATGTAAAAGGTTTTTTGATACTTTTGTATTTGTATAATATTTCTATATGTTTGTAATAAATTGATATATTTTATATATTTTGAAGTTTTTTTGCGTGTTGCCTATATAATCCCACTCTATGGAGGTTTATTCGAATACTTCTAACTATTACGGGATGATGGCAACTACATGCCGCTATATACGAGTTGTTTTTCTTTCTACATGTAGCGCCCCCTTACTTTCTGTAGGGGCGTTACACTAAAGTTAGTGGGGAATGGGAGAGTTACGTAGCTCCCATTCACAATTTGTCAAATTTCAGGCTGCTGTCGTTCTCAGAACTGTCCTGTGGGTCAGTCTGCGCTCCAGGGGTGTGTTCCCACCCCTGGGCGGCAGCTGGCACTAGAGGGGTTCTCTGGCAGACTCATTTGCCTCGGCAGCCAATCAGAGGGGTTGGTTACCTCACTAGGGCATGCTGAGGGAGGCTAGATCTGGGGCAGCTGCCTTGGCCTGAGGCCGTCTTTCTTCTTTTCAAAGTTCCAGGTGCTGCATCCACCTTCAGGGTGCGCGCATCCATGGACCACGCAGCAGTGGCCTACCTGGCCGAAGTTGCGCACCATGCGGAGCTTCACCCTGATACAGAGAAGGGTCCCAGTAGCTGCTGGGTCCCAAACCTTTCCTAAAAGGATCCCAAGCTGGGATCTGTACGGTGGGGGAATGGCTTGAGAAGAACCCGGAGGCAGGTGATCCAAACAGGGCTTGAACGAACCATCGGGGATGTGGTGACCGGGAGATTGACAGGTACCCTTCAACTGTCAACCGATGACCCTGACTAAATTCATTGGGAGGACTCGCTCATTCCAAATTACGCTCAAAGTACTAGGCCTGTGGCAGTGGTCCGAGCCAGGCCTGTGGCAGTGGTCCGAGCCAGGCCTGTGGCAGAGGTCTGGTCCTCACATCGTTTGCAAGTGACGCTTCGGCTGCCAGGCTTGTGGCAAGGGGTCTGTCCGGGGGCACTTCACCCACTCTGACTGGGAGTGGCGACGAACTGTGCTCATCATTGCCGAGAGCAAGACTGCTCTCTCTCTCTCTTCTGTCCGGTCTCCTCCTCTGAAAATGTAACCTAGTAATAGGCTGACAATGTGTATTGAGCCTGTACAATATTTTTAAGCTTGTCAGAAAAATATTCCATTTTTTAAATGTCATATGATCCGGACCTGCAGAAATACTTTTATGCATCTCAACTAGCCCAACTTTCCAGGTTCCACTCAAAGCGACCACGGGCGATATGGAGGATTATGGAATCCTACGCTTGTCGTCCATATCCTGTATCCCATATTATGTGGCTTCCGCCTAAAGATAGACGCACCATTCTATGCCCATCTATGTCTTTTGCTTTAGATATTTGGGACAGAGTCTCTAGAATTCGGAATATCACATCACCTCATTCCCCATTGGCACCCCTACTGAGGAATAGTGCATTTTAACCCGGGCCTCGATCCAATTGCTTTTCAATGGTGGACGAACAAGGGTCTGCTGCGCATAGCGGACCTTTATGATAGAGGCAATGTTCTATCTGAGCAATCTATGCGGGAGAAATACCAAATGCCGTTAGCAGAGTGTTAACGATATGTTCAGCTGCGTCACTTTGTACAGACCCTGGCCCGACAGAGTGACTTGGCGGTTCTTACTCCCAGGGAGCATTTTTGCATTCGCTATGATAGCCTTAGGGGACATATTTCTGAGTTATATGCGATGCTGATGTTCTCATCAATCAAATTGAAATACATGCTCCAATGGGAGGAGGACCTGCAGGAAACCTTTGACCTAGACAGGTGGTACGTACAAGCTGTCGGAGGCTGCCTCCAAGTCACTTATAAATACGTCAATAATAGAAGCTAACTATAAAGTGTTGCTTAGATGGTATATGGTGCCGGCTAGGCTTGCTACCTTTGTTCATGGGGCCACCCCTGAGTGTTTCCGGGGTTGTGGCCAGATTGGAACTACATATCATATCTGGTGGACGTGCCCAAAAGGTCAGGAGATTCTGGATTAGGGTATATAATTTTACTCGGTGACCCAATTGAACATGGTCAAATCAGCGAAACAGGGTTTCCCCGTTTGCCGCTCATGCCCTGAATATATGGGATGCCCTGAACAAGGAGGGGGGCTCGCTCAGCCGACCTCCCCACTAGCACCTCTGAGCGGCTTCCCCTGGTTTACTCCAGGGGAACACGTGTCCTTTTTTTAGGTCGTGGGCGGCAGGTGGGGAACCCAAGTGTGGTAGATTTGTTCAAGACCAGGGCCTCCTGCCTTTGGCTAGACAGAGAGCAATATGGCCCCTTCCCTATGGATCAATGGCGTTACAGGCAGCTCCGGCACTTTTACCACCCTTCCCCAGGGGGCTAGGCCCCCCACCTTGGCCTCTCGCTTTGAGCGGCTATGTATGTCTCCCGATGCTATAGCCCATGCCATCTCCCTGTTGTATAACTCACCAAAGGCCTTACATACTGATGGGAAGCCGGGATTCATACGGGAATGGGAGAGGGACCTCCAGTACACCTTTACTGGGCCGCAACTGGATCACCTGTATGGGCTTACACACTCGAGCACGGTAGATACGAGAATGCAGGAGAATAGTTATAAGATTCTGACTAGGTGGTACAGGGTACCCTCCAAACTTGCTAAGATCTACCCTTCTCTCCCAGATGTGTGTTGGAGAGACTGTGGCCACAGGGGTTCTTTCCTCCACATTTGGTGGGAATGCCCCAAGCTGCGACCCTTCTGGCAAGATGTACATGCACAGATCAAGCTCATTTTGGATGTGGACCTTCCGGACTCCCCATTGGAGTCCCTGCTCCATTTCCCCACTGTTCCCGTCAGTCAGTATTGCAAGTCCACACTGCCCCATCTGCTCAATGCAGCCCGCCGATTGATTCCGATCCATTGGAAAACGTCACAGGTACCGACCCGTACTGAATGGGTGGCTTTGGTTAACAAAATTATGGCGGCTGAGCAGTGGATGGCGCAGTGTAAGGACAAATATGACAAATTTTACTCAATCTGGGCCACCTGGATTCACTATGCAGGTCCGGATGCACTACTGGCTCCGGGGTTGACTTCCCCTGTGGGAGGGGCCTGTGGATAGTGGCTGTGGGTTGTTTGAAATTGCAGGGGCCGGTTTGGAGCCATTACATCCCTTCCAGTTTCTTGGCACACTTCGCAGCATAGATAGCAGATGTTCTCTCTATTTTGTTAGTTCTATTTTATCTTATTTGTGAAGGTCGGTTACCCGGAGGTATGTCTGGTACCCTATGAATATGTGGTGGGGTTGGCCTACCGCAGGAAAGCACCTGGGAGGGATAATAGGGGTGACCCATGATTGTGAGAGTTTATAATACATTTTTCTTATGTTGTTACTCACTCCCCCAGACCTGTCCCCCGAAACAGGTGCCCCGGTGCCGCACACACGTACCCGGTATATGACCTGTTGTGTCTTGTAATGTCTTTGTGTTCCCCCTTTTATGAGCCATGTTTGCTGACTGTATGTATGTCTCTTTAAAAAATTTCAAAGATTATATAAAAAAGAAAAATCAGCGAAACAGGCTCTTTTGGGTGACAGGGTGGCGGAGGCCTCTAGAGCCCAAAGACGATTGCTCACATTTATTTTTCTATCGGCTAAAATGACGATAGCCAGAAATTGGCGCTCCGCTTCCTTGCTATTTGAACAGCTTAAAAAGGAAATTGTCGTGGTTAATGTTAAATGAGAGACTGACGGCACTGGTTCAGGACAAACAGGAGATGTTTCACAAGGTCTGGGACCCATGGCTTGCTTATTTAACTAACGATGTAAGATCACTGGAGACGTGAGATGCGGTTCTATCTGTAGGATTTCGGGGTGTTGGTCGGTTGCTCTCTTATCTGCCCTCTCTCCTTCCCCCCCTTTTTTTTTTCTCTTTTCTCTTGTTTTCTATTTCTACTTCTGCTCTTTTCTTTTCATCTTCAAACTTCCTTACAGGAGCTCCTTAACGTGGGTCCTCCCGTCTAAATAGTAATATTGGCAGCGAGATGGATTTGGGATTTCCAGATCCGGGACCGACAGGTCTTGGGTATCCCAAGATGGGGTCATTGATTATTTATGCTGGATTGCATTTCGTGTTATATCCTGGAATATTTCCTATGTTTCTTGTTACAATGTTACTACTAAACACTATAACGTGTTATGTGTTCTGATAGGGACCTTTCTGGTGTTTGCCAACTCTATATGAATATGTGGCGATGCTTCTGTTTTGATGTAATATTCCCTTTTTTTCAATAAAACCTATTGCAAATAAAAAAAAAAAAGTCATGATCCATTTGGGTCTCTTTCTCTGAAATTAGGGCCTAGTAAAAAGGTTATACCCGCTGTATATTTTATTAGCATGTTGGTGTGCATAGCTTGCGCTGCGATCCTGGTTGCTTGCTGCCCGTTTCGTTGGTGCGGGAGCCGTGAGGCACACTGCAACGGTCCTCCTTCCTGTTCGTTTCACGATTGGGTGGGGTGGGCCGGTTCCGCTGTGCATCTACATCAGACGGTATGCGCCGCCCCTAGTGGCGCTGCCCCTGCCGGTGTTTACGATATCTGAGAGCGCTGGCATTCCCAGGAGGACCCGCCCAGAGCCGGCGATAAAGTCAAAGTCATCGAGGTACTTTGGTGCTCTACCCTATCTGGCCTTCCCCCTCTCCTTCCTGCCACCCTCTTTGCTTTCTCTTCTTGGTTTCTTGTTTATTTTAGGTTGTTCAGTGTGCACAGTTAAACGGGATATTAATATTTCAGAGCGATATGCTACATAGTTCCGCTAAAACAGGGATGTCCAAACTTTTCAAGGAGGGCCAGATTTGATGAAGTGAACATGCTCCAAGGCAGCCAGCATATACATCTTTTGTGGCCCTGGTACTGGGAGATCGAAAGGGGCCAACAAAAGATATATGTCCAAAAACAAAACAGGCGGGCCGTTCAAAACCAGGACGCGGGCCGGACTTTAGACATGCCTGCTCTAAAAAAGGATCCCATTGCAGCCAATATGTAACATTGAAGATCAGAGGTCGATATCCCTCCCCTACCTGCACTGTGTATATCTTAGACAAGTTCATTTGCCTTTTTTCTACGTTTACTGCATCTGAACATGTGCATTGCTGCTTTGTTTTTAGATTTTTTTTTATACATTTTTTTATTTTATTTTTATATATGCCAGCAAGCTACAGTAGGGGCACTCTATATATATATTGGACCTACCCCTTGATAGTCCCATTCTGGACTTCGACACAGACTGTTGTCTCGCCTTTTTGGAGACACCCATGACCCCGAAACTCTTCCTCCTGGGTCTCTCTTTCAACCAAGAATGGCTAAACCATATAAAAAAAAAAAAAAAACTGTGCCGGTGCTATATCATTTTTTTTTTTTAAACATTGCATCTTTAAGTAGTCTTGCACTGCAGCGCACTCGCTTGAATTGCACGGTGTGTGTGGCTTTGGACTCTGAAATATTGCATTCCAACTTTTCTTCTATAAAAACTGACCGTCTCTCTGAAATATAGGATTTCGGTTTTGAAATGTTTTATGCACTTTTTTTTTTTTTTTATCTGTCAAAACAGATATTTTTTTTATTAGATTAAAAACATACTATGAAACCATTTTGCTGTTGGCGCATTTGTATGAAGTTGAGGGCTTGTAGCTTTTTAGGTCAAGAGAATTTAAGAACTTAAATCTGTTGTAGCCGATACCATTTCATTTTTCACTTTTTTTTTTCATTTTTCACTTTTTTTTTCATTTCATTTTTCACTTTTTTTTTCATTTTTCACTTTATTTCATTTTTCACTTTTTTTTAACACATTTTTTTACACACCAGTAAAGCTTTTGCGAGCATAATTTGTTCCAGAAACATGCTTGTAATCCAAAAGCACTTGTATATCAAAAGCATTTTTTTTTTTTTTTACTACAGAGTATAAAAGAGAAGAGAGGCACCTCTAAGTGTAGCAATAAGGGGCTAAGGGCCCTTTCACACTAGCGGACCGTATGTCCGCATTTTCATCCATTCGTTGCGTAAGAAAACGGGACATACATTGGTCCCTTATGTGATTATGGTTGACCAATCCGCTGACACCTGTAACTGTCCACCTTCGCAATGATCCGATTTTTCAGACGGAAGAAAATCCTATTTTTCTCCGTCGGCGGATCGGATGAATACGG
>JAJQKJ010000843.1:62500-115306 GCA_029574335.1 Rana kukunoris | reverse complement strand
AAAAAAAAAAAATCCTCTCTCATAGCAAAAAAAAAAAACGCAGATGTGTGATCAAATATCATCACATGTCCCCATGGTTACAGAAGGATTTCTAAACTTCTGATTTTTCCATAAGCACTGTTGGGACCATAATCCAGAAGTGAAAGAACATCATTTCACCATAAAACCAGCCACACCCAGGGGCTCCTCACAACATTTCTGACAGAGGAGTAAAACCCTCCTCTTCAGAGAAGCCTACCCTTCCCACTTTTTAATTTGAGTCCACCTGATCATCCCCCACAGCTAATTACCCTTTGTTCCACTTAACCCTCCCTTCTAGATTGTAAGCTCCTACGAGCCGGGCCATCTGATCCCTCCTGTATTGATTTGTATTGTGAATGTACGGTCTTCCCTGATGTAAAGCGCTGCGCAAACTGTTGGCGCTATATAAATCCTGTATAATAATAAATCAGAAAAATTCTCCAAGAGCCGAGGACCGCTTATGGAGAGCTTCAGAAAGACATGAAATTATCATCAGGTACGCAATAAGCAATCCCCCCCCCGCCATGACCTGTATGACCGCTCACCACACAACACTCCATTGCTGAAGAAGAAGCATGGGGGTGAATAAAAAGTTGTCCTTTATTTTACACAATATATAAAAAACACATTACTATCTGTAGAAGACATTCCAAAAAAAGTACTTACCTGTAAAATCCTTTTCTTCGAGTACATCACGGGACACAGAGCAGCAAGGCATTACTATACGGCAGGGATATGCAATTAGCGGACCTCCAGCTGTTGCAAAACTACAATTCCCATGAGGCATAGCAAGACTGACAGCCACAAGCATGAATCCAAAGGCTGAGGCATGATGGGACTTGTAGTTTTGCAACATCTGGAGGTCCGCTAATTGATTATCCCTGCTATACGGTTATATGGTCTACCTTTAGGTGATGGACACTGGCACGCCCAAACAGGAAGTCCCCTCCCCTATATAACCTCCTTCCCTATCGGGAGTACCTCAGTTTTGTAGCAAGCAGTATGTCTTCGCAATGCGTTTCCCCAAAAGAGGGGTGGGAGCTCTGTGTCCCGTGATGTACTCGAAGAAAAGGATTTTACAGGTAAGTGGTTTTAAAAAATCCCTTTTTCTTCCTCGTACATCACGGGACACAGAGCAGCAAGCCATTACTATACGGAATGTCCGAAAGCAATGCTTAATGAGGGGAGGGGGACACCCCAGTATAAACATGCAAAAAAGGAGGGTGCCAACCCCGGACGTGAGGATTCTAAATTGCTGACTGCAGTACCGCACGCCCGAAGGCTGTGTCGGCACTCCCCTTAACGTCCAGCTGGCAAAACCTTGTGAAAGTATGGACAGACGACCACGTCGCTGCCCTGCAAATCTGAGCCATGGAGATCTGGTGATGTGCCACCCATAAGGCCCCCATGGCTCTGGTAGAATGTGCCCTCACTGATAAAGGAGGAGGTACCCCCTTTAAGCCGTAGGCCTGACTAATCAATTGCCTGATCCACCTTGCAATAGTTGATTTTGCTGCCGCCTGACCCTTCTTGGGCCCGGCTGGTAAGACAAAAAGAACGTCGGTCTTCCGAATCTCTTCCGTGGCCTTCAGATAATATCGCATGGCCCGGACGACATCTAAGGTATGCAGCCGCCTCTCCCCCGACGACGAGGGATTAGGGTACAAAGCCGGTAGAACCAAATCCCGATTCAAATGAAACTTTGATATAACCTTCGGAAGAAAGGATGTGGTCGTAACACAACCCTGTCATTATGAAAAATCAGATAAGGCTCCCTGCATGACAGGGCTGCTAACTCCGATACCCTTCTGGCCGAGGTCATCGCCACCAGGAACACAAGCTTCCTGGTCAGCAATAACAATGGGACCTCAGCCAATGGCTCAAACGGCTGCCTCTGCAGAGCCGAAAGAACTAAGTTTAAGTCCCATGGGCAAAGGGGGGATCTGATTGGAGGATTCATCCGTAATGCCCCCTGAAGAAAGGTCTTTACAAGTGAGTGATTAGCCAGAGGTCTCTAAAAACAGGACCGATAAGGCCGACACTTGCCCCTTGATCGTACTTACACAGCCAGGTTTCTGTCTATTCCGAGTTGGAGGAACTCCAGGATCCTGCCAATAACGTACTTGCGGGATGCCATCCTCTTCTCTCCCGCACCAGGCAACGTATGCTTTCCATACTCTGTAATATATAGCCCTGGATGCAGGTCTTCTGGCTCTAATTAGAGTAGAAACTACCTGGCTGGAAAGGCCCCTGCCCCTGAGTATTAGGGATTCAGCCTCCAGGCCGTTAGACGGTGTAAGGCAGGGTGGCGGATCGGGCCCTGAGACAGTAGGTCTGGTCAAAGCGGGAGGGCCAGGGTTTTCCTACCGACATCTCTCAGGTTTAGGGAGAACCACGATCTTCGTGGCCAGGCTGGAGCCACGAGAATCACTGGTTTGTGTTCTGCCTGGATCCTGCGTAGAAGGCGAGGCAACATTTGTAACGGAGGGAAGGCGTATAGGAGAGAGAACCGGTGCCAAGGGCAAACTAATGCGTTGGTTCCGCAGGCCAACGAGTCCCTTGTCCGGGACACAAACTGGTTCACCTTCTTGTTGTGCCTTGAGGCCATGATGTCCACATCTGGCAATCCTAATCTCCGGCATATCTCTTGAAAAACCTTAGGATGGAGTGACCATTCCCCTGGCAACACCCGTTGGCGACTCAAAAAGTCTACCTCCACGTTGTCCACCCCGGGGATGAACACTGCCGAAATGCACGGAACCTGCTTCTCTGCCCAGAAGAAAATCCTGTCCACCTCTGTTTGAGCAGCCCGGCTCTTCGTGCCCCCCTGGTGATTTATGTACGCCACCGCCGTGGCGTTGTCGGATTGTATCCTCACCGGTGAACCTCGTAATTTGGAGGTCCAGGCTGTCAGGGCCAACCGTGCCGCTCTGATCTCCAGCACATTGATGGGCAAACTCCTTTCCGTTGCTGACCATCTCCCCTGTAGGGCGCAGCCCTCTAGGATCGCTCCCCAGCCCCAGAGGCTGGCGTCCGTGGTGACTACCCTCCAGGATACAGGACTGAAAGACCTCCCCTTCAGAAGATTCTGCAGGTTCAGCCACAAGCTGAGGCTCTGACGTACCTGGGAGGATAAGGCTACCGGATGATTCAAGCCCTGAGGCCTCTTGTTCCACCCTGATAGAATGGCCTCCTGCAATCTTCTTGAGTGGAACTGAGCGTTGGGCACAGCCTCGAAAGAGGCTACCAATCTGCCTAAGAGGCGCATGCACATTCGAACCGTCGGCTCCTACTGCTCAGAATAGCCCGGATAGTTTCCCTTATGGACACGACCTTCTCTTGAGGCAAGAATACCTTCTGGTGCTCTGTATCCAAGAGCATGCCGAGGTACTCTAGGCGTCTTGTGGGCTCCAAGGCTGACTTGTCCCAATTAGGACCCAGCCTAGCGATTCTAGGTAACGAACGGTTAGGCTCACCGCCTGATTTACACAAGCCGCTGAGTGATCTACTATCAATAGATCGTCCAGATAGGCCAAAATCGACACCCCCTGGGTTCTGAGATTGGCCAACACAGGGGCCAGAATTTTTGTGAAGACCCGGGGGGCCGTAGCTAGACCGAATGGGAGTGCCACAAACTGATAGTGTTGATGTCCTAATGCGAACCGCAGGAATCTGATGTCCTGGGAATATTGGTACATGAAGGTATGCATTCTTTATGTCTATAGATGCCAAGTAATCGCCCTCCTGTAAGACGGCGGCTACCGACCGGACGGATTCCATCCGAAATGATTGGATCCTTAAATATCGGTTTTACTCGTTTTAGGTCCAGTATGGGCCGGACGTCGCCATCTGGCTTTGGAATGATAAAGAGGTTGGAGTAGAACCCCTGCCCGCGCTCCTGGGCTGGCACCTCTACAATTACCTCCTGAATCAAGAGGTGGTTCAAAGCTGCCACCAAAGACCTTCTCTTCTCTGGATTGCCCGGAAAACTTGACCTTTGGAAATGAGGGGGGGGGGGGGGGGGGGGGTGGGGAATCTCCTGAAACTCGAGCTTGTAGCCCGATGCCACCGCAGAGAGAACCCACCTGTCGGGGACCCTGGCTTCCCAGACCTTTGAGAAATGCCGATGTCTTCCCCCCACCCGCAGGAGTGGGGGCGCCCCCTCATAAGGTTGACTTGGGGGTCGCCTTGGCCGGTTTGCGGAACCATGGTCTCCTGTTACCGGCAGGCTGCCACTGGGCCTTGCTACCTATGCCTGGCCCGCCCGGGAGGCCGTCGATACTGTCTAGAAGTAGATGAACCTGGGGCGGGCGAGGCTGGACGCTTAAAGGTAGGGCCTCGAGCCCTCTTCTTGACTGGTAGGAGCGTACTCTTCCCACTGGATATACGCTTCCAGATCCTTCCCAAATAATTTTTCCCCATGAAAGGGGAACCTGGCTAATAGCCTTTTACACGGGATCTCCGCAGACCAATTCTTCAACCACAAGAGTCTCCTCATGTGTATCAAAAAAAGTGACAGGCGGGAGGCCTGCTGAATAGAGTCCTTTATGGCATCAACCGCGAAGCATAAGGCTCTTGGGAGATCTGCTAACCCCTGTGCCTGTTCCGGCGGGATCTCTCTTAGGACCTGCTTGGCTTGGTCCTTGAGGGCCTGGCAAACGCCAATCGCTGCCACGGCGGGCTGAATCACTGCCCCAGCCGTGGAAAAAGAGGCCTTTAGAAGTGTTTCTCTAGCCGCTTATCGACCGGATCCTTGAAGGTCTGAATATTTTCGACCGGGCAGGTCAAGGTCTTCTCTTCAAAGACCCCAAGGAGGACACTGTAGGGACCTGAGGTTCTGGTAGAGGCATTTTAAAAGCCGTCCGGACCATCTCCGTCAAGTACTGTACCCATAGGCTCTCCGCCTGGGAGGCTGAAAAGGGCTCCTCTACTGTAGAGTCCTCGGACTCAGAACCTTCTAGGATATCTTCCGCAGTGTCCCCAGGCAAATCCAGCTCTTCAGGGGAAAGGCACTCTGCATCCACCTCTCTGAGTCTAGGTGACGGGGATCTAACCCGTCTTCTACCTGACATGGAGCTTGCAATTAAAGTAGTTAACCTGCGTTCCAATCCCATTAGGGTGGACACTAACATGTCCTCTGTTACGAAAACAGGGGTAGGTTGATTAGGGCCTGCCACAGCACCTAACAACCCTGATGGCTCACTCAGGGCAGCGACCTGAAGCCCGTCTTGGGAGGATAGTACTGCCGTGGCCAGAGTCAGATTCTCCGAGCCCGAAGGGGACCCCTCTGCTTTTTTGCAGCCTTTGCATTTTTAGGAGTTCCCGTACCCTTGGTACAAACCTGAGGCACTCCGCACGAACAAATGACTGTTGTGACAAAGAGTACAAAAGGAAAAAACCTTCTAGGAGGTTAAAGATAATTCTAGGGAGGCCCAAGAGTTACCCAATCCCTGGGGGTGATCACCGACTGAGGCAACGTGAAACCCCCTGCCTGCTGACTGGATTAGTGTTTGAGCCTAAGCCCAAATTGCTGCGGGGGACCTATATATGGCTTTAAAACGTCCACAGTGAGCTTTAAGCTCTGGACTTGTAGTTCCCAAAACCGCCACTGGGTGCCGCTGCGGAGCTGTTTACAGAGCTGTCAAGCTTACTTGGCTGCTGCTCTGTGATCGCTCACCTGCCTGATCCCTGGTCAGGTCTTAAATGAATATAGCAAGCCTGACGTCAGGCGGCACGCCCGACGCCGCCTCCCCTGCCCCCCAGCACGGCGCCGTGCATATCTATAATGCACGCGCACGAAAACAGCCAGAAGGGAGGAGGCATGGAGGACGCCGCGGCGCAGCACACGTGGAGCCCCAGCTACCACACACCCAGCAAGGTATCTAACTGCCCCATAAGGGCCATATGGTAAAAACGGGAGAAGCACTCCCCAGTAACAGGGGGGGTTCCCCCTTCACCGCGGTGCAGCAATAACTAACCAGCCATGGGGGGGTTGGGGTGAGAAGGGAAGGATATGGGTTGATTTTTCCATCCTGTCCGGTCCGGAAGGACATAGTGGAACAAGACTGCCGATGCCAAGCATACTACAGGCAAACCCAGGACACACCCCCCCCCCCCCCCAAAGAGACATCCTGCCGTCGGACCAAGTCCCGCAGGCTCTCCACTTACCTGTCCACGCAGCAGGGTATAGCTGAGCAAAACCCAATCTTCCCCCCATCTCCGTGGGTACTGTGATACACCTTCAGGGACCGGGGTCCTAGATGGGAACACCACACCCCTGGACCTGTAAAGCACTCTGGCAACAGAAGACCTTTAGACCTAAAGGTAGTACAAGGCTCTGGAACCCAGGGTCCAGCCCTCCGAGGAGAGGCGTTATAGGCAAAACCCCATTCTTGAGCTGGGGCCCGGGTACCGTTCCACTTTGGCTATGAAGCACCTTGGACGGATCCGGTAAGCCAGCCAAGGTCCCAAGGACACACAAGGCATAGCTCCTCTCATACGTGACCAACACCTGAGACACTGGCGAAAAAAACTGAGGTACTCCTGATAGGGGAGGAGGTTATATAGGGAGGGGACTTCCTGTTTGGGCGTGCCAATGCCCATCACCTAAAGGTAGACCATGTAACCCGTATAGTAATGGCTTGGTGCTCTGTGTCCCGTGATGTACGGAGAAGAAATAAGTGCATTAAATCTTCTGATAAGGTCAACGCGTTTTGTGGATCATACACTTCATCAGGACCAATGGAAATTAAAACAGCGTTTCACCCTAAAGGGGAACTTCTGCTCATCTACTGTTGACCAGCAGACCTTCTGTACCCCAGGATGCTAGAGTGACCCCCCCACTGTTGACCAGCAGACCTTCTGTACCCCAGGATGCTAGAGTGACCCCCCCCCTACTGTTGACCAGCAGACCTTCTGTACCCCAGGAGGCTAGAGTGACCCCCCCCCCCACTGTTGACCAGCAGACCTTCTGTACCCCAGGAGGCTAGAGTTACCCCCCCCCCTACTGTTGACCAGCAGACCTTCTGTACCCCAGGATGATAGGGGGGGGTGACCCTCACTGCTCATAAGCAAATGATAGAAGCGTGCCGATCTGGTACCTACCTGCCACCTGGAATGTGCTTTTGGTAACACTTCTGTCAGTGGAGTGAACCTCTACATTGTATGATCCGCTGTCTCCTGGTTCAAGGTTGTTCACAATGGCAGATCCCGGCTCCAGTGTGACATTATTGGCGTGAAGCTTGAGACCGGAAACCTCCCACGTAAACAGGATGTCGTCACCTTTCTTCCAAGTCAACTTTGTCACCTTCTCTGTATCGGGCACGGTCAGTCCAACTCTGTCACCCTCGCATTCGATAATCACAACATCATCCTTCCCTTAAAACAAAACATGGACAGGGTGTCAGGAGGCGGAAGGGCAGTGGTACAGGAGGAGGTAGGGCAGTGGTACAGGAGGAGGTAGGGCAGTGGTACAGGAGGAGGTAGGGCAGTGGTACAGGGGGTCAGGAGGAGGTAGGGCAGTGGTACAGGAGGAGGTAGGGCAGTGGTACAGGAGGAGGTAGGGCAGTGGTACAGGAGGAGGTAGGGCAGTGGTACAGGAGGAGGTAGGGCAGTGGTACAGGAGGAGGTAGGGCAGTGGTACAGGAGGAGGTAGGGCAGTGGTACAGGAGGAGGTAGGGCAGTGGTACAGGAGGAGGTAGGGCAGTGGTACAGGAGGAGGTAGGGCAGTGGTACAGAAGGAGGTAGGGCAGGAGGAGGTAGGGCAGTGGTACAGGGGGTCAGGAGGAGGTAGGGCAGTGGTACAGGGGGTCAGGAGCAGGTAGGGCAGTGGTACAGGGGGTCAGGAGCAGGTAGGGCAGTGGTACAGGGGTCAGGAGCAGGTAGGGCAGTGGTACAGGGGGTCAGGAGGAGGTAGGGCAGTGGTACAGGGGGTCAGGAGGAGGTAGGGCAGTGGTACAGGGAGGAGGTAGGGCAGTGGTACAGGAGGAGGTAGGGCAGTGGTACAGGAGGAGGTAGGGCAGTGGTACAGGAGGAGGTAGGGCAGTGGTACAGGAGGAGGTAGGGCAGTGGTACAGGAGGAGGTAGGGCAGTGGTACAGGAGGAGGTAGGGCAGTGGTACAGGAGGAGGTAGGGCAGTGGTACAGGAGGAGGTAGGGCAGTGGTACAGGAGGAGGTAGGGCAGTGGTACAGGAGGAGGTAGGGCAGTGGTTCAGGAGGAGGTAGGGCAGTGGTTCAGGAGGAGGTAGGGCAGTGGTACAGGGGGTCAGGAGGGTGGTAGGGCAGTGGTACAGAAGGAGGTAGGGCAGTGGTACAGAAGGAGGTAGGGCAGTGGTACAGAAGGAGGTAGGGCAGTGGTACAGAAGGAGGTAGGGCAGTGGTACAGAAGGAGGTAGGGCAGTGGTACAGGGGGTCAGGAGGAGGTAGGGCAGTGGTACAGGGGTCAGGAGGAGGTAGGGCAGTGGTACAGGGGGTCAGGAGGAGGTAGGGCAGTGGTACAGGGGGTCAGGAGCAGGTAGGGCAGTGGTACAGGACAGGGAGGAAGGGCAGTGGTACAGGGGGTCAGGAGGAGGTAGGGCAGTGGTACAGGGGGTCAGGAGGAGGTAGGGCAGTGGTACAGGGGTCAGGAGGAGGTAGGGCAGTGGTACAGGAGGAGGTAGGGCAGTGGTACAGGAGGAGGTAGGGCAGTGGTACAGGAGGAGGAAGGGCAGTGGTACAGGGGGTCAGGAGGAGGTAGGGCAGTGGTACAGGGGTCAGGAGCAGGTAGGGCAGTGGTACAGGAGGAGGAAGGGCAGTGGTACAGGGGGTCAGGAGGAGGTAGGGCAGTGGTACAGGGGGCCAGGTGGAGGTAGGGCAGTGGTACAGGGGGTCAGGAGGAGGTAGGGCAGTGGTACAGGTGGAGGAAGGACAGTGGTACAGGGGGTCAGGAGGAGGTAGGGCAGTGGTACAGGGGGTCAGGAGGAGGTAGGGCAGTGGTACAGGGGGTCAGGAGGAGGTAGGGCAGTGGTACAGGGGGTCAGGAGGAGGTAGGGCAGTGGTACAGGAGGAGGAAGGGCAGTGGTACAGGGGGTCAGGAGGAGGTAGGGCAGTGGTACAGGGGTCAGTAGGTTGTAGGACTGGGGTCAGGAGGGCACAGTACCGGGGAATCAAAAAGGCACGGCGCAGGGGGGCAGGGTAATAGAAGGTCAGGAAAGTACAGTACAGGAGGGGGGAGTGGCATGGCTGGGATATCAAGAGGGCAAGGTATAAGGGGTCAGGAGGGCATGGTACTGGGGGATCAGAAGGGCACAGTGCAGTGGGGGGGGGGGGGCAGGAGAGCAGGGTAAGGGAAGGTCATTAGAGCAGAGTTTGATGCAGATTGGGCATGTTAGGAAGAGCCCAAACCATTCCTGTAGACATTAGGATTAGGCGAGCAAGCGCCTGCGCCGCTCTGGAGCTCTGAGGAGAAGACCAGGCCGGCAACATCGGGACGTGTGTGCAAGCTATCCGTCGGTGGTTGACGGGTTGCCAAACCCGCTTAGACAGTCACTCACCTTTTTTGTCCACTGCAGCAGCTGCGTTTTCTTCCTCCACATCACACTCATCTCCTTAAATGAGAACAAGAAAACTAGTGGTTAACTCCTAAACTGCCATTGACATTTTCACAGTAATCGGAGCATTTTTATAGCACTTTTTGCTGTGAAAAATAGGATTTTTAAAACAGCTTACCTGTAAAATCCTTTTCTTGGAGTACATCACGGGACACAGAGAAGCATAGTAATTACTATGTGGGTTATGGAGTACCTTCAGGTGATGGACACTGGCACGCCCTTAAGGCAGGAAGTTCCCTCCCCTATATAACCCCTCCCATACCGGGAGTACCTCAGTTTTGTAGCAAGCAATAAGTGTCCCAAATTCCCCAATTAGAGGGGCGGGAGCTCTGTGTCCCGTGATGTACTCCAAGAAAAGGATTTTACAGGTAAGCTGTTTTAAAAATCCTATTTTCTTTATCGTACATCACGGGACACAGAGAAGCATAGTAATTACTATGTGGGTTATGGAGTACCTTCAGGTGATGGACACTGGCACGCCCTTAAGGCAGGAAGTTCCCTCCCCTATATAACCCCTCCCATACCGGGAGTACCTCAGTTTTGTAGCAAGCAATAAGTGTCCCAAATTCCCCAATTAGAGGGGCGGGAGCTCTGTGTCCCGTGATGTACTCCAAGAAAAGGATTTTACAGGTAAGCTGTTTTAAAAATCCTATTTTCTTTATCGTACATCACGGGACACAGAGAAGCATAGTAATTACTATGTGGGACGTCCCAAAGCAATGCTAATGAGGGGAGGGAGACCCCAAAAAAAAAATTTAAGCCGGGCGCCCATCAGACATGAGGAATCAAACTGCTGCAGCCTGCAGCACACTGCGCCCAAAGGCGCTTTCCTCATTTTTCCTTATGTCCAATTGGTAAAACTTTGTGAAAGTATGGACAGACGACCACGTCGCGGCCTTGCAGACCTGAGCCATGGAGGCTTGATGATGCACTGCCCAGGAAGTACCCACCGCTCTAGTGGAATGTGCTTTAACCTTAAACGGGGGAACCTTTCCCCTCAAGCCATAGGCTTGAGTAATGACCTGTCTAATCCATTTGGAGATAGTGGATTTCGATGCTGCCTGTCCACATCTGGGACCTTCTGGCAGGATAAACAAAATGTCCGTCTTCCGGACCTGAGCAGTAGCCCTAAGGTAGATCTTAACTGCCCTACGCACGTCTAGCGTGTGCAACGACTTCTCCCTTGCAGAACTAGGTTCTGAGAAAAAAGAAAGGAGAACTAGATCCTGATTCAGATGAAAGTTAGAAACAACTTTCGGAAGGAAAGCCGGGTGAGGCCGTAGGACCACTCTGTCCTTATGGAAAATAAGGTATGGTTCCCTACATGATAAGGCCGCCAACTCCGATACCCTCCTAGCAGAGGTTATGGCTATCAAAAAAAACACCTTCCTGGTTAGAAGGACCAATGGAATGTGAGCCAAAGGTTCAAAAGGTTGCTTCTGCAAGGCAGAAAGAACCAGATTCAGATCCCATGGACACAAGGGGGTTTTGACTGGAGGATTAACCCGGATCACACCCTGTAAAAAGGTTTTGACTAGAGAATGTGTCGCTAGTGGCCTTTGAAACAATATTGACAAGGCCGAGATCTGGCCCTTAATGGTGCTTAGAGCCAACTTCATGTCTGCCCCCATCTGCAGAAAATCTAGAATTCTGCCAATGATATACCTCCGGGGATGCCACCCTCTGGTTTCGCACCAGGCCACATAAGATTTCCAAACTCTGTAATAAAGGGATTTTTAATAACAGCTTACCTGTAAAATCCTTTTCTTGGAGTACATCACGGGACACAGAGCGCATAGTCATTACATATGGGTTATATGGGTACCTTCAGGTGTGGACACTGGTGTAATCAACTTCACAGGAAGTTCCTCCCTATATAACCCCCTCCCACTGAGAGTGCTTCAGTTTTGTAGCAAGCAATTTCTCTGAGGTTACACAATGTTCCCCAAAAAGAGGGGTGGGAGCTCTGTGTCCCGTGATGTACTCCAAGAAAAGGATTTTACAGGTAAGCTGTTATTAAAAATCCCTTTTTCTTGATCGTACATCACGGGACACAGAGCGCATAGTCATTACATATGGGATGTCCCAAAGCAATGCTCTATGAAGGGAGGGAGACCGTAAGGCCAAAAATAGCCAAACAGAAACTATATCAGGAGGTAAAATAGCTCCACCAACAGAAAAAAAGGGGGCGTGAACCGGGCCAGAGGATTCTATACTGCTGCCCGTAGGACCGCCTGCCCAAATGCTGCGTCCGCAGCCTTTGTGACGTCCAACTTATAAAATTTAGTAAACGTATGTACGGAAGACCAGGTTGCCGCTTTGCAAACCTGTGCCATAGAGATCTGATGGTGTGCCGCCCAAGAGGCACTCGTGGCCCTCGTAGAATGGGCCTTAACTGATAAGGGAGGTGGAACGCGCTTCAGACCATAGGCCTGAAAAATCAGCTGCTTACACCTAGCCAAGGAAGACTTGGCAGCCGGCTGACCCTTCTTGGGGCCATCCGGAAGAACGAAAAGCACATCTGTTTTCCGAATCTTTTCTGTAGCCTTGAGATAGACCCTCATGGCTCGGACCACGTCCAAAGTATGAAGCAATCTTTCCTCTCTGGACTGGGGAGTAGGAAAGAAGGATGGTAGGACTAGGTCCTGATTCAAGTGAAAACTGGATATGACCTTAGGAAGGAAAGAAGGCTGAGGCCGCAGAACCACTCTGTCCTTATGCAGAATCAGGTACGGTTCCCTGCAAGACAAGGCTGCCAGCTCGGAGACCCTTCTGGCCGAAGCCATAGCCACCCAGAAAACCAACTTTCGGGTTAGCAGCACAAGAGGGATTTCTGTCAGAGGTTCAAACGGCTGCTTTTGTAAAGCTGACAAGACCAGATTTAAATTCCATGGGCAGAGGGGAGCTCTAATAGGGGGATTTACATGCAAGACCCCCTGCAAAAAGGTTTTCACAAGCGAATGTGTGGCCAAAGGCCTTTGAAACCATATCGATAAGGCAGATACCTGCCCCTTTAGAGTACTAAGAGCCAACCCCTTGTCAACGCCAACCTGGAGGAATCGCAAGATCCTGTCAATAAAAACTTGCGAGGATGCCCTCCTTGAGACTCGCACCACTCCACATAGGTTCTCCAGACTCTGTAATAGATATTTCTAGAGACTGGCTTTCTAGCTTGAATTAACGTAGATATGACTTGGGCTGAGAGGCCTCTGTCCTTAAGAATTAGGGATTCAGCAGCCGCCAAGCCATCAAATTTAGCTGCTGTGAAGCAGGGTGGTAGATCGGTCCCTGAGACAGCAGATCTGGGCGCAGGGGGAGTGGCCACGGTGCCCTTACTGACATCCTCACGATGAGTGCGTACCAAGCCCTTCTGGGCCAGGCTGGGGCCACCAGGATCACCGGCCTGCGCTCCACCCTGATCCTTCGTAGAAGGCGGGGAATCATCTGTAGTGGAGGGAACGCATACAGGAGAGAAAACTGGTGCCAGGGGCAAACCAACGCATCGGTCCCGTAGGCCGAGGGGTCCCTGGCTCGGGATACGAATTTTGTCCAATTTCTTGTTGAATCTTGTTGCCATGATGTCCACATCGGGAATTCCGAATCTTTGGCAAATCTCTTGGAATACCTGGGAGTGAAGAGACCACTCTCCCGGGAGTAACTGTTGACGACTCAAAAAATCTGCTTGAGAATTGTCTATCCCTGGGATGAACACTGCTGAGATGCAGGGTACATGGGCTTCGGCCCATGAAAAAATCAGGTTTACTTCCCTTTGAGCCGCTAGGCTCCTTGTGCCCCCCTGGTGGTTTATGTATGCCACCGCCGTGGCATTGTCGGACTGTATCCTTACTGGCAGACCCTGCAGGGGAAGAGTCCAGGCGACCAGGGCCAACCGAGCAGCTCTGATCTCTAGGACATTGATGGGAAGCAGACTTTCTGCCTCTGACCACTGTCCCTGCTGGGTCCGTTTTCCTAAGATTGCCCCCTAACCTTGTTAGGCTGGCATCTGTGGTTACTATTTTCCACGAGATGGGGCAAAAGGTTTTCCCTTTTGATAATTTTTGAGGGATCAGCCACCAGTACAGGCTGTGCCTGACTCCTGGGGAAAGAACTAATGGACGGTCTAATGCCTGTATGGACTTGTTCCAAGCAGAGAGAATAGCTGCTTGCAGAATTCTGGTATGGATCTGGGCATAGGGCGCTGCTTCGAAGGCGGCCACCATCTTTCCCAGCAGTCGCATGCATAGGCGAATAGTCGGCTTCTTTTTGCCTAAGACTATTTGAATCGTTTGAATTAACGACCTGATCTTCTTTTGAGGTAAAAATACCCTCTGGCATTCTGTATCTAACCGAAAGCCTAGATATTCCAACTGTCTTGTGGGTTGTAACCTTGATTTTTCTTGGTTCACAATCCACCCGAACTCTTCTAGATGCCGCACTGTGCGGACTACTGCATGATTGAGGTTGGAAGCTGAACTGTCGATAACCAGGAGATCGTCCAGGTATGCTAGGACCAAGATGCCTTCTGTCCTTAGGACGGCTAGCACCGGGGCTAACACCTTTGTGAATACCCGTGGAGCTGTTGCCAACCCGAAAGGGAGGGCTACGAACTGGTAATGACTTTGATGTGCTGGGTAAATCGGCACATGCAGATATGCATCCTTTATGTCTATAGATGCTAGGAAGTCGCCCTGATGCAGGCTGGCTGTCACTGAACGTATGGAGTCCATACGGAAGGTCTGAATCCTTAGAAAGCGATTTAGGCGTTTGAGGTCTAATATAGGCCTGACGTCGCCATTGGGTTTTGGTATAACAAAAAGGTTGGAGTAGAATCCCAGACCCCTTTCTTGGGTTGGTACTTCTACAATTACTCCTTGGAGCAAGAGGCGATCCAACGCCTTTACGAGAGAGGCCCTCTTTAACGGGTCGCTTGGAAGACTTGACCCCTGAAAATGAGGAGGGGGGATTTCTCGAAACTCTAGTTTGTAGCCTGAGGCTACTACGGACCGAACCCAAGCGTCGGGAATTCTGGCCTTCCAGACTTCGGAGAAAAACTGAAGCCTCCCCCCCACCCAAGAGAGTGGGGGCGCCCCTTCATGAATCTGACTTGATGACTGGTTTAGCCGGCTTGCGAGACCAGGGCCTCTTGTTTGCCGCGGCTTGTCCCTGTGGGCGGCTATTAACTGCTGAACGCCCGGGAGGCCGTCTACATCTGGACATTTTCAACCGGACAGGTCAGGGATTTATTCACGCAGGAAATGGCCGCGTCCACTGTGGGGAGTGCCCATTTCTTTAAATATTCCTCTTCCATAGGATAGAGAATAGAGAATCTTTTAGGAGGGACAAAGATTCTATCAGGTCGAGCCCAATCCTGGTAAATCACGTTCCGCAGAAGGGATGCATTGGAAAAGATGCACAAGTTAATGGAGCCTTTAAAGAACCCAATGAGGATACCTCCGGGGCTACTAGTTCTGGCACTGGAAGTTTAAAGGCAGTGCGAACCATATCTGTCAAAGACTGGATCCACAGGCCCTCCGCTTGAGAGGCCGAAAAATATTCATCTATAGTGGAATTTTCCCTGTCTGAACCATCGGGACTTGGGTCTGCCTGATCCCCTTGTGGGTCCCGTTCCTCTGAAGAGGAGACCTCTGCATCTGAAAACCCCACACTGGGTGAGGGGGATCTAGCCCGCTTGCTACTTGGGCAAGGACGGGAAAGCAACGCAGTTAACCTTTTCTCTAGCCCACTCATGGTGGCTGCTAGCATTTCTTCCGTCACGTAAACGGGAATGGGTGGATCGGGGGCCGCCTCTGCCCCCAGCACCCCCAATGGCTCTTGTACTATGCCACTCGGTGTCCTGACTGGCGAGGGTGGGGCCGTAGAAGCCTGGCCCAAATCCTCTGACCCCGATGGAGACCCTTTTTGTTTTTTGGCACCTTTAGCAGCCTTGGCTGGTCCAGATCCCTTTGGAGCCATTGTACAACCTTGGGTCACCCCTATAGCCAACACCTGACTGTTGCAGCTAGGAGTAACCAATATGAGGGCAGGTATGAGGAAAATGAAAAAGAACTAATTTCTCTCTTTTTCTTTTTTTTTTTTCAAAATTTTTTTTTTTTTTTTTACCCGCCTGGGAGGTGGCAATACTGAGGAAACCTGTGAGTATTGACACACCAATGCCCGTTAGCCGGAGTCCAAGGTAGACTCAGATACTGCTGGATCTAAGGCTGAGTCCCTTTAAGCAAAAAAACTTTTTTTTTTTTTTCTGGTCAATAGTGGACCTAAGTCCTAGACCTGAAGATCCACAAAACCGCCACTAGGTGTCCCTGTGTGGCCAAAAGACCCAGCTGCACGCTCTGTATCCTTTCTTCCTCTGCCTCCAGGAGGGAAAGACCAGCCAGAGAGAAGTTTTCCCTTTATACAGACCCTGACGCTGCTGGCCCGCCCCCCCGACGCACGCCGACGCTATAAAAGGCGGCGTGCACGCCCCGCGGCGTATGCGCGCGCACACACGCGCGCACAATCGCGCGCACAATCGCGCGCACCACGCTGAAACCACATGGAGGAAGCAGAGCAGAGGAAACAACATGGACCAGAGTTTAGGCAGCACCAACAGACACCAGGTAAGCACTAATCTTATTGTAGTGCACACACAGCGAGGAAGCTGTCCCCTTGAGCTTCCTAAGAAACAGGAGTTTTTACCAGCAATTTCCTCTTTAAAACATGTGGGGTTGCAGTATCAGTGTTAACAGGGAGACCTGGGGTGAGTAGCAAACATACAACTTACACAAGTATACATATATCTACATGTTATCTGGGTAAACATTAGTATCCCATCCTGCCTCAACAGACATAGTGGAGATAGTGGCTGATGCACCAGCATACTGTTAGCCAACCCAGAACCCCCAGGGGGATACCTACTGTCGAACCAAGTCCCGCAGGTTCCCTCTTACCTGCTCCACGCCGCAGGGTATTGCAAACTGCAAGAGGCCCAACCTTCCCCCATCTCCGTGGGTATTGTGTTGGACCTTCAGGGACCGGGGTCCTGTGTTAAGGAACCCACACCCCTGGACCTATATAGCATCCTGGCATCAGTAGCGTTTAGTTCTTGGAAGAGACTAAGGCACTGGAGCCCAGAATCCAGCCCTCCAAGGAGAGGCATTATAGGCAAAACCCCACTCCAGCAGGGCCCGGGTACCGTACATCTTGGCTCTGAAGCACTTCGGACGGATCCGGCTAGCTATCCTGGGTCCCGAGACCTCCGAGGGACAGCTAGACGTGACCAACACCTAAGACACTGGCGAAAAAACTAAAGCACTCTCAGTGGGAGGGGGGTTATATAGGGAGGAACTTCCTGTGAAGTTGATTACACCAGTGTCCACACCTGAAGGTACCCATATAACCCATATGTAATGACTATGCGCTCTGTGTCCCGTGATGTACGATCAAGAAAAATAAGCCGGGAAGCTGGCTTTCTGGCATTAATTAAGGTAGACACTACTGACTTAGAGAGACCCCTCCTTTTTAGGATATGGGACTCAACAGCCAGACCGTTAAATTCAGAGACAGTAAGGAAGGGTGGAATACCGGCCCTTGAGACAGTAGGTCTGGACGAAGCGGAAGGGTCCATGGACGCCCCACGGACATCCTTATGACCTCTGAGTACCAGGCCCTTCTGGGCCATGCCGGAGCGACCAGAATCACGGGTTTCTCTTCCGACCTTATCCTGCGAAGGAGGCGGGGTACTAATTGCAGTGGAGGAAACGCATACATCAGGGAAAATTGGTCCCATGGAAACACCAGCGCATCCGTGCCGCAAGCGAGTGGATCCCTTGTCCGGGACAGAAAGCTGTTCACCCTCGCATTGAACCTCGATGCAAAGAGGTCCACATCTGGGTGTTCCCCACCTCTGACAGATGGCCTGGAAGATGTCGGGGTGAAGAGTCCACTCCCCTGGGAGCAACTGTTGGCGGCTTAGGTAGTCTGCCTGCCAGTTGTCTATCCCCGGAATAAAAACCGCAGATATGCAGGGGACATATTTCTCCGCCCAAGTCAGAATTCGATTCACCTCTCTTTGGGCTGCACGACTCCTTGTGCCCCCCTGGTGATTTATGTAGGCCACAGCCGTGGCATTGTCGGACTGAATTCTGACTGGGAGACCCCTCAACTTGTCCGTCCAAGCTGATAGGGCTAGATGGACTGCCCGAATCTCTAGCAGATTGATAGGTAGTGACCTTTCGGTGATTGACCACCTTCCCTGGAGAGACAGGCCCTCCAGGACTGCACCCCAGCCCAGAAGACTGGCATCTGTGGTCACAACCTGCCAAGAGATGGGAACAAAGGACTTCCCCCTTAGTAAGTTCTGGGGAACCAGCCACCAACAAAGGCTCTGCCGAACCGTCCGGGAGAGGGACAAAGGGAGGTCTAGGGCCTGAACTTTTTGTTCAGGCAGACAGGATGGCGTTGTTGAAGTCCCCTTTTGATGGAACTGAGCGAATGGGAACGGCCTCGAAAGAGGCTACCATTTTCCCCAGTAGCCGCATACAAAGGCGAATAGAGGACAGACGCCTTGACTTGACTAGCTGAACTAGTTCCCTTGAGCATCGATCTTTCTCTGGGGAAGAAATATCTTTCTTTGATCTGTGTCTATGAGTAGACCCAAATACTCGAGCCTTTGCACTGGCACTAAGGCCGACTTGTTTAGGTTGAGAACCCAACCCATGGATTTTAGGAATTCCATGGTTCTGTGCACTGCTGAGTTTAGACCGGCAACTGAACGGTCTACCAACAACAGATCGTCTAGGTAGGCTATTATAGAGATGCCTTGAGACCTTAGAACGGCTAAGAGTGGGGCCAGTACTTTCGTGAATACACGAGGCGCGGTGGCCAGACCAAAAGGCAAGGCCACGAATTGAAAGTGCCGCTGATTTACCGCAAAGCGCAACAGCTTCTGATGGTTGAGGAAGATGGGAATGTGTAAGTATGCGTCCTTTATATCGATGGACGCCAAAAGCTCTCCTCCTTGTAAGGAGGCAACCACTGACCGGATTGATTCCATCCGGAAAGACTGGACCTTTAGGAATTTGTTTAAGGCCTTGAGGTCCAGAATGGGCCTTACATCCCCGTTTGGTTTGGGGACGGTAAAAAGATTTGAATAAAACTCCAAACCTTGTTCTTCCGGTGGCAGTTCCTTGATTACCCCTTGGGATAATAGATGATCCAAGGCCAATGCTAGGGACTTCTTTTTCCCGGATCTTTCGGGACGCTTGAGGCCAAGAAGCGAGGTGGAGGAAACTCCCTCAATTCCAGCTTGTAGCCCTCGGAAACCGTAGTGAGAACCCAATTGTCTTGGATCCTCCCTTGCCAAGCCTCCGCAAACAGCTGAAGTCTTCCCCCCACCCTGAGTGGGGGTGAACCTTCATAATGCTGACTTAGAGGCCGGTTTGGATGGTTTACGGCCCCAAGGCTTTTTGGAAGCCTGAGGCTGGCCCTGCGGCTTCCCACCCGCATTAAAACCCGACCGGGAGGCCGTCGGAACTGCCTAGTAGCGGAAGCACTAGGGATCGGAGAGGAGGATTTTTTAAAGGAGGGAGGACCCTTTAACCTTTTCTTCACTGGTAGCAGTGTGCTCTTGCCACTGGAAATTTTCTGAATGTATGCATCCAGATCTTCCCCAAATAAACGCTCTCCATGAAAGGGAAACCCTGCCAGTAACTTTTTACACGGGGTTTCAGCCGACCAGTTCTTTAACCAGAGTAATCTGCGCATATGAACCAAAGAGAGAGTGAGACGGGAGGACTGTTGTATAGAGTCCTTGATGGCATCTATGGCAAAGCATAATGCCTTAGGAAAGTCAGCCAATTCCTGAGCCTGTTGAGCTGGGATATCCTTCAAGACCCTTTCAATTGGTCTTTTAAGGCTTGGCAAACACCAATAGCTGCAATAGCAGGCTGGACTACCCCTCTAGCTGTAGAAAACGAAGTCTTTAACAGCGTCTCTAATCTCTTGTCTGTCGGGTCTTTAAATACCTGAACGTTGTCCACTGGACAGGTCAAGGTTTTGTTTACGCAGGACACGGCTGCGTCCACTGTGGGGATACCCACACTTTTTAGTGAATTGTTCCCCCATCGGGTATAAAACCGAAAATTTCTTAGGAGGAAGAAAAAATCTATCTGGATGTTCCCAATCCTTGTAGATAAGTCCTTCCAGTAGGGGATGAACCGGGAAGGAAAAGTTAGCTTGAGAAGCTTTTAAAGAGCCTAAAGAAGAGACTGAACTTGATGCTGGCTCTAAAAGGGGCAACTTGAAGGCCGAACGGACCATCTCCGTGAGGGACTGGACCCATAATTTCTCGGACTGAGACGCCGAAAATGGTTCCCCCAGGGTGGGAATCCTCAGAGTCCGAGACTCTGGAATGACCCTCTGCCTGATCCCCAGAGGGTAAATCAACCTCTTCTGAGGATAGTTGTTCCGTGCTGAGGAACTCTGCAGAGGGAGACCTTGTGCGTTTTTCTCTTGAGAGAGAGGATGCAATCAAAGTCGCTAATCTCTGCTCCAGACCACCCATGGCTGAGGCCAAAGCCTCCTGTGTCACAAAAACTGGAGCAGGCGGGACAAGGGCAGATGAGGCACCTGACAGCCCTGATGGTTCACCCTGGGCCTCCTCCAACTTTTTAGGAGAGGAACTAGCCGCAGGAGCATGCCCGAGATCCTCTGAGCCTGATGGCGATCCCTTAGATCTCTTTGTACTTCTAGTCCCTGAGCCTTTAGCCATAATAAAGCTGAGTTACTCACAACAGGTGCACTACTTGCGGACCTATAGACCAGCACTGACGCTGCTATTTGATGGTCGGCAAGGTGCAGAGCCCACTATGCGCCTTAAGCAAGTGTCACTGTCCAACAACCAGCACTAATACTGAAAGTTTGTGCATAAGTATTCTCTGTGTCCACCGTCGGCCAGGATGGGTGAAGTGGACTTGAGCATTTATGGACTAGGTGCAAGTCACCTGACCTGCTCTGTCCTGTAATCTCAAGTCTCATAGAGAACAGCTAAGATGAACCTCTTGCGCGCATGCACGCGCCGCTGCCTGAGCGTGCACCACGAGGCTGCGCGCGCACACGTAGCCGCACGCGCGCACATGTTGCCGCACGCGCCTCTACAGCCACATGCACGTCGCGAACACGCGTGCGCACCGATGCAGCCAATAAATTTGTGTGATTGCGCGCGCGCTTATGACACATACTATGTCGCGCGCGCGGCGCGCATGACGAGACGCAGGCGCGCCTGTGCACGAGGTTGGAGCCATACAGCTACCATGTGAGGACCAGGTAAGACAAACTGTGGCCAAACTTTTTGGACAACTTTTACTCTGCTAAACCTGCACAGGAGGGGCTAATTGACTGAGCATAGACACCCCTCCTCCCACAGCAGTCAGGACAACATTTTTAGAGAGGCACAGACAGATAGCTTAGGCAAGCATAATGGCTCAAAAAAAGAAGGATACTTTCAGGACCAAGTCCTAAAGCACCTTCACTTACCTGATCCAACGCTGCAGGACTCTGCACACACAGAGCCCAATCTTCGCCCATCACGGAGAGCAAAGTCTGCAGACCTTCAGGGACCGGGGTCCATGGACAGGAACACCACACCCCTGGACCCATATCGCACCCCGTCAGTAAACTTTTGGTATTAGGAAATTGACCAAAGTACTGAATAATCAGGATCCAGCCCTCAAATGAGGAGCATTACAGGCAAAACCCCGTTCTTCTCAACCGGGGCCCGGGTACCATCCACTTTGGCTATGAAGCGCTTTGGACGGATCCGGATTTATGGAGGCTTTTTACATCCAGTATGGATCCCTCCAGTGGAGCTCCTTGGAGCACATGTTCACTCGTGACCAACACCTTAGACACTGGCGAAAAAACTGGGGTACTCCCGGTATGGGAGGGGTTATATAGGGGAGGGAACTTCCTGCCTTAAGGGCGTGCCAGTGTCCATCACCTGAAGGTACTCCATAACCCACATAGTAATTACTATGCTTCTCTGTGTCCCGTGATGTACGATAAAGAAATGACTAAGGTCCCAAAAATGTGTCAAAATTGTCAGATGTGCCCGCCGTAATGTCGCAGTCATGATATCTATCTATTGTTTATAATATATATATATATATATATATATATATATATATATATTACACATACATACACACACACACATATAACATTTATATACATATTTATTAAAAACATATTTAAAAACACACTATATATATATATATATATATATATATATATATATATATATATATATATATATATATATATATATATATATATATATATATATAATTACTCTGATCGCCACCATTAGTAGTACAAAAAAAAAATGCCATAAAACTATCCCCTATTTTGTAAACGCTATAAATTTTGCACAAACCAAATCGATAAACGCTTATTGCGTTTTTTTTTTATACCAAAAATAGCTAGAAGAATACGTATCGGCCTAAACTGAGGAAAAAAATAAAAAAGTGTATATATTTTTGGGGGGATATTTATTAGAGCAAAAAAAAAAAAATAGAGTTTTCAAAATTGTCGCTCTATTTTTGTTTATAGCGCAAAAAATAAAAACCGCAGAGGTGATCAAATACCACCAAAAGAAATCTCTATTTGTGGGGAAAAAAGGACGTAATTTTGTTTGGGAGCCACGTCGCACGACCGCGCAATTGTCAGTTAAAGCGACGCAGTGCCGAATTGCAAAAAGGGGCAAGGTCCTTAACCTGCATAATGGTCCGGGGGCTTAAGTGGTTAAGGGGGGCATACACGCCCACCACGTCACTTGGGAGCCGATGCGCATGCCTGGCGGCCACGGCGTCCGCCGCGCACCCGCGATTGCCTACCACACAGCAAGACCGTGGATCTGTGTGTGTAAACAGATCTACGTCCTGTCAGGTGAGAGGAGACCGATGGCGTGTTCCCAGAACAGAGGAAAACCGATCAGTCACCTCCCCTTGCAGGTCCCCTCCCCCTACAATTAGAATCACATCCCTAGGACACACAATTAAAAGCAGAGTTCCACCCAATTACTGTCTAATGGATGATTACATTCCTTGTGACAAAAAAAAACCCCATGTTCAAAAAAAGTTTTTCTTTTTAATATATATATATATATATATATATATTGCAACAGTGTAAAAATAAAAAGGAACCTCGGATTAGGAGTACAATCCGTTCCAGGAGAACGCTCGTAATCCAAAAGGACTTGCATACCAAAGCGAGTTTCCGCATAGAAGTCAATGGAAACGAAAATAGTTTGTTCTGCATTGAATTCAATGGCATGCAATACCGCATGCGGCCAGAGGTGGGGGGGGGGTGCCAGAGAGCCTCGTAAAAATGTGGAAAAGCCCGGAGACAGCTCGGCTGTACTTGGAAAACCTCAGAAAAGGATTTTTTCCAAGCATTTTCCGCTCGGCTCCGTCTGACCCCCCCCCCCCCCCCACCTCAGGCCAAATGTGGTACTGCACACCGCTATGGCGTAAATCCTGCTCGTGCTGCGAGACAATACTTGCAAACCGATTCAAGATTTTAAAAAATACACAATGCTCGCATTGTGAAACGCTTGTTACTCGCAATCCCAAGTTTCACTGTAAAATAATTTAACCACTTCAGCCCCGAGCCTGTTTTTCAGATTCGGTGCTTACGAGACTAAAACAGTTTTTTTTTGCTAGAAAATTATTTAAAACCCCCAAACATTATATATATTTTTTTCTAACACCCTAGAGAATAAAATGGCGGTCATTGCAATACTTTTTGTCACACCGTATTTGCGCAGCGGTCTTACAAGCGCACTTTTGGAAAAAATTCACTTTCTTGAATTAAAAAATAAGACAACAATAAATTTGGCCCAATTTGTTTACATATTGTGAAAGATAATGTTACGCCGAGTAAAATGATACCCAACATGTCACGCTTAAAAATTGCGCCCGCTCGTGGCATGGCGTCAAACTTTTACCCTTAAAAATCTCGATAGGCGACGTTTAAAAAATTCTACAGGTTGCATTTTTTGAGATACAGAGGAGGTCCAGGGCTAGAATTATTGCTCTCGCTCTAACGATCGCGGCGATACCTCACTTGTGTGGTTTGAACACCGTTTTCATATGCGGGCGCTACTCGCGTATGCGTTTGCTTCTGCGCGCGAGCTCGTCGGGACGGGGCGTTTTAAAAAAAATTTTTTGGGGGTTTTCGTTTTTATTTATTTTATCATTTTTAACACTGAAAAAAAAAAAAAATTATCACTTTTATTCCTATTACAAGGAATGTAAACATCCCTTGTAATAGAAAAAAGCATGACAGGTCCTCTTATATATGAGATCTGGGGGGTCAAAAAGACGTCACATCTCATATTCAGGCTTAAATGCAAAAGAAAAAAAAAAGTCAAAATGTAAACAAATTAAATGTCTCTTTAAGACGCTGGGCGGAAATGACGTTTTGACGTCACTTCCGCCCCGCAGAACTATGGGGTGACGTCACTTCCGCCCAGCAGAGGTATGAGGACGGCTGAGGGACATTTTTTCCCTCAGTCGCATCCCCGGACAGCCAGCAAGAGGACCCGATCGCCTCCGCCGCTACCGACCGATGCAAACAGCGACCACCCCCCACACATGCGAGGTATCGCCGCGAAGGGCGAATCACGGGGCAGTAATTCTCGCACCAGGCGACCTCTGTACATCTAAAGTGGTGACCTGTACAGGGGTATTAAAGAGTTGCCCAAGGAGGGTACAATCAAATGAGCCTAAAACAGGGAAAGGAGGGATCCTATACAACACAGGTGTCAAACACAAGGCCCGCGGGCCAAATTCGGCCCTCCAGGCCATTTCATGTGGCCCTCGTACCTTTCCTGCAGCTGCAGGAGAGCTGCAACCCTCCTCTGGTCCTCCTCCAGACCCTTACTTTCTGCTTTCAAGCAATGCATCCAGCTTCTTCCCTGCAGCAGCAATGTAAGGGGAGAGTGGGGGACTCAACTTCTGATGGTGGGGGGGGAGGGGGCTCTTGACATCTAATATATGGGGAGGGGGGATGCTCTGGACATCGAATGTTACAGATACAGCCGGCCCTTTTGAGGCCAATCGTACTTCCGATGCGGCCCACCCATGAAAGGGAGTTGGACGCCCCCCTGCTGTACAAGGTATAATAAGTCTTATTGATAATCTGCCCAATTCCCCCACAAACCATGAGATGTAGGGTGGGCGAGCAGAGAACACCAAGGTCTGGATAGAAGGGAGCACTGGTGGCTTCTGGGTAATTAACACAAACCAATCCCCATACCTTTCATAGGGAACAGACGCCTCTCCCCATTGGACAGATGAGCCTCAGCAGCAAAGTCCTCATAATCCGCGGGCTCCACCCCCTCTATAGTCACAGACAGGCGCACTAATCTTTCTGGCTGTCCATCAACTTCACCCACTTCAGCTTCAATAGAGGGCCCACCGTCTTTCTGAAACTTGACGAGTCGCATTTTCCCCTTACAAGGCAGATTCAGTGCGATGCGACCGCAGCCATCCGACTCTGAGAAAAGAACAACATTACCGAGCATCAGCTTAACAAATATGCTTAACCTCCCCCTCCCATACCGGGGGGGGGCACTTACACACCTTCCTGCCCAGGCCAGCTTTTGCGCGGTTGTGCTACACCGCACACAAATGAATTTTTGATCGTTTTTTCCCACAAATAGAGCTTTCCTTTGGTGGTAATTCATCACCTGTGCGGTTTTTATTTTTCATAAATAAGTACGTTTTCTTTTCCCCCCCCCATTATGGACACCGAGGGGGGTGGCACTAATGGACACCGAGGGGGGCGGCACTAATGGACACCGAGGGGGCGGCACTAATGGACACCGAGGGGGGCGGCACTAATGGACACCGAGGGGGGCGGCACTAATGGACACCGAGGGGGGCGGCACTAATGGACACCGAGGGGGCGGCACTAATGGACACTGAGGGGGGCGGCACTAATGGACACTGAGGGGGGCGGCACTAATGGACACTGAGGGGGGCGGCACTAATGGACACTGAGGGGGGCGGCACTAATGGACACTGAGGGGGGCGGCACTAATGGACACTGAGGGGGCGGCACTAATGGACACTGAGGGGGGCGGCACTAATGGACACTGAGGGGGGGCGGCACTAATGGACACTGAGGGGGGGGCGGCACTAATGGACACTGAGGGGGGGGCGGCACTAATGGACACTGAGGGGGGGCGGCACTAATGGACACTGAGGGGGGGGGGGGGCGGCACTAATGGACACTGAGGGGGGGGGGCGGCACTAAGGGGACACTGAGGGGGGGGGGGCGGCACTAAGGGACACTGGGGGGGGGGGCGGCACTAACGGACACTGAGGGGGGGGGCGGCACTAACGGACACTGAGGGGGGGGGCGGACTAATGGACACTGAGGGGGGGCACTAATGGACACTGGGGGGGCGGCACTAACGGACACTGAGGGGGGGCACTAATGGACACTGGGGGGGGGGGCACTAATGGACACTGAGGGGGGCGGGCACTAATGGACTGAGGGGGGGGGGCTAATGGACACTGAGGGGGGCGGCACTAACGGACACTGAGGGGGGCGGCACTAATGGACACTGAGGGGGCGGCACTAATGGACACTGAGGGGGGGGCACTAATGGACACTGAGGGGGGGGCGGCACTAATGGACACTGAGGGGGGGCGGCACTAATGGACACTGAGGGGGGCGGCACTAATGGACACTGAGGGGGCGGCACTAATGGACACTGAGGGGGGGCGGCACTAATGGACACTGAGGGGGGGGGCGGCACTAATGGACACTGAGGAGGGGGGCGGCACTAATGGACACTGAGGGGGGGGGGCGGCACTAACGGACACTGAGGGGGGGGGGCGGCACTAATGGACACTGAGGGGGGCGGCACTAATGGACACTGAGGGGGGGGCGGCACTAATGGACACTGAGGGGGGGCGGCACTAATGGACACTGAGGGGGGGGCGGCACTAATGGACACTGAGGGGGGGGCGGCACTAATGGACACTGAGGGGGGGGCGGCACTAATGGACACTGAGGGGGGGCGGCACTAATGGACACTGGGGGGGCGGCACTAATGGACACTGAGGGGGGGGGCGGCACTAATGGACACTGAGGAGGGGGGGGGGGCACTAATGGACACTGAGGGGGGGGGGGGCGGCACTAACGGACACTGAGGGGGGGGGCGGCACTAACGGACACTGAGGGGGGGCGGCACTAATGGACACTGAGGGGGGGGGCGGCACTAACGGGACACTGAGGGGGGGCGGCACTAATGGACACTGAGGGGGGGTGGGGGGCACTAACGGACACTGAGGGGGGGGGGCGGACTGGGGGGGGCGGCACTGAGGGGGGGGGCGGCACTGAGGGGGGGCGGCACTAATGGACACTGAGTGAGGGGGGGGGCGGCACTAACGGACACTGGACACTGGGGGGGGGGCGGCACTAAGGGACACTGAGGGGGGGGGGCGGCACTAACGGACACTGAGGGGGGGGGGCGGCACTAACGGACACTGAGGGGGGGGGGGAGGGGGGGGGGGGGGGGGGGCGGCACTAACGGACACTGAGGGGGGGGGCGGCACTAACGGACACTGAGGGGGGGGGCGGCACTAACGGACACTGAGGGGGGACACTCACGAGGGGGGGGGGGGGCACTAAGGGACACTGAGGGGGGGGGCGGCACTAACGGACACTGAGGGGGGGGGGCGGCACTAAACGGACACTGAGGGGGGGGGGGCGGCACTAACGGACACTGAGGGGGGGGGGGGGCGGCACTAACGAACACTGAAGGACATAATCAGTAACCATGTTGCCAGTCAGTGCCCATTAGTGGTTAGTCCTTACCCATTGAGTCCATAATAGACTTTAGAGACAGTCACTCACCTTTCACTTTCTTGTCCAGGGAATTTCCTTCCTCAGCATTACCATTCGCTCCTTTTACTCCTTAAAAAGTTGGAATGAGAAATAATCATCATTACAATGCGAACCGTCCTCTCTGACCATTACTAGTGCAGTCTCAGCATCTTCTTACATTGTAAAAACAGACAGACAATGCGAGATTTCTGACTTCTTCAAATACAATATAGAGCTAGTGGGAGCCCCTCATAATGGGGCACAGCGGGTGTACAGACCGAGGAACTCAGCACAGGGATGGTGGGAACCCCTCATAATGGGGCACAGCGGGTGTACAGACCGAGGAACTCAGCACAGGGATGGTGGGAACCCCTCATAATGGGGCACAGCGGGTGTACAGACCGAGGAACTCAGCACAGGGATGGTGGGAACCCCTCATAATGGGGCACAGCGGGTGTACAGACCGAGGAACTCAGCACAGGGATGGTGGGAACCCCTCATAATGGGCACAGCGGGTGTACAGACCCGGGAACTCAGCACAGGGATGGTGGAAACCCCTCATAATGGGGCACAGCTGGTGTACAGACCCGGGAACTCAGCACAGGGATGGTGGGAACCCCTCATAATGGGGCACAGCGGGTGTACAGACCCGGGAACTCAGCACAGGGATGGTGGGAACCCCTCATAATGGGCACAGCGGGTGTAGAGACCCGGGAACTCAGCACAGGGATGGTGGGAACCCCTCATAATGGGGCACAGCTGGTGTACAGACCCGGGAACTCAGCACAGGGATGGTGGGAACCCCTCATAATGGGGCACAGCGGGTGTACAGACCCGGGAACTCAGCACAGGGATGGTGGGAACCCCTCATAATGGGGCACAGCGGGTGTACAGACCCGGGAACTCAGCACAGGGATGGTGGGAACCCCTCATAATGGGGCACAGCGGGTGTACAGACCCGGGAACTCAGCACAGGGATGGTGGGAACCCCTCATAATGGGGCACAGCGGGTGTACAGACCCAGGAACTCAGCACAGGGATGGTGGGAACCCCTCATAATGGGGCACAGCGGGTGTACAGACCGAGGAACTCAGCACAGGGATGGTGGGAACCCCTCATAATGGGGCACAGCGGGTGTACAGACCGAGGAACTCAGCACAGGGATGGTGGGAACCCCTCATAATGGGGCACAGCGGGTGTACAGACCGAGGAACTCAGCACAGGGATGGTGGGAACCCCTCATAATGGGCACAGCGGGGTACAGACCCGGGAACAGCGGGTGTGGAAACCCCTCATAATGGGGACCTGGTGTACGACCCGGAACTCAGCACAGGGATGGTGGGAACCCCTCATAATGGGGCACAGCGGGTGTACAGACCCGGGAACTCAGCACAGGGATGGTGGGAACCCCTCATAATGGGGCACAGCGGGTGTACAGACCCGGGAACTCAGCACAGGGATGGTGGGAACCCCTCATAATGGGGCACAGCGGGGTACAGACCCGGGAACAGCGGGTGTGGGAACCCCTCATAATGGGGACCGGGTGTACGACCCAGGAACTCAGCACAGGGATGGTGGGAACCCCTCATAATGGGCACAGCGGGGTACAGACCCGGAACAGCGGGTGTGGGAACCCCTCATAATGGGGACCGGGTGTACGACCCGGAACTCAGCACAGGGATGGTGGGAACCCCTCATAATGGGGCACAGCGGGTGTACAGACCCAGGAACTCAGCACAGGGATGGTGGGAACCCCTCATAATGGGCACAGCGGGTGTACAGACCCGGGAACTCAGCACAGGGATGGTGGGAACCCCTCATAATGGGGCAATGGGTACAGACCCGGTAACAGCAGGGATGGTGGGAACCCCTCATAATGGGGCACAGCGGGTGTACAGACCCGGGAACTCAGCACAGGGATGGTGGGAACCCCTCATAATGGGGCACAGCGGGTGTACAGACCCGGGAACTCAGCACAGGGATGGTGGGAACCCCTCATAATGGGCACAGCGGGTGTACAGACCCGGGAACTCAGCACAGGGATGGTGGGAACCCCTCATAATGGGGCACAGCGGGTGTACAGACCCGGGAACTCAGCACAGGGATGGTGGGAACCCCTCATAATGGGCACAGCGGGTGTACAGACCGAGAACTCAGCACAGGGATGGTGGGAACCCCTCATAATGGGCACAGTGGGTGTACAGACCCGGGAACTCAGCACAGGGATGGTGGGAACCCCTCATAATGGGCACAGCGGGTGTACAGACCCGGGAACTCAGCACAGGGATGGTGGGAACCCCTCATAATGGGCACAGCGGGTGTACAGACCCGGGAACTCAGCACAGGGATGGTGGGAACCCCTCATAATGGGCACAGCGGGTGTACAGACCCGGGAACTCAGCACAGGGATGGTGGGAACCCCTCATAATGGGCACAGCGGGTGTACAGACCGAGGAACTCAGCACAGGGATGGTGGGAACCCCTCATAATGGGGCACAGCGGGTGTACAGACCGAGGAACTCAGCACAGGGATGGTGGGAACCCCTCATAATGGGGCACAGCGGGTGTACAGACCCAGGAACTCAGCACAGGGATGGTGGGAACCCCTCATAATGGGGCACAGCGGGGTACAGCGAGGAACAGCAGGGATGGTGAACCCCTCATAATGGGGCACAGCGGGTGACAGACCAGGAACTCAGCACAGGGATGGTGGGAACCCCTCATAATGGGGCACAGCGGGTGTACAGACCGAGGAACTCAGCACAGGGATGGTGGGAACCCCTCATAATGGGGCACAGCGGGTGTACAGACCGAGGAACTCAGCACAGGGATGGTGGGAAACCCTCATAATGGGCACAGCGGGTGTACAGACCGAGGAACTCAGCACAGGGATGGTGGGAACCCCTCATAATGGGCACAGCGGGTGTACAGACCCGGGAACTCAGCACAGGGTGGTGGAAACCCCTCATAATGGGGCACAGCTGGTGTACAGACCCGGGAACTCAGCACAGGGATGGTGGGAACCCCTCATAATGGGCACAGCGGGGTGTACAGACCCGGGAACTCAGCACAGGGATGGTGGAAACCCCTCATAATGGGGCACAGCTGGGTGTACAGACCCGGGAACTCAGCACAGGGATGGTGGGAACCCCTCATAATGGGGCACAGCGGGTGTACAGACCCGGGAACTCAGCACAGGGATGGTGGGAACCCCTCATAATGGGCACAGCGGGTGTAGAGACCCGGGAACTCAGCACAGGGATGGTGGGAACCCCTCATAATGGGGCACAGCTGGTGTACAGACCCGGGAACTCAGCACAGGGATGGTGGGAACCCCTCATAATGGGGCACAGCGGGTGTACAGACCCGGGAACTCAGCACAGGGATGGTGGGAACCCCTCATAATGGGCACAGCGGGTGTACAGACCCGGGAACTCAGCACAGGGATGGAACTCAGCACAGGGATGGTGGGAACCCCTCATAATGGGGCACAGCGGGTGTACAGACCCGGGAACTCAGCACAGGGATGGTGGGAACCCCTCATAATGGGGCACAGCGGGTGTACAGACCCGGGAACTCAGCACAGGGATGGTGGGAACCCCTCATAATGGGGCACAGCGGGTGTGGGGCACAGGAACTCAGCGGGTGTACAGACCCGGGAACTCAGCACAGGGATGGTGGGAACCCCTCATAATGGGCACAGCGGGTGTACAGACCCGGGAACTCAGCACAGGGATGGTGGGAACCCCTCATAATGGGCACAGCGGTGTAGAGACCCGGGAACTCAGCACAGGGATGGTGGGAACCCCTCATAATGGGGCACAGCGGGTGTACAGACCCGGGAACTCAGCACAGGGATGGTGGGAACCCCTCATAATGGGGCACAGCGGGTGTAGAGACCCGGGAACTCAGCACAGGGATGGTGGGAACCCCTCATAATGGGCACAGCGGGTGTACAGACCCGGGAACTCAGCACAGGGATGGTGGGAACCCCTCATAATGGGGCACAGCGGGTGTACAGACCCGGGAACTCAGCACAGGGATGGTGGGAACCCCTCATAATGGGCACAGCGGGTGTACAGACCCGGGAACTCAGCACAGGGATGGTGGGAACCCCTCATAATGGGGCACAGCGGGTGTACAGACCCGGGAACTCAGCACAGGGATGGTGGGAACCCCTCATAATGGGCACAGCGGGTGTACAGACCCGGGAACTCAGCACAGGGATGGTAACCCCTCATAATGGGCACAGCGGGTGTACAGACCCGGGAACTCAGCACAGGGATGGTGGGAACCCCTCATAATGGGCACAGCGGGTGTAGAGACCCGGGAACTCAGCACAGGGATGGTGGGGACCCCTCATAATGGGGCACAGCGGGTGTACAGACCCGGGAACTCAGCACAGGGATGGTGGGAACCCCTCATAATGGGCACAGCGGGTGTAGAGACCCGGGAACTCAGCACAGGGATGGTGGGGACCCCTCATAATGGGCACAGCGGGTGTACAGACCCGGGAACTCAGCACAGGGATGGTGGGAACCCCTCATAATGGGGCACATCGGGTGTACAGACCCGGTAACTCAGCACAGGGATGGTGGGAACCCCTCATAATGGGGCACAGCGGGTGTACAGACCCGGGAACTCAGCACAGGGATGGTGGGAACCCCTCATAATGGACACAGCGGGTGTACAGACCCGGTAACTCAGCACAGGGATGGTGGGAACCCCTCATAATGGGGCACAGCTGGTGTACAGACCCGGGAACTCAGCACAGGGATGGTGGGAACCCCTCATAATGGGCACAGCGGGTGTACAGACCCGGGAACTCAGCACAGGGATGGTGGGAACCCCTCATAATGGGCACAGCGGGTGTACAGACCCGGGAACTCAGCACAGGGATGGTGGGAACCCCTCATAATGGGGCACAGCTGGTGTACAGACCCGGGAACTCAGCACAGGGATGGTGGGAACCCCTCATAATGGGGCACAGCGGGTGTACAGACCCGGGAACTCAGCACAGGGATGGTGGGAACCCCTCATAATGGGCAAGCGGGTGTACAGACCCAGGAACTCAGCAGGGATGGTGGGAACCCCTCATAATGGGGCAGTGGGTGTACAGACCCGGGAACTCAGCACAGGGATGGTGGGAACCCCTCATAATGGGGCACAGTGGGTGTACAGACCCGGGAACTCAGCACAGGGATGGTGGGAACCCCTCATAATGGGCACAGCGGGTGTACAGACCCGGGAACTCAGCACAGGGATGGTGGGAACCCCTCATAATGGGGCACAGCGGGTGTACAGACCCGGGAACTCAGCACAGGGATGGTGGGAACCCCTCATAATGGGGCACAGCGGGTGTACAGACCCGGGAACTCAGCACAGGGATGGTGGGAACCCCTCATAATGGGCACAGCGGGTGTACAGACCCGGGAACTCAGCACAGGGATGGTGGGAACCCCTCATAATGGGCACAGCGGGTGTACAGACCCGGGAACTCAGCACAGGGATGGTGGGAACCCCTCATAATGGGCACAGCGGGTGTACAGACCCGGGAACTCAGCACAGGGATGGTGGGAACCCCTCATAATGGGGCACAGCGGGTGTACAGACCCGGGAACTCAGCACAGGGATGGTGGGAACCCCTCATAATGGGGCACAGCGGGTGTACAGACCCGGGAACTCAGCACAGGGATGGTGGGAACCCCTCATAATGGGCACAGCGGGTGTACAGACCCGGGAACTCAGCACAGGGATGGTGGGAACCCCTCATAATGGGCACAGCGGGTGTACAGACCCGGGAACTCAGCACAGGGATGGTGGGAACCCCTCATAATGGGCACAGCGGGTGTACAGACCCGGGAACTCAGCACAGGGATGGTGGGAACCCCTCATAATGGGCACAGCGGGTGTACAGACCCGGGAACTCAGCACAGGGATGGTGGGAACCCCTCATAATGGGCACAGCGGGTGTACAGACCCGGGAACTCAGCACAGGGATGGTGGGAACCCCTCATAATGGGGCACAGCGGGTGTACAGACCCGGGAACTCAGCACAGGGATGGTGGGAACCCCTCATAATGGGGCACAGCGGGTGTACAGACCCGGGAACTCAGCACAGGGATGGTGGGAACCCCTCATAATGGGGCACAGCGGGTGTACAGACCCGGGAACTCAGCACAGGGATGGTGGGAACCCCTCATAATGGGCACAGCGGGTGTACAGACCCGGGAACTCAGCACAGGGATGGTGGGAACCCCTCATAATGGGCACAGCGGGTGTACAGACCCGGGAACTCAGCACAGGGATGGTGGGAACCCCTCATAATGGGGCACAGCGGGTGTACAGACCCGGAACTCAGCACAGGGATGGTGGGAACCCCTCATAATGGGGCACAGCGGGTGTACAGACACGGGAACTCAGCACAGGGATGGTGGGAACCCCTCATAATGGGCACAGCGGGTGTACAGACCCGGGAACTCAGCACAGGGATGGTGGGAACCCCTCATAATGGACAGCGGGGTACAGACCCGGTAACTCAACAGGGATGGTGGGAACCCCTCATAATGGGGCACAGCTGGTGTACAGACCCGGGAACTCAGCACAGGGATGGTGGGAACCCCTCATAATGGGGCACAGCGGGGTACAGACCCGGGAACAGCGGGTGTGGGAACCCCTCATAATGGGCACAGCGGGTGTACGACCCGGGAACTCAGCACAGGGATGGTGGGAACCCCTCATAATGGGCACAGCGGGTGTACAGACCCGGGAACTCAGCACAGGGATGGTGGGAACCCCTCATAATGGGCACAGCGGGGTACAGACCCGGGAACAGCAGGGAGGGATGGTGGGAACTCCTCATAATGGGCACAGCGGGTGTACAGACCCGGGAACTCAGCACAGGGATGGTGGGAACCCCTCATAATGGGGCACAGCGGGTGTACAGACCCGGGAACTCAGCACAGGGATGGTGGGAACCCCTCATAATGGGCACAGCGGGTGTACAGACCCGGGAACTCAGCACAGGGATGGTGGGAACCCCTCATAATGGGCACAGCGGGTGTACAGACCGAGGAACTCAGCACAGGGATGGTGGGAACCCCTCATAATGGGGCACAGCGGGTGTACAGACCGAGGAACTCAGCACAGGGATGGTGGGAACCCCTCATAATGGGGCACAGCGGGTGTACAGACCGGGAACTCAGCACAGGGATGGTGGGAACCCCTCATAATGGGCACAGCGGGTGTACAGACCGAGGAACTCAGCACAGGGATGGTGGGAACCCCTCATAATGGGGCACAGCGGGTGTACAGACCGAGGAACTCAGCACAGGGATGGTGGGAACCCCTCATAATGGGGCACAGCGGTGTACAGACCGAGGAACTCAGCACAGGGATGGTGGGAACCCCTCATAATGGGGCACAGCAGGTGTACAGACCGAGGAACTCAGCACAGGGATGGTGGGAACCCCTCATAATGGGGCACAGCGGGTGTACAGACCCGAGGAACTCAGCACAGGGATGGTGGGAACCCCTCATAATGGGGCAAGCGGGTGTACAGACCGGGAACTCAGCACAGGGATGGTGGGAACCCCTCATAATGGGCACAGCGGGTGTACAGACCCGGGAACTCAGCACAGGGATGGTGGGAACCCCTCATAATGGGCACAGCGGGGTACAGACCCGGGAACAGCAGGGGGTGAAACCCCTCATAATGGGGCACAGCTGGTGACAGACCGGGAACTCAGCACAGGGATGGTGGGAACCCCTCATAATGGGGCACAGCGGGGTACAGACCCGGGAACAGCAGGGGGTGAACCCCTCATAATGGGCACACGGGTGTAGAGACCCGGGAACTCAGCAGGGATGGTGGGAACCCTCATAAGGGCACATGGTACAGACCCGGGAACTCCCAGGGATGGTGGGAACCCCTCATAATGGGGCACAGCGGGTGTACAGACCCGGGAACTCAGCACAGGGATGGTGGGAACCCCTCATAATGGGGCACAGCGGGTGTACAGACCCGGGAACTCAGCACAGGGATGGTGGGAACCCCTCATAATGGGGCACAGCGGGGTACAGACCCGGGAACAGCGGGTGTGGGAACCCCTCATAATGGGGACCGGGTGTACGACCCAGGAACTCAGCACAGGGATGGTGGGAACCCCTCATAATGGGCCCAGCGGGTGTACAGACCCGGGAACTCAGCACAGGGATGGTGGGAACCCCTCATAATGGGCACAGCGGGTGTACAGACCCGGGAACTCAGCACAGGGATGGTGGGAACCCCTCATAATGGGGCACAGCGGGTGTACAGACCCGGGAACTCAGCACAGGGATGGTGGGATCCCCTCATAATGGGGCACAGCGGGTGTACAGACCAGGAACTCAGCACAGGGATGTTGGGAACCCCTCATAATGGGGCACAGCGGGTGTACAGACCCGGGAACTCAGCACAGGGATGGTGGGAACCCCTCATAATGGGGCACAGCGGGTGTACAGACCCGGGAACTCAGCACAGGGATGGTGGGAACCCCTCATAATGGGCAAGCGGTGTACAGACCCGGGAACTCAGCACAGGGATGGTGGAACCCCTCATAATGGGCACAGCGGGTGTACAGACCCGGGAACTCAGCACAGGGATGGTGGGAACCCCTCATAATGGGGCACAGCGGGTGTACAGACCCGGGAACTCAGCACAGGGATGGTGGGAACCCCTCATAATGGGCACAGCGGGGTACAGACCCGGGAACAGCACAGGGGGTGAACCCCTCATAATGGGCACAGCGGGTGACAGACCGGGAACTCAGCACAGGGATGGTGGGAACCCCTCATAATGGGGCACAGTGGGTGTACAGACCCGGGAACTCAGCACAGGGATGGTGGGAACCCCTCATAATGGGGCACAGTGGGTGTACAGACCCGGGAACTCAGCACAGGGATGGTGGGAACCCCTCATAATGGGCACAGCGGGTGTACAGACCCGGGAACTCAGCACAGGGATGGTGGGAACCCCTCATAATGGGCACAGCGGGTGTACAGACCCGGGAACTCAGCACAGGGATGGTGGGAACCCCTCATAATGGGGCACAGCGGGGTGTACAGACCGAGGAACTCAGCACAGGGATGGTGGGAACCCCTCATAATGGGCACAGCGGGTGTACAGACCCGGGAACTCAGCACAGGGATGGTGGGAACCCCTCATAATGGGCACAGCGGGTGTACAGACCCGGGAACTCAGCACAGGGATGGTGGGAACCCCTCATAATGGGGCACAGCTGGTGTACAGACCCGGGAACTCAGCACAGGGATGGTGGGAACCCCTCATAATGGGGCACAGCGGGTGTACAGACCCGGGAACTCAGCACAGGGATGGTGGGAACCCCTCATAATGGGCACAGCGGGTGTACAGACCCGGGAACTCAGCACAGGGATGGTGGGAACCCCTCATAATGGGGCACAGCGGGTGTACAGACCCGGGAACTCAGCACAGGGATGGTGGGAACCCCTCATAATGGGGCACAGCGGGTGTACAGACCCGGGAACTCAGCACAGGGATGGTGGGAACCCCTCATAATGGGCACAGCGGGTGTACAGACCGAGAACTCAGCACAGGGATGGTGGGAACCCCTCATAATGGGCAGTGGGTGTACACCGGGAACTCAGCACAGGGGGTGAACCCCTCATAATGGGCACAGCGGCGGGTGACAGACCGGGAACTCAGCACAGGGATGGTGGGAACCCCTCATAATGGGCACAGCGGGTGTACAGACCCGGGAACTCAGCACAGGGATGGTGGGAACCCCTCATAATGGGCACAGCGGGTGTACAGACCCGGGAACTCAGCACAGGGATGGTGGGAACCCCTCATAATGGGCACAGCGGGGTACAGCGAGGAACAGCAGGGGGTGAACCCCTCATAATGGGGCACAGCGGGTGACAGACCGAGGAACTCAGCACAGGGATGGTGGGAACCCCTCATAATGGGCACAGCGGGTGTACAGACCGAGGAACTCAGCACAGGGATGGTGGGAACCCCTCATAATGGGGCACAGCGGGTGTACAGACCGGGAACTCAGCACAGGGATGGTGGGAACCCCTCATAATGGGCACAGCGGGTGTACAGACCGAGGAACTCAGCACAGGGATGGTGGGAACCCCTCATAATGGGCCCGGGTGTACAGACCCGGGAATCAGCACAGGGATGGTGAACTCCTCATAATGGGCACAGCGGGTGTACAGACCCGGGAACTCAGCACAGGGATGGTGGGAACCCCTCATAATGGGCACAGCGGGTGTACAGACCGAGGAACTCAGCACAGGGATGGTGGGAACCCCTCATAATGGGGCCCGGGTGTACAGACCGAGGAATCAGCACAGGGATGGTGAACCCCTCATAATGGGCACAGCGGGTGTACAGACCGAGGAACTCAGCACAGGGATGGTGGGAACCCTCATAATGGGGCATATGGGGCCCGGGTGTACAGACCCGGGAATCAGCACAGGGATGGTGAACCCCTCATAATGGGCACAGCGGGTGTACAGACCGAGGAACTCAGCACAGGGATGGTGGGAACCCCTCATAATGGGGCACAGCGGGTGTACAGACCGAGGAACTCAGCACAGGGATGGTGGGAACCCCTCATAATGGGGCACAGCGGGTGTACAGACCGAGGAACTCAGCACAGGGATGGTGGGAACCCCTCATAATGGGGCACAGCGGGTGTACAGACCGAGGAACTCAGCACAGGGATGGTGGGGAACCCCTCATAATGGGGCACAGCGGGTGTACAGACCGAGGAACTCAGCACAGGGATGGTGGGAACCCCTCATAATGGGGCACAGCGGGTGTACAGACCGAGGAACTCAGCACAGGGATGGTGGAAACCCCTCATAATGGGGCACAGCTGGTGTACAGACCCGGGAACTCAGCACAGGGATGGTGGGAACCCCTCATAATGGGCACAGCGGGTGTACAGACCCGGGAACTCAGCACAGGGATGGTGGAAACCCCTCATAATGGGGCACAGCTGGTGTACAGACCCGGGAACTCAGCACAGGGATGGTGGGAACCCCTCATAATGGGGCACAGCGGGTGTACAGACCCGGGAACTCAGCACAGGGATGGTGGGAACCCCTCATAATGGGCACAGCGGGTGTAGAGACCCGGGAACTCAGCACAGGGATGGTGGGAACCCCTCATAATGGGGCACATGGTGTACAGACCCGGGAACTCAGCACAGGGATGGTGGGAACCCCTCATAATGGGCACAGCGGGTGTACAGACCCGGAACTCAGCACAGGGATGGTGGGAACCCCTCATAATGGGGCACAGCGGGTGTACAGACCCGGGAACTCAGCACAGGGATGGTGGGAACCCCTCATAATGGGGCACAGCGGGTGTACAGACCCGGGAACTCAGCACAGGGATGGTGGGAACCCCTCATAATGGGGCACAGCGGGTGTACAGACCCAGGAACTCAGCACAGGGATGGTGGGAACCCCTCATAATGGGCACAGCGGTGTACAGACCCGGAACTCAGCACAGGGATGGTGGGAACCCCTCATAATGGGCACAGCGGGTGTACAGACCCGGGAACTCAGCACAGGGATGGTGGGGACCCCCTCATAATGGGGCACAGCGGGTGTACAGACCCGGGAACTCAGCACAGGGATGGTGGGAACCCCTCATAATGGGGCACAGCGGGTGTACAGACCCGGGAACTCAGCACAGGGATGGTGGGAACCCCTCATAATGGGCACAGCGGGTGTACAGACCCGGGAACTCAGCACAGGGATGGTGGGAACCCCTCATAATGGGCACAGCGGGTGTACAGACCCGGGAACTCAGCACAGGGATGGTGGGAACCCCTCATAATGGGGCACAGCGGGTGTACAGACCCGGAACTCAGCACAGGGATGGTGGGAACCCCTCATAATGGGGCACAGCGGGTGTACAGACCCGGGAACTCAGCACAGGGATGGTGGGAACCCCTCATAATGGGGCACAGCGGGTGTACAGACCCGGGAACTCAGCACAGGGATGGTGGGGAACCCCTCATAATGGGCACAGCGGGTGTACAGACCCGGGAACTCAGCACAGGGATGGTGGGAACCCCTCATAATGGGGCACAGCGGGTGTACAGACCGGGAACTCAGCACAGGGATGGTGGGAACCCCTCATAATGGGCACAGCGGGTGTACAGACCCGGGAACTCAGCACAGGGATGGTGGGAACCCCTCATAATGGGCACAGCGGGTGTACAGACCCGGGAACTCAGCACAGGGATGGTGGGAACCCCTCATAATGGGGCACAGCTGGTGTACAGACCCGGGAACTCAGCACAGGGATGGTGGGAACCCCTCATAATGGGGCACAGCTGGTGTACAGACCCGGGAACTCAGCACAGGGATGGTGGGAACCCCTCATAATGGGGCACAGCGGGTGTACAGACCCAGGAACTCAGCACAGGGATGGTGGGAACCCCTCATAATGGGCAAGCGGGTGTACAGACCCGGGAACTCAGCACAGGGATGGTGGGAAACCCCTCATAATGGGCACAGCGGGTGTACAGACCCAGGAACTCAGCACAGGGATGGTGGGAACCCCTCATAATGGGGCAATGGGTACAGACCCGGGAACAGCACAGGGTGTGGGAACCCCTCATAATGGGGACCGGGTGTACGACCCAGGAACTCAGCAGGGATGGTGGGAACCCCTCATAAGGGCACATGGTACAGACCCAGGAACTCAACAGGGATGGTGGGAACCCTCATAATGGGGCAATGGTACAGACCCGGGAACAGCGGGTGTGGGAACCCCTCATAATGGGGACCGGGTGTACAGACCCGGGAACTCAGCACAGGGATGGTGGGAACCCCTCATAATGGGCACAGCGGGGTACAGACCCAGGAACTCAACAGGGATGGTGGGAAACCCTCATAATGGGGCACAGTGGGTGTACAGACCCGGGAACTCAGCACAGGGATGGTGGGAACCCCTCATAATGGGGCACAGTGGGTGTACAGACCCGGGAACTCAGCACAGGGATGGTGGGAACCCCTCATAATGGGGCAATGGTACAGACCCGGGAACAGCGGGTGTGGGAACCCCTCATAATGGGACCGGGTGTACGACCCGGAACTCAGCACAGGGATGGTGGGAACCCCTCATAATGGGCACAGCGGGTGTACAGACCCGGGAACTCAGCACAGGGATGGTGGGAACCCCTCATAATGGGGCACAGCGGGTGTACAGACCGAGAACTCAGCACAGGGATGGTGGGAACCCCTCATAATGGGCACAGCGGGTGTACAGACCCGGGAACTCAGCACAGGGATGGTGGGAACCCCTCATAATGGGCACAGCGGGTGTACAGACCCGGGAACTCAGCACAGGGATGGTGGGAACCCCTCATAATGGGGCACAGCGGGTGTACAGACCCGGGAACTCAGCACAGGGATGGTGGGAACCCCTCATAATGGGCACAGCGGGTGTACAGACCCGGGAACTCAGCACAGGGATGGTGGGAACCCCTCATAATGGGCACAGCGGGTGTACAGACCCGGGAACTCAGCACAGGGATGGTGGGAACCCCTCATAATGGGCACAGCGGGTGTACAGACCCGGGAACTCAGCACAGGGATGGTGGGAACCCCTCATAATGGGGCACAGCGGGTGTACAGACCCGGGAACTCAGCACAGGGATGGTGGGAACCCCTCATAATGGGCACAGCGGGTGTACAGACCCGGGAACTCAGCACAGGGATCTTACCAGTACATAATAGACTTTAGAGACAGTCACTCACCTTCTACTTTCTTGACCGGGGCATTTCCTTCTTCCACATCACCCTTCGCTCCTTTTAAACCTTTAAAAAGTTGGAATGAGAAATAATCATCATTACATCTCAGCATCTTCCTATATTGTCTACACACGTCTGACTTTATGGGAGTACAGAGCTCAGGCTCTTTGGTTTATGTGCCGGCGCACAGAGGTGAGGACACCGGCAAAGTGTTTAAATCAAACTCCTCCCACTCCCAGCAATCACAACATACACTAAAACCTCGGACTGCGAGTATAATTGGTTCCAGAAACACGCTTGTAATCCAAAGCACTTGTATATCAAAGCATTTTTTTTTTACAGCGTATAAAAGAGAAGAGAGGCTCCTCCTCTAAGTGTAGCAATAAGTTACTAAATGTTGTCCCTTCATTACATGTAACCCATATTGCTACACTTAGAGGCGCCTCTCTTCTCTTTTATACTCAGCTGTGACATGACGCTGCTCTTATATCAAGACATCGCTTGTATATCAAGGCAACATGTATTTAAAAATGTTGCTCGTCTTCCAAAACGCTCTCAATCCAAGTTACGCGATTGTGCCCAGCCGTGCCATTCTGCTGACGTATATGGGCGCGAAGGGGTCCTTAAAGTGGCAGTAAACTCTATACTAGCACTTCTACCTACAGGCGAGTCTATAATAAGGCTCACCTGTAGGTATAAAGGATATCTCCTAGGAGATATTCCCCTCGCAATGCGCCGCCGATTGCAGCGCCGCATGTGCAGGGGGGGTCCCCTCAGCCGCCGGACCTTGCCGGGGACATCGGCGCTCCGGCCAATCACAGCGCTGGAGCGGCGATACCCGGAAGACACGCCGAGGCAGGATGACATTTCGCTCGGCGTGGACCAGGTAAGTTCTCTACGCCTCGTTCACCCTTAAAACCACTTTGTTTCATCCCATCCGGCATACTGGCGTCAGCGCCAGTATGCTGGGTTTATTTATTTTTTATTCCATGTACTTACTTTATAATAGATCATGTAATTTTGAGCGCACCACGGTGTGTCGCCGCTATAAGGCATCACGCCTTCCCGGAAACAGCCGATTAGCGTTCGGCTCTTCTCGGCGCCTGCGCACAGACCAAGGAGCTGACTGCGCAGGCGCCGTATATAGCCGCGTCACGCCCTCCGAAAAAAGCCGAACTAGGACCGGCTATTTACGGCGCCTGCGCAGTCAGCTCCTGGGTCTGTGCGCAGGCACCGAGAAAAGCCGAACGCTAGTTGGCTGTTTCCGGAAGGCGTGACGCGGCTGTTTACGGCGCCTGCGCAGTCAGCTCCTGGGTCTGTGCGCAGGCGCCGAGAAGAGCCGAGCGCTAGTCGGCTGTTTCCGGAAGGCGTGACGCGGCTATATACGGCGCCTGCGCAGTCAGCTCCTGGGTCTGTGCGCAGGCGCCGAGAAGAGCCGAGTGCTAGTCGGCTGTTTCCGGAAGGCGTGACGCGGCTATATACGGCGCCTGCGCAGTCAGCTCCTGGGTCTGTGCGCAGGCACCGAGAAAAGCCGAACGCTAGTTGGCTGTTTCCGGAAGGCGTGACGCGGCTGTTTACGGCGCCTGCGCAGTCAGCTCCTGGGTCTGTGCGCAGGCGCCGAGAAGAGCCGAACGCTAGTCAGGTGTTTCCGGACGGCGTGACGCGGCTATATACGGCGCCTGCGCAGTCAGCTCCTGGGTCTGTGCGCAGGCGCCGAGAAGAGCTGAACGCTAGTCGGCTGTTTCCGGGAAGGCGTGACGCCTTATAGCGGCGACATACCGCGGTGCGCCAAAAATTACATGATCTATTATAAAGTAAGTACATGGAATAAAAAAAATTAAAAAAAACAGCATACTGGCGCTGACGCCAGTATGCTGGATGGGATGAAACCAAGTGGTTTTAAGGGTGGAACTCCGCTTTAAGGTAAGTATTTCATAATGAGCTAGTATGCGGTGCATACAAGCGGATTATGGCTTTTCCTTCTCCGGTGTAAAAAATATTTATATATATATATTTTATAGGATATACAACCACTTTAAGTGGTAAAAACGTTTCATGGCGGCGCAATCGTCATTCAAAATGTGTCAGCGCTGAAAGCTGAAAATTGGTCTGGGCAGGAAGGGGGTTTAAGTGCCCAGTAAAAAAAGTGGTTAATCAAATTTTTGTTGGCTTTGTCTATGTGGGCCGGCTCACACTGGTGCAATGTCAGATTGGACGCAATTCGAACCGCACTAAAAAAAAAAAAAAAAAAAAAATCACATGCGATCTCTGTGCGATTTCAGCCATAAAGATCGCATGGCTGAATTTGCATCAAACTCGCACAGGACCCATTTTTGTCCACAGCAGAATCGGATGGCATAGGTGTTCACGCCCACGCAATGCGATTCCTGTTCGAGTTCGCGGATCGCACTGCGATGTGCAAACTCATTTGGGGGGCGTCATTAACTTTTAACTGACACTCCCAGCAGTTTGCAACTGCCGTCGGGAAACATGCGATGCGGGAACCCGCAGTGGATTCGCAGGTCCCCCGCATCGCAGCAGTGTGGACCGGCCCAAAAATGTAATCATTCATAGATGGAGTTTTTGTTGCGCTACACTAAATTTTGTTCTAAGGCCAGAGATAGGGTCAGCGTGTTTAGGTAGGACAAAAAAAATAAATAAAAAAAACGCATACTGTTGATTTTTGGCCCTGCCATAGATGTGAAAAAAAAAAAAAAAAACACTTGTGTGGTATCGTTGTGATGGTGACATATTAACCACTTCAGCCCCGAGCCTGTTTTTCATATTCGGTGTTTACGAGACTAAAACAGTTTTTTTTTGCTAGAAAATTATTTAAAACCCCCCAAACATTATATATTTTTTTTTCTAACACCGTAGAGAATAAAATGGCGGTCATTGCAATACTTTTTCTCACACCGTATTTGCGCAGCGGTCTTACAAGCGCACTTTTTTTGGAAAAAAAAATCACTTTCTTGAATTAAAAAATAAGACAACAATAAATTTGGCCCAATTTGTTTATAGATTGTGAAAGATGATGTTACGCCGAGTAAAATGATACCCAACATGTCACGCTTAAAAATTGCGCCCGCTCGTGGCATGGCGTCAAACTTTTACCCTTAAAAATCTCGATAGGCGACGTTTAAAAAATTCTACAGGTTGCATTTTTTGAGATGCAGAGGAGGTCTAGGGCTAGAATTATTGCTCTCGCTCTAACGATCGCGGCGATGCCTCACTTGTGTGGTTTGAACACCGTTTTCATATGTGGGCGCTACTCGCGTGTGCGTTTACTTCTGCGCGCGAGCTCGTCGGGACGGGGCACTTTAAAAAAATGTTTTTTTGGTTTTTCGTTTTTATTTCTATTTATTTTATAATTTTTAACACTGAAAAAAAAAAAAAAAAAATAAATTATCACTTTTATTCCTATTACAAGGAATGTAAACATCCCTTGTAATAGAAAAAAGCATGACAGGTCCTCTTATATATGAGATCTGGGGTCAAAAAGACGTCACATCTCATATTTAGGCTTAAATGCAAAAAAAAAGTCAAAATGTAAACAAATTAAATGTCTCTTTAAGAGGCTGGGCGGAAATGACGTTTTGACGTCACTTCCGCCCAGCAGAGGTATGTGGGCGGCTGAGGGACATTTTTTCCAGCAAGAGGACCCGATCGCCTCCGACGGCTACGGTAAGCGGCGGAGGGCGCGGGAGAGCGGCGGGAGGGGGGGGCACCCTCTCCCGCCGCCAACGGCGATCTCGCGCCGAATCCGCCGCGATGACCGCCGTTATCGTTAACAGGACCGCCCCACGAAGAGATGGACATCTCGGTTGTGGCAGCAGCTGCTGCCGTTACCGAGATATCCATCTTCAAAAAAATGACGTCTTTGGACGTGGGGCGGATCTGAAGTGGTTAAAGGAGAAGTCCAGCCTGAGCTTGTTTGGCTGGGCTTCTCCCATTGATCACAGGAGTGCAATTCTTTTTGACTGGTTTTCAGCAGAGAGCGGACTGGAGTCTGCTCTCTGCCGTCATCACTGGAATCAGTCCAGGCGCCGCGCCATCAAGTCAGGATTCGCCAGGCGCTTGGACTGACACCCGTCTCAGCGAGCCGCTGAGAGCCCGAGATAGCCGCTCGCTGCCCCTATGAGCGAGTTGGGGAGGTGAGAAGTGCTGCTTGACAGGCAGCGGCTCTCTGCTCGGTGATTTGTGAGAACCAAGCCAAATGCTTGGTTCTCGGTAGGGTTGTCCCGATACCGAGTATTTGCGGGAGTACTTGTACTCCCGCAAATACCTCCGATACCTAAATAGAATACTTCCCCCTCCCCCCCGCCGCAAAGCCGCGGCCGCATACTGCCTGGTTAATCCCCGTGCAAAACAGCGCGCATTACAAGCTTTCGTTTGAATACTTGTAATGCGCGCCTCGCTGTGTATAGACACTCCCCTTCTCGGCATTGGACGGATCCATCCAATCCCGAGAAGGGGAGTGTCTATACATGGCGAGGCGCGCATTACAAGTATTCAAATGAAAGCTTGTAATGCGCGCTGTAATGCAGGGGGATTAACCCGGCAGCAGCTACTACAGGTATAGGGGGGGGGACATGGTTGCAATATGTGGGGGACAGAACATGGCTGCAATATGTGGGGGGGGGGACATGGCTGCAATATGTGGGGGGGGGGACATGGCTGCAATATGTGGGGGACAGAACATGGCTGCAATATGTGTGGGGGGGGGGGGGGGACGACATGGCTGCAATATGTGGGGGGGGGGGACGACATGGCTGCAATATGTGGGGGGGGACGACATGGCTGCAATATGTGGGGGGGGGGGACATGGCTGCAATATGTGGGGGGGGGGGACATGGCTGCAATATGTGGGGAGGGGGGACATGGCTGCAATATGTGGGGAGGGGGGACATGGCTGCAATATGTGTGGGGGGGACATGGCTGCAATATGTGTGGGGGGGACATGGCTGCAATATGTGTGGGGGGGACATGGCTGCAATATGTGTGGGGGGGACATGGCTGCAATATATGTGGGGGGACATGGCTGCAATATATGTGGGGGGACATGGCTGCAATATATGTGGGGGGACATGGCTGCAATATATGTGGGGGGACATGGCTGCAATATATGTGGGGGGACATGGACACATTTAAAAAAAATATCGGTATTCGGTATCGGCGAGTACATGAAAAAAAGTATCGGTACTTGTACTCGGTCCTAAAAAAGTGGTATCGGGACAACCCTAGTTCTCAGTGTTATGCCGCGTACACACGGTCGTTTTTTGCGATGAAAAAAACGTCGTTTTTTAAAACGTCATTTAAATTGATGGTGTGTGGGCAAAACGTCGTTTTTTGTCTTAAAAATAACGACCAAAAAAAAATTCCAACTTGCTTGAATTTTTTGTGTCGTTTTTCAAAACGTCGTTTTTTGTTTCACAAAAAGTCACCGTGTGTAGCAAAAACGTCGTTCAAAACGACGTTTTTCAACCCGCGCATGCCCAGAAGCTAGTTATGAAGCGAGCTTCAATGGAAAAGAGTGGTGAACGTAACCTCGCTTTTTGTGAAAAAACCATGGTGTGTATGCAACATCGTCTTTGAAAAGTGACGTTTCAAAAACGTCGTTTTTTACTTCACAGAAAACGTCGTTTTTTTTTCCATCACAAAAAATGATCGTGTGTACGCGGCATTAGAGGCAATAAAAAAAAAAAAAAAAAGACGTTTATAATCCACCTAGACACACTGAGATGGAAATAGATGAGAGGGGTTGGACAAAAATCTGGAAACACTCCATGGATTTGCAGGTGTGAAAGTGACGCCATGTTTGGGGGTGAAAGCCGGGGTTTGACAAATTTGCTTGGAATCTAGGAGCCAGAAAACGCGCCCCTGTACCGCAGAAGCGAACACATACGTGAGTAACGCCCGCATATGTAAACGGTATTCAAACCACACATGTGAGGTATTGCCGCGATTGCATGAGCGAGAGCAATAATTCTAGCCCTAGACCTCCTCTGTAACTCAAAACATGCAACCTGTAAAAAAAAATTAAAGCATCACCTATGGAGATTTTAAAGGGTAAAAGTTTGTCACCATTCCACAAGCGGGGGCAATTTTGAAGCGCGACATGTGGGTATCAATTTACTCGGCGTAACATTATCTTTCACAATATAAAAAAAAAAGGGGGAGAACTTTACTGTTGTCTTATTTTTTTAATAATAATAATAATAATAAAAAAAAATTGTATTTTCCCCCCAAAAAAGTGCGCTTGTAAGACCGCTGCGCAAATACGGTGTGACAGAAAGTATTGCAACAACCACCATTTTATTCTCTAGACCAGGGATCCTCAAACTACGGCCCTCCAGATGTGGTAGAACTACACATCCCATGAGGCATTGTAACACACTGACATTCACAGACATGACTAGGCATGATGGGAATTGTAGTTCCTGAACAACTGGAGGGCCGTAGTTTGAAGACCCATGGTATAGGGCAGGGGTCTCCAAACTATGGCCCTCCAGTTGTTCAGGAACTACAATTCCCATCATGCTTAGTCGTGTCTGTGAATGTCAGAGTTTTACAATGCCTCATGGGAAATGTAGTTCCGAAACAACTGGAGGGTCGTAGTTTGAAGACCCATGCTCTAGGGTGTCAGAATGAAAAAAAATATATAAGGTTTGGGGGTTCTAATTAGATGGAAGGAGATGGCAGTGAAAACCGTGAAAAACACATTAGAACAGCCGTTTTACTCGCAATGCCAACGGCCACCACCAGATGGCGCCAGATCACAGAAGGAAGCTTAGGCCTGAAGAAGGCCGCAAAGCTGCGGCCTCAATCGCCAGCGGGTGCAGCGGGGCGCACAGAGACACAGGATCCTGTGTCTCCGTGCGCCCCCACCTCCCCCCAGATTCCATTATTCACCATCCAAGACTTCTGTTTGTCAATTCCTAGGAGAGTCCGGGTCGTCTTGGATGCCAAAAGGCTGTCCAACACCAAATTAGGACAAGTAAGGATTTCCTTCTTTTACCAAAAAATTGTTTCCATACTTTTGTTCAACCCTTGTATGTACGGATTTACTAACACACGTCAAAGTTTCAAAATTGGGTTTGTTTTGACCTGGGTTATGAAAAGGGTTAATAATTGTACTCCAGAGACCCCCCCCCCCCCCCCAATCACCTGGCACTTACCTCCTGACATCAAAGGTACATCTGCTTTCCGCTCATCATTTTCAATTTTATTGGTTCCTTAAAATATTCAAAAGATATATAAGAAAAGTTGCGAATTCTTCCTACCATTAAAAATAATAATCACATGATCCCACATTACATTACCACAACCCTCAACACTAATTATCCCCAACTCATAAACCCCAACACTGATATTAACCCCAACAATCCCCAAACCCCAATAACCCCCAACCCCCAGTAACCCCAATACTAATATTAAAACCCAACACCAATAGTAACCCCTAAACCCTAATAACACCCAACACTGATATTAACCCCAACAATCCCCAAACCCCAATAACCCCCAACCCCCAGTAACCCCAATACTAATATTAAAACCAAACACCAATAGTAACCCCTAAACCCTAATAACACCCAACACTGATATTAACCCCAACAATCGCCAAACCCCAATCTCAATATTAACCCCTTAAGACCCGGACCAATATGCTGCCAATTTCGGCACCGCGTCGCTTTAAAAAGACAATTGCGCGGTCGTGACACGCGGCTCCCAAACAAAATTTGCGTCCTTTTCTTTCCACAAATAGAGCTTTCTTTCGATGGTCTCTGCGATTTTTATTTTTTGCGATAAACGGAAAAAGACCGAAAATTTTGAAAAGAGAAAAAAAAATAAAAAAATTCTACTTTTTGTTGTAAGAAAAATCGAATAAACTAAGGCAGGCCATACACGATTCGAATTTCGAACGAGCCGTCGAGCGATAAACGAACGCGGCGCTTACAAAAGCATGCGAGTGTACCATCAATTACGTACGAAAAACACAATGTTTTCATACCATAGAGGAAGTGATGTCATCTTCTGTGACCTTTTAAACACACCCCCTACTGTCAAAAGTCGGGTCGTGCCAACTCGGATCATGCGCAGTTATGTTTCTTGGGAAAAATCGTCCAACTCTACCATTAATGATACGACTTTTGGACGTTTTTCGGGGAAAAAAAACAACATGTTGGTTTTTGAAATGTCGCCTGTCGTACGAAAAGCGCGTGTCGAACAAGCACACTGATATTCGTATAAAATCGTCCGATTTTACGCTTGTATGCGATTTTCGATCGAAATTCGAATTGTGTATGGCCTGCTTAAAATTTTAGTCAAACATTTAGGCCAAAATGTATTCAGCCACATGTCTTTAGTAAAAAAAAAAAAAAAAAAAAAAAAAATCGCAATAAAAATAAATAAAAAATTAACTAACTAAAAAACAACACCTAGCGGGCAACACTAATACAGCGATCAGAAAAACCTGTTCGCTTTAGTGACGCTGGCAATAGGGAGTGAAAGGGAGTTAAAGGGCGGTTAGGGCGGTGATCAAGGAGGAGTGTTAAACCTCTTTTATTAGGGGGTGGTACGGGGGCTATCCTGGACCTAACACTAACTGCCTGTCACACTAACACTAAATGCAGTGATCAGTACATATATGATCACTGCAATCAGTGACACTGTGACAGGGGGGTGGGGTGGGTGATTGGAAGGGGTTAATGTGCCTATGTGTACTGGTGTCGGTGTAGTGTTGGTGCGACTTACTGTGCGAGATTGAAAATACCGCAGAGAGGAGAGGTAACATCACTTCCTCTGCCAGAGTTTACATTACACAGGCAGAGGGCGGGCAGAGGGGGGGGGGAGCCGGATTCGCTGGGAGTGATCGCGAGGGGGGGGGGACAAACGAACAGCCGCCCCCTCATCCTGGATTGCTCCCAGACACTTACCGACCACCGCATGTAGCGGGGGGGGGACCCACGGGAAGGCAGGGACATACCAGTACGCCCATCTGCCTGTACGTGTCATTCTGTGGACGTATATATACATGCGGCGGTCGTTAAGTGGTTAACCCCAAACACCCCCCCCCCCAACACTAATATTAAACCCCCAATACCAATAGTACCCCAATAACCCCCAAGCCCAATATTAAACCCTAATGTTAAACCCCAAAATTAACCCCCTAACCCTAATCCCCAATAACCCCCTAACATTGAACCCACAATCCCTACCACCAACATTAACCCACAACCCGAATATTAACCCTAAACCAAAAAAAAAAAATTTTTGAACCCCTAACCTGCAACCCCTTACAAAGTAAAAAAAAACTGCAAAAATGCTAAAATAAATCGCAAGAATGCTTTAAAAAAAAGCTGTACAGAAGTACTCAAAAAAACGTGCATACAAATGCTCAAAAAATAAAAAAAAAAAACACTGAAGACTGCAGGGCCTGAAAAACGTGTCAGTGTGAAAGGGGCCTAAAGATATCAAACATGCTAAGGCCCCATGTACACTGCTGCTGCTAAACGTACGTTCAGTGGCAGTTGGACACTTTTTTTTTAACTGCCCCTGAACTCATTCAATGTTATCCTATGTGTCCATGCACACAGGTTCACTTACTGTTATTTTTAGGAAGTTGCGTTTATAGGCCTTTTTTTGAAGGTAAAAAAAAAACCTTAGTTACTTACCGGTAACGGTATTTCTATGAGTCTTTCAGGACAGCACTTGGAGAGAGCGTAGCTCTCACCCACTTCCCAGGAAACACTGCAGTCACTATAACTTACCGCTTACCTCCCACACTCCATGGCCTCAGTTGTACACGAGCACCTCCGGCCATACTGAAATGAGATAAGCAGAACATAGCAACCAAAACATGTTAGTACAATACACATATATATATATATATATTATTTATATATATATATTATATAGAATATATTTATATATATATATATTATTACTCGTATATACCCACCAGAGAGAGAGAGAAGGGTGGGTTATCGGTGCTGTCCTGAAAGATCATAGAAATACCGTTACCGGTAAGTAACTAAGGTTTTCTCACTTAGTCTTTCAGGACAGCACTTGGAGATGATATAACCGAGTACTTACTCTAGGGTGGGACCACCGCTTGCAGGACCTTCCTGCCAAAAGACTGCTCCGCCGCTGAGAGCAGATCCATCCTGTAGTGGCGAGTAAAAGTGGAAAAACTCGTTCCACGTAGCTGCCTTGCAGATAAGCTCTGGTGAAGCTCCAGCTCGTTCTGCCCAGGAAGTTGCCACAGCCCTTTGTAGAATGTGCCACCACCCCTGGGGGAGGTTCTATACCCTAGCCTTATAGGCCTCGTGGATAGCCATACGGAGCCATATGGCTAGTGTACTTTTGGAAGCACCGTAACCCCTACGTGCCACCGAGAACAACACAAAACAGAGAATTGGATTTTCTAATTTCCCTGGTGACTTCCAGGTAGTGCATAATGCACCCTTCTGACATCTAAGGTATGAAACTCTTCTCCCTTGAACCGGAAGGAGCCCGGGACAAAAGGTAGGTAACACTTTTCTTGTGTCCTATGGAAGGCGATACCACCTTAGGAAGGAACCCAGGATCTGTCCTCAACAAGACTATCTGGGAAGATGGTTCAAGAAGGGTTCCACAATAGAAAGAGCCTGTAGCTCACTTAATTCTCCTATGCCGAGGTGACGGCTACTAAAAGGACCGCTTTTCAGGGTCCAAAATTTTAAAGATGCTTCTAACAGTGGTTCGAAAGGTCTTTTTGTCAGACCCCCCAAAACCACCGATAAGTCCCACTTGGGAAAAAACTTAAAGGGGGAAGGCCTAGCCCTGGCCAATGCCTTAAAAAATCTGATGACATAGGGATCTAGAGATAACCGTCTCTCTAGAAATACTGATAGCGCAGCAACCTGTGCTTTCAGGGTGCTGGCTGCCAGACCCTTGTCCATCCCGTCCTGTAAAAACTCCAGGACCGAAAAATTATTCATGGGGGAACAATTCTTTGAACTGCACCAGGAATTAAAGACCCTCCAGGTCTTGAAATAAATCGCCCTGGTAATTTCCTTTCTGCTACTAAGTAGCGTATCCACTAACCGTTTAGATAAACCCTTCCTACTCAGGATTAACTCTTCAGTAACCAGGCTGCCAGGTTGAGCCGATCCACGTTGGGATGGAGCAGGGGACCCTGGTATAATAAGTCCTTTCTGACTGGAAGTAGCTGATGGGGTTCTATTGCCAGCTTCAGCAGAGTTGAAAACCAAGGCCTTTTGGGCCAGTATGGGGCTATCAGGATGAGAGTCGTCTTTTCTACCTGAAGTTTCCGCAGAACTAACGGAATCATTTGTACTGGGGGGAAAGCATAACACAAACGGAAGGGCCAATGCTGAACTAACACATCTAGACCCTCCGCTTGATCCAGTCTGTTGAGGGAAAAGAAAACCGGAACCTTGGCGTTGGCTTGGGACGCAAACAGGTCTATCTGAGGGGTTCCCCACCTGTCTGC
>JAJQKJ010000843.1:50000-57500 GCA_029574335.1 Rana kukunoris | reverse complement strand
TTTAGCTTTCTGAAAAACACAAAAGACAACAACCCCATGTTTAACTTTTTGTGTCTCAGACCCAAACCACCACCACCACAAAACAGCCATTGAACAAAAAACACACCAGGTCCCATCACCGCTGTACCAAACAAACAACACTCTCCCAGGGACGTGACTAGGGTGAGTGAGGCAGGCTCCTCTCCCCAAAGGGGCAGTAGGAGGGACATAACAAGGAACCAGGTAGACTTAAACCGCTGTTTTCCTACCTGGGCCGGGCTGGTGCATGTGGCTCCTGCTCCTGCCACCTCCGCTGCGTCTTCTGGCTCCATTCTCCCAGAACGCGGCGATCGTTTGTGCGCCTCCTTTTGAAAAATCCCGGTTAACCCCACCGCTGTGGGAACTGGAAATTGCACCGCCGAGGCTGCTCCTCCCTTCTGCGTTCCAGCGGCCGGAACCGGAAGCCGCCACGCACCGCCGGAAGTCCCGCGTCCACCGGAAATGACGTCGCCCGTCCTCCGTACCGGGACATCGCAGACCCCAGGAGACCGGCATCTAACCGCTCCCAACATGGCCTGCAATGCCCAGTCTATTGGCGCAGAACCCCCGGCAGCCTTTACCCTCGCCGGGCTCGAGAAGAGGGGAGCACCGAAACGTCCCCCACGCGTCAGGGGGGAGGTTGGGTCTGCCTCCTAAAGAAAAACAACCGACCGCAGGTATGCCTTTAATCCGTCTCCCCCTGGAGAGAGTCCAGCATCCTCCTGGTTCCCTGCAGCGCTTCCACCATGGCCGGAGGAAACACTACAACTGAGGCCATGGTGGAGGTGGGCGGAAGTTATAGCAGTGACTGCAGTGTTTCCTGGGAAATGGGTGGAGCTGCGCTCTCTCTCCAAGTGCTGTCCTGAAAGACGAAGTGAGAAAAAAAAAAGAAGGAGTTCAGGACACCGATGTTTCAGACGCCAAACACCTGTAACCCACGTTTCGCTTATAGGCATTTTTTTTTTTTAAATGGCGGAAAAGATAGATAGATATACAGATATACAGATAGATAGAGATACAGATAGATAGATAGATAGATAGATAGATAGATAGATATAGGGCACTGATAGGTGGCACAGGTGGGCACTGATAGGTGGCACAGGTGGGCACTGATAGGTGGCACAGGTGGGCACTGATAGGTGGCACAGGTGGGCACTGATAGGTGGCACAGGTGGGCACTGATAGGTGGGCACTGGGCATGGAATGGCACTGTGGGGTGGCACTGACCGACACTGGGGTGGCACTGATGATCACTGAGGGGTGGCACTGATGGATCAATGTTGCCAATCAGTGCCCATGTGTGGGCACTGATTGGCATCATTTTTTTTTCTGCCCCTTTTTTTTTTCTTGCCGATTTTTTATATTTTTGTCCTTTTTTTTTTCCCTTATTTTTTTTTTTTTTTTTTTAAGTTCCCTGGTGGTCTAGTGTGGGCACTCCCTGGTGGTCCGTGTGGCGATCCGAGGAGGGGCTGCGCTGATAAACAATCAGCGCAAACCCCCCCTGTCAGGAGAGCCGCCGATCGGCTCTCCTGTACTTGCGTCTGTCAGACGCGAGTGAGGAAGAGCCGTCGGCGGCTCTTCCTGTTTACATCGTGATCAGCCGTGATTGGACACGGCTGATCATGTGGTAACGAGGCTCTGCCGGAGACTCGTTACCGAGATCGGAGGTGCAGGGTGTCAGACTGACGGGCGCGCGCGGCATGAAATTGTGCTAGACGTTTGAGAACGTCCAGTCACGATTTCATAACCACTTCCCGGCCGTAAATCGGCTATTGGCCGGGCGGGAAGTGGTTAAGTAAAAAAGTTTTCGGACTTGACAAGCCGGTTTGGACTTCCACCCTGGATGCTTTTCCGCTACTATTAGTTGCGGCATGCCTTCCGGGCCCCAGTTCCCTACACCTTCTATCCTCCAGGCCGATGTTGTTGAAGATTAGCTGGCTCAGAGCTCTCTGAAGAAGGTTCTGTCCACTTTGTACCTGACGATTCTTATTAAGGACCCCCCAAGATAGATTCACTATGGAGAAAGTGGGAGGGAGATATCCCATCCCTGGACAGGGAGGTGTGGGAGGAATGTTTTGAAGATAGCTACAAGTTGGTGATCTCCTCTAGGGATAACTTGATACAGACTAAGGGCCAGATTCTCAGCGGCGAAACGACAGAGTATCTCAGATACCCCGTCGTATCGCGTTTTTTTTTTTGACTCGTATCTATGCGAGTGATTCTTAGAATCACTTTGGCATAGATACGCTTGAACATCCGACAAGTGTAATACCATTACACTTGCGGATCGTAGTTGTAATGACAACTCTGGCCACTAGGTGGCCGTTACGTTGTTTTCTCACTTGCCTATGCAAATGAGGCTACTACGCCGATTCCCGATCGCTTTTACGCCGCCCCGTCGTCGCGTACGTCGTTTACGAACTCGTAAGGTTACCCCTGCTTCTATGAGGAGTAACCTTACAAAGTACCATCAGATACCGTCGGATGCCATGTTAAATATGGCGTCGGGTCAGCGTCGGCTTTTTCCGTTGCTTACGCCCTTTTACTAACTCGTTCGCGAATAGGGCATTGCGTAGTGACGATCACGTCGTTTTGACGTCGGTTTCAACGGCGCTTTCCGACGTGAGCTGCAGGAAGCGCACTGGGCTTTTTTCCCCCGGCCGGCGCATGCGCAGTTCGTTCGACGCGGGGGCGCGCTTCATTTAAATAGAAGCCGCCCCCTTTGAATTACGCGGGCTTACGCTGGGCCATTTTCGCTACGCCAACGCTAACTACGGAGCAAATGGTTAGAGAATAAAGCACTTGCTCTAGTACGATGCGGCGGCGTAGTGTAAATGGCTTACGCTACGCGGCCGGATTTCTTAGAGAATCTGGCCCTAAGTTTTTACATAGGGTGTACTTTACACCTCGGAGACTGCATGGGATCTATCCGCGACGCCCCCCGGACTGCCTGCCATGTTGCTCTCCGGAGGGTACTTCTCAGTGAGAGGCTAGGTTACCCATGGGCACTGCGTTCCCTGCAACAGCAAAACACAACACTATGGAAAGTAGAAGTATTGCCGCCCCTAATTGTGCGTTGCGTGCCATATAGTGAAGCACGTGAAAAGCATGCTTTCTTCACGGTCACTTAACGTGTTCATTTTGCGGTTACGTGAGGCACTGCATGCATTGGTCTTTATTCTTACAGTAGAGAAGCCATTAATTATAACTTTTTGTGAATTGGGACATTTAAACTTGCTTTTTTTTTTTTATTCCAATCTAAATTTAGTAGGAGTCGGAGCATGGTTTTCCCGACTCCAGGTACCCAAAATTTCTTCCGACTCCACAGCCCTGGGTGGGGGGACGGCGTTCTCCATGTAGGACGGTGGGGGGACGGCATTCTCCATGTAGGACGGTGGGGGGACGGCATTCTCCATGTAGGACGGTGGGGGGGACGGCATTCTCCATGTAGGACGGTGTGGGGGACGGCATTCTCCATGTAGGACGGTGGGGGGACGGCATTCTCCATGTAGGACGGGTGGGGGGACGGCATTCTCCATGTAGGACGGTGGGGGGACGGCATTCTCCATGTAGGACGGTGGGGGACGGCATTCTCCATGTAGGACGGTGGGGGGACGGCATTCTCCATGTAGGACGGTGGGGGGACGGCATTCTCCATGTAGGACGGTGGGGGGACGGCATTCTCCATGTAGGACGGTGGGGGGACGGCATTCTCCATGTAGGACGGTGGGGGGACGGCATTCTCCATGTAGGACGGTGGGGGGACGGCATTCTCCATGTAGGACGGTGGGGGGACGGCATTCTCCATGTAGGACGGTGGGGGGACGGCATTCTCCATGTAGGACGGTGGGGGGACGGCATTCTCCATGTAGGACGGTGGGGGGACGGCATTCTCCATGTAGGACGGTGGGGGGACGGCATTCTCCATGTAGGACGGTGGGGGGACGGCATTCTCCATGTAGGACGGTGGGGGGACGGCATTCTCCATGTAGGACGGTGGGGGGACGGCATTCTCCATGTAGGACGGTGGGGGGACGGCATTCTCCATGTAGGACGGTGGGGGGACGGCATTCTCCATGTAGGACGGTGGGGGGACGGCATTCTCCATGTAGGACGGTGGGGGGACGGCATTCTCCATGTAGGACGGTGGGGGGACGGCATTCTCCATGTAGGACGGTGGGGGGACGGCATTCTCCATGTAGGACGGTGGGGGGACGGCATTCTCCATGTAGGACGGTGGGGGGACGGCATTCTCCATGTAGGACGGTGGGGGGACGGCATTCTCCATGTAGGACGGTGGGGGGACGGCATTCTCCATGTAGGACGGTGGGGGGACGGCATTCTCCATGTAGGACGGTGGGGGGACGGCATTCTCCATGTAGGACGGTGGGGGGACGGCATTCTCCATGTAGGACGGTGGGGGGACGGCATTCTCCATGTAGGACGGTGGGGGGACGGCATTCTCCATGTAGGACGGTGGGGGGACGGCATTCTCCATGTAGGACGGTGGGGGGACGGCATTCTCCATGTAGGACGGTGGGGGGACGGCATTCTCCATGTAGGACGGTGGGGGGACGGCATTCTCCATGTAGGACGGTGGGGGGACGGCATTCTCCATGTAGGACGGTGGGGGGACGGCATTCTCCATGTAGGACGGTGGGGGGACGGCATTCTCCATGTAGGACGGTGGGGGGACGGCATTCTCCATGTAGGACGGTGGGGGGACGGCATTCTCCATGTAGGACGGTGGGGGGACGGCATTCTCCATGTAGGACGGTGGGGGGACGGCATTCTCCATGTAGGACGGTGGGGGGACGGCATTCTCCATGTAGGACGGTGGGGGGACGGCATTCTCCATGTAGGACGGTGGGGGGACGGCATTCTCCATGTAGGACGGTGGGGGGACGGCATTCTCCATGTAGGACGGTGGGGGGACGGCATTCTCCATGTAGGACGGTGGGGGGACGGCATTCTCCATGTAGGACGGTGGGGGGACGGCATTCTCCATGTAGGACGGTGGGGGGACGGCATTCTCCATGTAGGACGGTGGGGGGACGGCATTCTCCATGTAGGACGGTGGGGGGACGGCATTCTCCATGTAGGACGGTGGGGGGGACGGCGTTCTTGGGGTCATAGGCAGCATTCCTCCTCCTCCAAACACGGTGAGTTGTGTTGATGCCAAAGAGATCGATTTTGGTCTCCTCTAAACACAACATCTCCCCCCAGTTCTCCTCGGAATCATTCAGATCTTCATTATCAGACATCAGAGGGGCTGTATATGTGATTTCCTGATCAGGGGGACCTTGGAGGGGCTGCAGAATCTCAGTCCTCCCCAGTGTAGTGCGTTACCGATTGTTTTCTTGGTGACGATGGTCCCATCTGAGATCAGCGACAAGATTCTCCCGTGTAGTTCTGGGCGGATTCCTCACCGTTCTCATGATTATTGAGATCTTGTATGGAGCCCCAGGCCGAGGGAGCGTGACAGTTATTTCGTGTTTCTTCCATCTGTGAAATAATCCCACCAACTGTTGTCTCCTCTCACCAATCTGCTTGGCGATGGTCTTGTAGCCCCTTCAAGCCTTGTGTAGGTCTACAATCTTGTCCCCGACATCCTTGGACAGATCTTTGGTACTGGCCATGGTGGAGAGATTGGAATCCTATTGGTTGCTTCTGTGGACAGATTTTTTTTTATACAGGTAACAAGCTGAGATTGGGAGTGCTCCCTATCTCAGCTCGTTACCTGTAGAGAAGACACCTGGGAGCCAGAAATCGTGCCGGTTGATAGGGGATCAAATACTTATTTCACTCATTAAAATGTGAATTTATAACTTTTGTAGGTAGGCGCTCCTCTAGGTTCCTGTAATCCCCCCAGTGACAGGGTTAAATACATTGACATTCCCTGCAATTGTCTTTTATGCACCCCCACCTTGCGAAACATCTGCTCAATACTGTAAACAAGATACTCGTCTCTATAGCAGCCAATCAGAAGTATCCTTTTCTAACGTACACAAAACAAAGGCAGCGGACTGGCTTACAAAGACCCCACATTTTATTGCATTATTTATTTTTTCAAATTTTTGTTGATTATTGCACAAAATTATTATATATAAGCCTTGAAGAAGGGAGAAGCCCATCAACCGAAATGTGTTGGCCATTTCTGATGTTCTGCCATTGTAATCAGAGAGGCGCCAACCTGAGACCAGAACCAGATCTACACCCACCCCGCCAATCTACACCCACCGCGCCAATCTACACCCAGATCTACACCCAACCAACCAGACTGATCTACATCCAGAGCTACACCCAACCACCACCCTGCTCTACACCCACCCACCGTGCCAAATTAACACCCAGATCTACACCCACCCACCCACCGCGCCAATCTACACCCAGATCTACACCCACCAACCAGACTGATCTACATCCAGAGCAACACCCACCGCGCCAATCTACACCCAGATCTACACCCAACCAACCAGACTGATCTACATCCAGAGCAACACCCACCGCGCCAATCTACACCCAGATCTACACCCAACCAACCAGACTAATCTACATCCAGAGCTACACCCAACCACCACCCTGCTCTACACCCACCCACCGTGCCAAATTAACACCCAGATCTACACCCACCCACCCACCCACTGCGCCAATCTACACCTAGCTCTACACCCACCGCGCCAGATCTGCACCCACCCACCGAACCAGATCTGCACCCACCCACCAGACTGAGCTACGGCCATTTATCCTCACTCAACCACCGTCCACAGAAAGGGTGGGCTCAATATGGCCACCATTAGAATATAAAGCTTTACAAGCATAGGAATAGAAAAATAAATAAAATAAAAAAACATACCTTTACAGCAGGTGACAAGAATATAGACCGTGTCAAAAGCATTCACTGCCCAGGAGGCTAGAAGAAAAAAAAACACATCAGTTTATGGGTAGTGAGGACATTCATGGAAGGAGGTATAATATTTATAGGTTTAGTTCAACAAAACAAAACACAAAAAAAGTTTAACCATTTAAGGACCGCCGCATGTACATATACGTCAGCAGAATGGCACCGACAGGCACATCAACGTACCTGTACTTGGCTGCCTTGACGTGGGTCGGGGGTCCGATCAGGACCCCCCCCCCCCCCCCCCCCCCCCCCCCCCCGTACATACAGCGGTCCGGTTTGCTGTAGGAGCGATCCGTGCTGAGGGGGCGGCTGTTAGTTTTTGTCCGCCCCCTCCGGATCGCTCCCAGCCAATCCGCGCGCTCCCCCTGCTCTGCACTTCCTACTCCTGTGTAAACACAGGAAGAGGGAAGTGATGTGATCTCTGCTCCCAGCGGTATTTTCAACCGCCGCCGAGGAGAGATCACATCACACAGTAAGTCTGCACAACACTACACTGACACACAGGCACATTAACCCCTTCCGATCAACCCCCCCCCCCCCTCCCACGTCACTGATTGCAGTGATCATATATGTACTGA
>JAJQKJ010000843.1:0-45000 GCA_029574335.1 Rana kukunoris | reverse complement strand
TGCATGAAAATCGTGTTTTTCTTGAAGGATGCAGACTTCTTCCTGTACCACTGCTTGAAGAAGGGGTCTTCCAGAAACTGGCAGTAGGACTGGGAGTTGAGCTTGACTCCATCCTCAACCCCAAAAGGCCCCACAAGCTCATCTTTGATGATACCAGCCCAAACCAGTACTCCACCTCCACCTTGCTGGCGTCTGAGTCGGACTGGAGCTCTCTGCCCTTTACCAATCCAGCCACGGGCCCATCCATCTGGCCCATCAAGACTCACTCTCATTTCATCAGTCCATAAAACCTTAGAAAAATCATTCTTGAGGTATTTCTTGGCCCAGTCTTGACGTTTCAGCTTGCGTGTCTTGTTCAGTGGTGGTCGTCTTTCAGCCTTTCTTACCTTGGCCATGCCTCTGAGTATTGCACACCTTGTGCTTTTGGGCACTCCAGTGATGTTGCAGCTCTGAAATATGGCCAAACTGGCAAGTGGGATCTTGGCAGCTGCACGCTTGACTTTTCTCAGTTCATGGGCAGTTATTTTGCGCCTTGGTTTTTCCACACGCTTCTTGCGACCCTGTTGACCATTTTGAATGAAACGCTTGATTGTTCGATGATCACGCTTCAGAAGCTTTGCAATTTTAAGAGTGCTGCATCCCTCTGCAAGATATCACACTATTTTTGACTTTTCAGAGACTGTCAAGTCCTTCTTTTGACCCATTTTGCCAAAGGAAAGGAAGTTGCCTAATAATTATGCACAGTAATAGTCACCTGCACACACAGATATCCCCCTAAAATAGCTAAAAATAAAAACAAACTGAAAACTACTTCCAAAAATATTCAGCTTTGATATTAATGAGTTTTTTGGGTTCATTGAGAACATGGATGTTGTTCAATAATAAAATTAATCCTCAAAAATACAACTTGCCTAATAATTCTGCACTCCCTGTGTATATATATATATATATATATATATATATATATATATATATATATATATATATATATATAGTGTGTAAAACTCTCCTAAACACGTCTAAAAACGTTGTCCAAAAATGCTCTATATCAGCGGCCCCCAACCTTTTTGACACTGGCTGCATGGAATAATATTATGCCAAGGCCCGGGGGCATACGTTTTTTTTTGCGGGCGATTTTTGGCGAAATGGCCGATGTCAGCGAGTCAATCATAACACAACACCATGGTTGCTATTGTGTCAGGATGATTGAAAAACATCATTTCTATTATTACATTGTAATAAAAAAAAGAAATGGTTCAACTCGCCATAATGCAGAATCAGTGGGAACCCCGAGTGCGTCACCTGCCGCCAGGTGGGGACTGTCACTTGCCGCGTCACCTGCCGCCAGGTGGGGACTGTCACTTGGCGCGTCACCTGCCGCCAGGTGGGGACTGTCACTTGCCGCGTCACCTGCCGCCAGGTGGGGACTGTCACTTGCCGCGTCACCTGCCGCCAGGTGGGGACTGTCACTTGCCGCGTCACCTGCCGCCAGGTGGGGACTGTCACTTGCCAGGTGGGGACTGAGCTGCTATACTTAAGGTAGAGTTAACTTAGGTATGGCTCTATCACTGGAGTGGATACATGTGAAAGTAGATGCCAAAAGGGACTGCAGGATATCAGTAATGCCAAGATACAAGGATTGTAAAAAACAAAACAAAAAAAAAAACACACAACATGTGGCAATGCGGGTCGGGCAGTGAGAGAATTCATCTCTCGGCCGCCAAACCTCAGCGTAGTGATTGTGCTGGCTGTGAGAACTGCACGGTGGTGGGGCAGGTCGGGCGGTGAGAGATGACATCATCTCTCTGCCCTCACACGCCTCAGACAGTGTTGTGTTCCCGGCTGGCTGTGTGGGCAAAACAGCTGTGATGCGGGGCGGGCCGCAAGAGTCGACGTCATCTCTCTGCTCGCCCGCTCCTGCCAAACCTACAAAAGTGCAGCCTTAACGGCCCGGCTTCAAATGGGCTACGGACTGGGGGTTGGAGACTCCTGCTCTATAATGGACGTTTTTTTAAGCCCAGTGTGCATGGAGCTTAATAATGCTCCATTATAAAAGAACATATTGTCATTCCTACTTGTCCAGGTCATATCTACCCATGACAGGCCTTCAGTCTTTGCAATGAATTAAAGTGGAGTTTCCATCCCATTTTTTTTTTTTCCATGATTGTGCTCATTAGACCTAAAAAAAAAAAAAAAAAAAAAAAAAAATGAAAAATGTTTTTTTTATTTTACTTACCTGGAAACGCCTGTTGCTATGCGGTCCCACGAAATCTGCCTTTGGAATCACCTAGGATTCTGACATCTCCCTCTAATGCTCCTGGGAAATGTGTGTCGTCATTTCCCAGGATGCAGTGCGCTGCCCAATTATCACTCCCCATCCAAGACTTCCAGGAAGTAAGTGCTTGTGGGCTTCACAATGCCCACAAGCAAAATGACAACGGTGTGGACCTAGTTTTATAAACTATCTTTTTTGAATAACTATGCAGAGCGGTGGCGGATTGTAAAATAGTAAGTGACTGGATTTATATTATAAAAACTCAGGATGAAAGGACATACATTTAAAAAATGTTAATTGTGGTTGGAACTCCGCTTTAATAAGTCCAGTACACAGCAAAATGCCAACAGAATCTGATCTCTTCACAAAGGAGAGCCCCACATAACCACCAATGGTGGTCACCTCTGACATCCTTGGCTGTGTCCAGATTGGTGCAGTGGATTCTGGGAAATTTGCCTGACCCTGTGCCAACAACTCAGCTGAAGAGGTAATGTATGATGACCTCACAGTGACAGTATATAGATGGATATATATCTCAGGGAACACGCTGGTTGGAGAGGGATTGGCCCGTGCTTGTATAGGAGGACCACATTACAGATAATAATCCTCACCAGATCACTATTCATGTATAGAGTATAAGAACAACGGCCATTTATCATCATTCAACCACAGTCCACAGAGGGGGCTCATTATGGGCATCATTAGGTTACAATACTTTACAGCAGGGGTCTCCAAATACCCCAGCCCACGGGCCACATCCGGCCCGCATGTGTGTTTTATCTGGCCCGCAGTGTAAACAAAGCGGCCCATTCTGCCACAGTGTTTCCCCCCCCCCAACAAGAAAAGGCGTGCCGTTTTTTTACATTGTCTGCTGCCAGGGACTGCCGAGGCGTGGCACCTCCCCTCTTCCCGCCTGCTGTTTGAAGTTACGATCCTTCCACGAGTGATGTCACAGGCGTGGCACCTCCCCTCTTCCCGCCTGCTGTTACAATCGTGGAAGGATTGTTAATTCAAACAGCGGGCAGGAAGAGGGGAGGTGCCACGCCTGTGACATCACTCGTGGAAGGATCGTAACTTCAAACAGCAGGCGGGAAGAGGGGAGGTGCAGCGCCTCGGAGACAGGAGCTGCAGAAGAGCTGAAGTCGGCGCTTACAAAGGTAAGAGGCTGATCATGTTATTGTGCTGCACAACGCTGATAAGCACACTACAGGGGAAAGTGCTACATTGCTGCGCTGATGGAGATATTTCTGGGGACACTGCTGTGCTGATGGGGACACCGGCGTCCCCATCATTGGTGTGCCCATCATCGGCGTCCCCATCATTGGTGTGCCCATCATCGGCGTCCCCATCATTGGTGTGCCCATCATCGGCGTCACCATCATTGGTGTGCCCATCATCGGCGTCACCATCATTGGTGTGCCCATCATCGGCGTCACCATCATTGGTGTGCCCATCATCGGCGTCACCATCATTGGTGTGCCCATCATCGGCGTCACCATCATTGGTGTGCCCATCATCAGCGTCCACATCATCTGATGCGGACATTAGCGTCACTGATGAGGACACCGCTGATATTTTATACAGAACTGGGTTTTTTTCCCTGCCCCCGAATACTTATAAAATCTACAATGTGGCCTTGTGTTGAAAAGTTTGGAGACCCCTGCTTTACAGGAACAAACTTACTGTTATTGCAGGTGAGAAAAGAATAGATTTTCTTCACACAGGGTTCTAGAATATAAATAAAAAATGAAATCAGTTTATGAGAGGTTAGGTTATATGTCCATATATTTAAAAAATTTGATTATGAAAGTCTTTAAAGTGGTTGTAAACCTTCACATTTTTATTATAAAAATACCAAACATGCCTATACTTGCCCGTTTCGTAATGGTTTTGTACAGTGTAGCCCCGATCCCCTCTTCTGGGGTCCCCCGCCGGCATGCCAGGCCCCTCCTGTTTAGCAGTTGCCCTCATGGAAACCCTTTTTCCTTGGGAGGCACCCAGCCATGCTTGCTCCCTGCTGGGTCCATTGATACAGGCAACTGGACTCGGCCCTTCCCCCTGAGTCACAGGATTTGACAGCAGCAGGGGCCAATGGTTCCCACTGCCCAATGAGAGGGAGTCAGAGGTGGGAACTGATTGCACCAGGATATACTGCATCATTCATCGCTATGGTGCTGGTGGACATGCTATCCAGAATTCAGAGGGGGAACTGCTCAGAACTGTTCTGTCTCTCATGCAGTACCATTCTGCCACTGTTGTGAAGATTGTAAGGCAGGACAGAGAAACCGAAGACTGATGTGAAAGAGGACCCCAGAGGGGAAGGGAGGACCCCAGAGTGAGTATTTAAAATATATTTAAAAAAAAAAAAAAAAAATCCGGATTTAATAAAAGGATCTGTGAAGATTTGTAAAATAGAAGACATGGCTCTTATATTGAGATTTGAAGGCACTGGCATGAGACCATCAGGGTAACACAAACAACTTCTGGCCACCTGGCTGGAAATAAAAAGGTGTCAGGCATGGGGGGGGGGGGTCTCAGTTTTTGTACACATTGGAACTTTTGTCAAACAGACTCACTACTCACCATAAGCCGCCCCACCCCCCCTGTATTACTGAATGGCATATCCAGATCTAGCAGAGATAACTGATTAAAAAATTGTACTGAATGAAAGTAGTATATAGAATAAATAGAGCTGTACTTACGCTTACGTTTATGATGCAACAGTGCAATGACACCCAGAATCAGAATCAGAACTAGGATTACGATAAGAGCAATAATCCATACAGGTAAACCGCTGGGCTCTGTAGGACAAAAGAGGAGAGGAGATTGGTGTTAGAGCCTCACATTACTAAAATGGTAAGAAAAATAGGATTTTTTGTACTCACCGTAAAATCCATTTCTCCGAGTTCGTGGATGGACACAGCAGCAATTGACCTTAGGGTATTATCCTCCTCCTAGGAGATTGACTAGGCAGAAAAACAGCATGCTAAGTGTTAAACACTCCACACAGCACAGTACCTCCCAGCTCTGCAGACCCAGTTCGTAAACAAGCAGTACAAAAGGAGGGGTGTGTGCTGTGTCCGTCCATGAACTCAGAGAAATGGATTTTACGGTGAGTACAAAAATCCTATTTTCTCTTCCGTTCATGGACGTACACAGCAGCATTGACCTTAGGGACGTCCCCAAGCAGTGTCAAAAAAAATAAAATTGAGGGGTGGGAAAACACAGCAAACCAACTTCACCCCAATCAAACCAGAGTTCCTCAACGGAGGAACTTCAACACAGCCAAATATATGCAATGCAGGCGCACACAGAAAACACTGTTATTTAAATTGCCCTCAGTACAAGTCCTGTAAGCTATTATAAGCTTTGAAGTGAGTCGCAGTTCTTTGGTAAAGGGCAGCCTTGTGGGGGTAGCCGAAGCAATGCTCCGAAGACATGCAAATAGAAAACAACAAGACAGGCGCCACTAAATAAGCTGCTGGACTTTAATGGACAATAACATAAAAGCACTCACATAAATATTGAAGAACACAGGCATAAAGTTGGGGTCCTATGATTCGTCTGATCCAGCAGAGGAATAGTTAGGTCCCTGGGAACTCTTCATATTACTGTTAGCTGTGCAGGAAACAAACAGCGCTGAGCCCGGATGGCGTGCTGGTATAGTGTACGAGTGTGCCGGCAGAGGATGCTGGGACGCTACGGCTTGGAAGGTGGGAGTGACGTCATCACGTTGGACCTCAATGACACAACGCATTTCAATGCAAGTGCCGTGTGTGAGATGTCTGATGACACACGGCGCGCACCTTTCTCAAGTTCTTAAACAGCCGTCTGCACTCACATCCACCTTGTAAAACTGAAAAGGTGTGGGTTGATGACTAGGTTGCTGCCTTATACACCAGTAAAACAGACGCTTGATGGCTGAAAGCCCAAGGAGGTACCAATCGCCCTGGTTGAATGCGCCGTACCCGGGAATGGGGGCGCCCGCCCCTTTAGGGCATAGGCCTAAAGCATGACCTGTGTTCCACCTAGAAATGGTAGCCGACGAGACTGCCGAACCCTTCTTAGGACCAGACACCGACACAAACAGTGAATCCGACCTCCAAAACGGAGCCGTAGCAGACAGGTACACCCGTAGGGCCTGAACCACATCCAAGGAATGCAACACAGACTCTTTTGGGTTCGTCGGCCGAGGACATAAGGATGGAAAAACAATGTCCTCATTGATGTGAAAGGCCGAAACAACCTTAGGAAGGAATGACAGCTGCGGACGCAGCACCACCTTATGCCTGTGGATGACCAAGTAAGGAGCCTTGCAGGACAAGGCTGCCAGTTCAGACACCCGTCTGACCGAAGTAATTGCCACCTGAAAAAAACACCTTCGGGAAAGAGTCGAGGGATTTTCTGAATGTTCTCAAAAGGAGACTTTTGAAGCACCGAGAGAACCAAGTGTCCTACTATAAAAGTCAGCAGCTGCAGTATCTGTAGCTGCTGGCTTTTAATATACCTTTCGTAACGGTCACCACAGCTTATGATCTTCCATCCAACCACGACAAGCTTATCTGACACACGGCGACAATCTTGCATACACGATCCATATCCTTTCCCATAAAACAAGACGAGACTCAAGCTCTGCACTTGCTTTCAAAGATATGACAATTTATTGGTATTTCTTCTTATACAGTTTCAAGCATAATACAGTTCATCACAGGACAATGCAATCTCCACCCCCCTATTCACTCACTGAGGATAATTCTTTAATTGGTAGCTAGACATGACGGCACCGTATCATCAATAGGGTTCAATTAACCTTGAATAATAACACAGACATCTAGTTGGATAAGTTATCTAGACAGCTTTATCACACAATGGCAGAGTCTTGTGAGAGTGGGTGCAATCAACACCTTCAACGGAACGTCTTTACAGTGAATAGCCAACACCTTAAGATATTTCAATAGCCTATTATACAAAGGTATGAGTCACTGTCTGGTTGACCTGGTCATGTCATCATGAACTTCTTGTGATATCTCAGTCCTAAAATGAAGTATTAATAATGTCCCATCTGTAATATATGAATTATGATTCTTTGTCACCCCAGTGGACATAAGGTGACCCTAGACATAGGAATATCTCAGTCTGTCACGGTGCATTCCGTTACACCTTTTTTAATGGGCCATCCTCTTTAAAGCCAACGACTGTAAAGCAGGATGAAAGATAGGGCCCTGCGACAGAAGAACCTCTCGCAGAGGCAGGCGCCAAGGAACATCTGCCACCAGACACACCAGATCTACGTACCAGGGCCGGCGAGGCAAATCCGGAGCGATTAAGATTGTTGGTATCCTCTCGGCTTCCACTCTGCACAGCAGACGAGGAAGAAGCTTCAGAGGAGGGAAGGCGTAGATTAGGCGATAGTGACCCCACGGCGCCACGAACGGTGACACCTTCCGATTGAGACGGGGCACCAGAAGATCCACGTCTGGAGTGCCCCATTTCAGAGACATATCCTGAAATACATCCGGGTTTGGCAACTTAGGTAGTCCGTCTGCCAGTTCTGTACCCCCGGAATGTACATGGCCGATAGAGCTGAAACATTCTTTTCGGCCCACCAGAGGATGTGAGCGACTTCCATCGCTGCAGCCAAGCTCCGTGTGCCCCCTTGATGATTGACATACGACACAGCCGTGGCGTTGTCCGACTTGATCCTGACGGGGTGGCCCTGCAGTCTCAGAGACCACTTGGAGAGGCATAGCCTGATCGCCCGTAGTTCCAGGACATTGGTTGACAGACGGGACTATACCCGAGTCCAGCGCCCCTGGAGAGACTGGCATCCGTTGTGACCACCGTCCAATGGCACGGCAGAAATGATTTTCTGTCCCGAAGTACTGGAGGTGTCAGCCACCACACTAGGGAGGACCTGACAATGCGACTCACCCGGACTTGGTAATCCAGAGACGAAGGAAGCTTGTCCCAACGCGACAGAATTTCTCTCTAACACTCAAGTGTGGAATTGAGCATACGGAACCACCTCGAAGGAGGCCACCATCAGACCCAGAACTCGCATGCAAAAGCAAAGCGACGACCACTTCTGGGTCACCAACCACTGCACCGCCGATTGCAGAGTCTGTAGTTTCTCCATTGGAGGGAAAACTCTCGCCTCCGAGGAATCCAGGACCAACCCCAGGTATTCCAGATGCTGAGACGGTACCAACCGAATTCCTGGAGGGTCTGGCAGGTGATACACATCCACCTCCAACTCTGGGCTTGAAGAAGCTCTCTGAAGGAGGTCGCCCTGGTATCCTACAATAGCGATTCCGCGCTGTCTCAGCAGGGCCAGAATCAGAGCGAGCACCTTGGTGAAAACCCGTGGTGCCGAAGCCAGGCCGAAAGGGAGGGCCACAAACTGAAAGTGGTCCTCTCCGACCGCAAAGCACAGAAATCTCCGGGGCTTTGCGCATATGGGGATATCCAGGTACGCGCCCTCGATATCCAAGGACGCCTTCTCCAAATCCCGCTACAAATCTAAATCCCGCTACAAATCTAAATCCCGCCAACCCCACCACTGTTAACATGGAGCGGGCCACAGCCTTAGCTCTCCTATCTGTGGGGTCCTTAAAAGCGGGAGCCCCTTCCAAAGGCAACATGGTCGCCTTGTTCAGCCTGGACACAGGGGCGTCCACTGACGGAGGAGAGGTCAACTTTTTTAGGACGTCCTCCTCAAAAGGGTAACGGCCCGCAAAGCATTTCGGAACAGAAAAAAAAAACTGCGGCTGATCCCTTTCCATGTACAATTTTTTTTTCCCCATGTAAGGAACACAATAAAACACTTTTGCGGTGCGGGGCAGCTTGCGGAACCCATCTCTAATGTCTCCGCCGAATCCTAAATTAGTATCCTGCACCGCAGTGATAAGAGCTCCAACAAGCGCCCTATCATGCGCTGACCCTGAAGCATTAATCCTCACTGTTCATGTGGACTAGGCCTGCATCCTCTGACACCACGGAACCAGGGCCAGAAGCAGTAGCAGGGCCAGATTCCGTGTCAGATGCATCCCCAGAAGAAGGTGGGGGCGCTTTTTATCCTCCCCTTCTGGCCACGCGCCGCTTCAATGCTGTCAATAAACGCCTCAAGGACTGCCGTCATAGCATCCACAGAGGCCGCAGGAACAGGGGCACCAAGGGTCAACTCTTGCTGGAAACAAACTATTTAAGCAGAAAACAGCATGAATTCATGAAAGACAGAAGTTGTCAGACAAACCTGATTTCCTTTTATGAAGAGGTAAGTAAAACCCTGGACAGAGGCGTGGCAGTGGACGTGGTATACTTGGATTTTGCAAAAGCGTTGGATACAGTTCCCCACACACGGCTCATGTGTAAGGTAAGGTCTACAGGATTAGATATATCAGTTTGTAAATGGATAGAAAACTGGCTGAAAGACAGAATTCAGAGAGTTGTGGTTAACCACTTCCATACCAGGCACTTACGCACCTTCCCGCCCAGGCCAATTTTCAGCTTTCAGCACTGTCGCAATTTGAATGACAATTGCGCGGTCATGCTACACTGCACCCAAACAAAATTGGCGTCCTTTTTTCCCCACAAATAGAGCTTTCTTTTGGTGGTATTTGATCACCTCTGCGATTTTTTTTTTTTGCGCAACAACTAAAAATAGAGCGAAGATTTTGAAAAAAAAATAAAGTTTTTATTTTTTTCTGTTAATTTTTTTGTAAATGAGTATGTTTTCTCTTTCAATTACGGGCACTGATATGGTGGCACTGATGGGCACCGATGAGGTGGCACTGATGGGCACTGATGAGGTAGTTCTGATAGGCGGCGCTGGTATGGGGCACTGATGGGCACTCATGGGCGGCACTGATGGGCACTCATGGGCGGCACTGGTGGGCACTCATGGGCGGCACAGGTGGGCACTCATAGGCGGCACAGGTGGGCACTCATAGGCGGCACAGGTGGGCACTCATAGGCGGCACAGGTGGGCACTCATAGGCGGCACAGGTGGGCACTGATAGGTGGGCACTGGGCATGGATTGGCACTGACAATCACTGAGGGGTGGCACTGATGGATCAATGTTGCCAATCAGTGCCCATGTGTGGGCACTGATTGGCATCATTTATTCTTTTACTGCCCCCCTTTTTTTTTTTCCTTTTTTTTTTGTTCTTTTTTTTTTATTATTTCTTAGTACCCTGGTGGTCTAGTGTGGCGATCCGAGGGGGGGCTGCGCTGATAAACAATCAGCGCGAACCCCCCCTGTCAGGAGAGCCGCTGATCGGCTCTCCTCTACACGCGTCTGTCAGACGCGAGTGAGGAAGAGCCGTCGGCGGCTCTTCCTGTTTACATCGTGATCAGCCGTGATTGGACACGGCTGATCACGTGGTAACGAGGCTCAGCCGGAGACTCGTTACCGAGATCGGAGGTGCAGGGTGTCAGACTGACACCCCGCATCACAGATCGCCGCGCTGCGCGCCCCCACGGGCGCGCGCGGCATTGAAATCGTGCTAGCCGTTTGAGAACGGCCAGTCACGATTTCATAACCACTTCCCGGCCGTAAATCTGTTATTGGCCGGGCGGGAAGTGGTTAATGATTCTTACTCTGAATGGTCCAAGGTTATCAGTGGTGTACCCCAAGGTTCAGTGTTGGGTCCCTTACTTTTTAATATATTTATAAATGATATTGGGTCTGAGATCAAAAGTAACATTTGTTTTTGCAGATGACACCAAGCTATGCAGTGGAATAATGTCCTTGCAGGATGTCTCCAATTTACAAGCCGACCTCAATGCTCTGTCTAAGTGGGCGACTAAGTGGCAGATGAGGTTTAATGTTGATAAATGTAAAGTTCTGCACTTAGGGGCTAAGAATATGCATCATACATGCTAGGGGGAGTACAACTGGGGGGATCTGTAGTGGAGAAAAATCTGGGGGGGGATCCGTAGTGGAGAAGGATCTGGGGGGGATCCGTAGTGGAGAAGGATCTGGGGGGGATCAGTAGTGGAGAAGGATCTGGGGGGGATCCGTAGTGGAGAAGGATCTGGGGGGGATCCGTAGTGGAGAAGGATCTGGGGGGGATCCGTAGTGGAGAAGGATCTGGGGGGGGATCCGTAGTGGAGAAGGATCTGGGGGGGGATCCGTAGTGGAGAAGGATCTGGGGGGGGATCCGTAGTGGAGAAGGATCTGGGGGGGGATCCGTAGTGGAGAAGGATCTGGGGGGGGATCCGTAGTGGAGAAGGATCTGGGGGGGGATCCGTAGTGGAGAAGGATCTGGGGGGGGATCCGTAGTGGAGAAGGATCTGGGGGGGGGATCCGTAGTGGAGAAGGATCTGGGGGGGATCCGTAGTGGAGAAGGATCTGGGGGGGGATCCGTAGTGGAGAAGGATCTGGGGGGGGATCCGTAGTGGAGAAGGATCTGGGGGGGGATCCGTAGTGGAGAAGGATCTGGGGGGGGATCTGTAGTGGAGAAGGATCTGGGGGGGGATCCGTAGTGGAGAAGGATCTGGGGGGGATCCGTAGTGGAGAAGGATCATGGGGGGGATCCGTAGTGGAGAAGGATCTGGGGGGGATCCGTAGTGGAGAAGGATCTGGGGGGGATCCGTAGTGGAGAAGGATCTGGGGGGGATCCGTAGTGGAGAAGGATCTGGGGGGGATCCGTAGTGGAGAAGGATCTGGGGGGATCCGTAGTGGAGAAGGATCTGGGGGTTTCAGTTGATCATAAGCTCAATAATAACATGCAATGCCACGCTGTGGTTTCCAAAGCGAGAAAAGTCCTTTCTTGTATAGAGAGGTATGGACTCCAGAGATAGAGATATCATTTTGCCCCTCCCCCCCCCTGTACAAATCATTAGTAAGACCTCATCTGGAATATGCAGTCCAGTTTTGGGCTCCAGTTCTCAGAAAGGATATCGGGGAACTGGAGAAAGTGCAGAGAAGGGCAACCAAACTGATAAGAGGGATGGAGGAGCTCAGCTATGAGGAAAGATTAGAGGAACTGAATTTATTCACTCCTGAGAAGAGGAGAATAAGGGGGGATATGATCAACATGTACAAATACATAAGGGGTCCTTACAATGAACTTGGTGTTGAGTTATTCACTTTACAGTCATCACTGAGGACAAGGGGGGCACTCTTTACGTCTGGTGGAAAAGAGATTTCACCTCCAAATACGGAAAGGTTTCTTCACAGTAAGAGCTGTGAAAATGTGGAACAGACTCCCTCCAGAGGTGGATCTGGACGGCTCAGTAGATTGCTATAAGAAGGGTCTGAATTATTTCCTAAATGCACATAATATAACTGAGTACTAAGATGTGTAGGTAAAGTTGATCCGGGGTAAATCAAATTGCCTCTCGGGGGATCAGGAAGGAATTTTTTCCCCTCCTGTAGCAAATTGGATCATCGCTCTGCCTTCCTCTGGATCAACTGTGGGTATGGAGTTGGGGGGGATGGGATTGTACTGTGTTTTATTATTTTGTATGTTTATTTTTCATGGTTGAACTGGATTGACTTATGTCTTTTTTCAACCTAATTATATAACTATGTATGTATCTATGTCTGGGGGAGAAGCATCCGGGTTCGGACGCCATGCTGACCCACCCAATAGCCGCCCTTGGACTGCAAGATCCACAGGCCACCCTCCCGGCCGCAGCAGAGAACAGGGGACCCCCCAGAGGACTCACCACCCGACCAGGCTGTACTGCTGCCGACTGCCCCAAAGCGATGTCCGTGCTGTGCCGTCCCTTAGGAAGTGTGCTGGAGCCGTTCGCGCCGATTTTCTAGGCACCAGAGGCAAAAACCCCATCCAAAATGGCCGCCGACATGCAAAAACAGCATGCGTGCTACAAGAAAATGGTCACCGATCGTTAATAAAGGAGCCCGGCGCTGGCAAAATAAACCCCAAAAAACACATAGTTAAAAACACAAGTAAACACCCAGGACCCCCGGGAAGGCCCCCCCCCCCCGCACACGCGATAGCAATAAAATAAACACAGCACCCCTGACAGCAGCCACAGCCCCCAGTCACAGGACGGAGCCCCCCAGGCGCACCCCCCCACCTCACGGCCGACCACCCAGAATGCAGGGAAGGAGGGAGAGCCAGCAGCACCACCATGCCAAAGCAAGGGGACTGCTACTTACCCGTCGTGCGACCACCGGCTGGAGGCATCCCGGACAGAACCAACGTCCGCACAGTTACGGCATGGCTGTCGGACCAGCACACTGACACAAACATAGAGCCCGGTCATATGTGTGCCCTGGAGCGTATAGCTCACCGGCCACCCCTGGAGCAACGGGGCATGTCGTGGACGGCCCAGCGCGTAGCTAAAGGCCGGCACATGCTCGATGGCCAAATGTGGGAACTACAAGGGTCGAGGATCCAGCCTGTCACCCAGTCGGCAGTTGATTGTAGATCTCAGGATCCAAAAAGGCAGGAAAAACGAAAAGAAAAGCGAGAAAACGCGCAAAAAAACACATCTCCAGAGCACATGGGCCCAGAAGAGCCATGTCATCTCCTTGCTAGGCAGGAAAAAAAAAAACTAAGGCTGCAGAACTGAGAATGGGGGGGGGGGGGGGGGTGTACCCAGGGGATCCGCCCCCTGGGAGGTACTGTACTGTGTGGAGTGTTTTAACATGCCGTTTTTCTGCCTAGTCAATCCCCTAAAAGGGAGGATAATACCCTAAGGTCAATTGCTGCTGTGTCCGTCCATGAACGGAAGAGAAATCATGTTGGATGAAGAGCCAATCACAGAAGGTGGACACAGCCCTCCCTGCATTACCATAGGTAGAATGAGGTGTGGGAGGAGTCTGGGTGCTGTGATTGGCAGAGAACAGAGCGGAAGGAATGACTGGATTACATAAATTAGTGCTAAACCCTCATGTAGTAGATCTGAGTTTTGTATTAAAAGTAACAGATTGTTTTAGTGGCTTACAGGCATACCCCACTTTTAAAGTACACAATGGGACCAGAGCATGTACGTAAACCGAAAATGTACTTAAAGTGAAACAATACCTTTTTTCACTTCTAGGGTGTAGTGGGGGGTCAGGGGCTTTAGTTGAGATCTCAGGGTCTGTATTGGGGGTGTCAGGGTCACACTGGAACAGGGTGGGCTATGCTCTCGGAGCTTCAGCTCCTTTTACTGCAGCTTCAAAATGTCTGTACAGTACTTGTAAGGCACTTTACATACACTCGCGAGTAAGTACATACCCACGAGTGTTATGTAAAGTGAGTGTACTTAAAGCGGGGTATGCCTGTATATACTTCCATTATTCATAGCTCTGTTCCTTCCCGTGTCCCTCCATATTGGACCTGCAGGTGAGAGGAGCTTACCCGTGTGTGTAGCAGTATGGCGTTAGCGCCTGCACCGTAAGGACTGCCATGGGGCATCTCTCCTGTGTATTCTTGTGCTGTGCTTGGTTGGCACATGATGGGGGGTATATGATGTCTTTGCCTGGCGCATGTGCAGTGCGGCTCTCTGGTCTTCTGCTCTGTCCTCGTACCCAATCAGGACATGCACAGTGACACTCTTGCAATTACAAAAGCAACGCTGCACATGCTACAGGCAAAGCTGACCATAATGCACATGTGCCAGCCAAGCACACGGTAAAGTTGCCGCCCCCCACCATGCGAGCACACATTACACACACCAAGCAGGGCAGCACCAGTGATGCAGAAAATGTATGAGGCAGAGGGAGCATCAAAAAAGACACAGGAGACCAAGGGGGCCCCCTACAGGCAGAACAAGAACACTGCAACTGTCAGAGGCTGTCATGGGAACCACTGCACAAAGCTGGGGACAGGAAGAAATGTACAAAAGGTGTGCAGATAATTTAATTTGGAGTTTTATATCACTATAATCCTGGAAGTGCTCTGAACACGTGCTGGAGCAGACACTTTAGAGCTGAAACTGGAGGAATGGAAACTGGAGTTGCAGATAATAACCAATATGATTCCTTTCTGACCTCTTATACCCCCCTTTAATACCAGGTAATCCCCCCTCCCCCTTTAAAGAGGTCATGTGGCAGATTTACATTCCTGACCTTATATGATCACATAGAGAAAGCAATCAGGACCACAAACACAGGTAGAAGTATGAGATGATGGGAGTGATGATCATAGAGAGGAGACAGGACAAGTACAGAACAATGAGGAGGAGATCAGGATCACACACAGGTAGAATTATGAGATGATGGGGGTGATGGAGGAGGAGGAGGAGGAGGAGGAGGAGGAGGAGGAGGTCAGGGTCACACACAGGTAGAATTATGAGATGATGGGGGTGATGATCATAGAGAGGAGACAGGAGAAGTACAGAACAATGAGGAGGAGATCAGGATCACACACAGGTAGAAGTATGAGATGATGGGAGTGATGATCATAGAGAGGAGACAGGAGAAGTACAGAACAATAAGGAGGAGGTCAGGATAAGTATGAGATGATGGGGGTGATGATCATAGAGGAGACAGGAGAAGTACAGAACAATGAGGAGGAGATCAGGGTCACACACAGGTAGAAGTATGAGATGATGGGGGTGATGATCATAGAGGAGACAGGAGAAGTACAGAACAATGAGGAGGAGGTCAGGATAAGTATGAGATGATGGGGGTGATGATCATAGAGGAGACAGGAGAAGTACAGAACAATGAGGAGGAGATCAGGGTCACACACAGGTAGAAGTATGAGATGATGGGGGTGATGATCATAGAGAGGAGACAGGAGAAGTACAGAACAATGAGGAGGAGATCAGGGTCACACACAGGTAGAAGTATGAGATGATGGGGGTGATGATCATAGAGAGGAGACAGGAGAAGTACAGAACAATGAGGAGGAGATCAGGGTCACAGGTAGAAGTATGTAACCAATTAGTATGTAGGAGGAGTCACACCTCTGACTCTCTAATGACAGGTATAGAGAGAAAGAGGTATATACTCAGTTAGGAGTCAGGAAAGGTGTTGGTGAGTATTGAAGGTGAGATTTGCTTTATGGACATCACTGGCCGCCTGCTGGGACTCACCTGGAATATAGCGGATTGTTATAGATGAATTCTTATTACACACTTCATTATCCACCACACAGGTCAGAGTCGCATCCTTTTTGGATCGGCGTTCATAGTATGATGGACTCTTGCCAACGGATCTTGTCTGGTAAAACCATTCATAGGTGACACCCGGAGTGGAGCTTTCACAGAGCAGTACAATCTGATCATCAGTACTTTGATCGCTGATGGTGGGTATGAGAGGACAAGCTGAAAGAAAAGAATATGACATGACATGAGAGGATGAGATCTCCATCACTTTACTGTCTCTGTATAGAGCAGGGCTCGACAAAATTCAGGCGCCAGGTCGCAATTGCGACAAGAAATTGTGACCTGGCGCCCGCCGGTAATTGAAACTGCGGCTCTGCGGCCTACAAGGCCGATGCCTCAATTACTGGCCTTTGCGGGCTCGCTGCGATCGTGCGGCGAGGAGGTGGGGGCGCACGGAGGCACAGGATCCTGCGTCTCCGTGTGACCCCACCTCCCACACCGAGGCTTTGCGGCCTTGTGAAGTCCCAAGCTTCCTTATGTGATCTGGCGCCATCTGGTGGTGGCCGTTGGCAATTACAAGTAAAACAGCAGTTCTAATGTGTTTTTCACTGCCATTTCCTTCCCTCTAATTAGAACCCCCAAACATCAATCGTTGCAATACTTTCTGTCACACCGTATTTGCACAGCGGCCTTACAAGCGCTTTTTTTTGGGGGGAAAAAATACACTTTTTTTAATTAAAAAAATAAGAACACAGTAGAGTTATCCCAATTTTTGTTTGTATATTGTGAATGATAATGTTACGCCGAGTAAATGGATACCCAACATGTCACGCTTCGAAATTGCGTCCGCTCGTGTAATGTTGACAAACTTTTACCCTTTAACCACTTGCTTACTGGGCACATAAACCCCCTTCATGCCCAGGCAAAATTTCAGCTTCCGGCACTGCGTCACTTTAACTGACAATTGCGCGGTCGTGCGACGTGGCTCCCAAATAAAATTGGCGTCCTTTTTTCCCCACAAATAGAGCTTTATTTTGGTGGTATTTGATCGCCCGTGCGGTTTTTATTTTTTGCGTTATACACAAAAAAAAAAAAAAAAAAGAAGAGCGACAATTTAAAAAAATTAGAGCTGTGCAAATTAACTTTTAATTATTAGATTAATCTTAAATTTTTTGATCGATTAAAATTCTTTTGATTGGTACTCACCTCCCCATCGGCTTCCAGGTTGTTAGGGAGTTCCGTCGGAGATCCGGTAACGTCACCGACGGGGCTTGCCGTGTCCATCTGAAGGGCTCCTTTGCTGTGCCTTCATATCTGCATGCCGGCGGGACCTTACTATCTGCCACACACGAGGGCTGTTACACTTCTCTCTATCACTTCCCTCCATCACCCTGGGATTGTACAACCATCCACTGGGAGTTGTTATAGTTCCCTTCATGGGACATCTACATGCCGACGGACTGATGTTAACCTCTCCTCATCTGGATTCAGCAGTGGTATCATTGTACACATTTTTATACCAGTATCATACTTGGGTACATGTTTTTATGACTGCTTTTGGTCCCGTTTGGTATTACTCGCACCATTTTTACAGTTTATGTAGCTACATCGATTTTATCTCCAACGCAATATTTATTTTGTTACCTACTTGAAGACTATAAAAGTTGTAATGCTCTTCCCATCGAGCGCTGCCTTTGTTTGTGTTTTTGTATCCTGCTCTCCATTTTTCCAGTGGTTGGGAGCTGCACTGGGAATCGGCCTGCAAGGAGGAGATCAGCTAAAAGTAGCTGGATCTGTATGTGCATTATAATTAATCGAAATTAGTCGATTAATCGATTAAAAAACAAAACGATTAATCGAACACAAAAATTTTCATCAGTAACAGCCCTATTATATTATTTTTATTTTTATTTTTTTATTGTTGCTATAATAAATATCCCAATTTTAATTTTATTTTTAACAATTTTTTTTTTCTCAGATAAAGCCGATACGTATTCTTCTACGTATTTATTTTTTTTTACAAAATCGCAATAAGCGACTGCTTTGCACAAAAGTTATAGCGCCTTAAAAAATAGGGGACAGAATTAGGATTTTTTTTTACAAATTTTTTTTTTTTTTACTAGTAATGGCGGCGATCTGCGATTTTTATTGGTACTGCGACATTACGGCGGACACGTCGGACAATTTTGGGACCATTCACATTTATACAGCGACCAGTGCTATAAATATGAACCAATTACTGTATAAATGTGACTGGCAGTGAAGGGGTTAACACTAGGGGGGTGAGGAAGGGGTTAAATGTATTCCCTGGGTGTGTTCTAACTGTGTGGGGGGAGGGGGGTGACTGGGGGAGGTGACCGATGCTGTGTCCCTATGTACAAGAGACACAGATCGGTCTCCTCTCTCCCTGACAGGACGTGGAGCTCTGTGTTTACACCCCATCATTACACAGAGAGCTCCATGTCCCTGCTCTGTCACCGCCGATCGCATGTACCTGGCGGACACCGCGGCCGCCGGGTACACGCATCGAATCCTCAGCGATACGACGGCACTGTTTTTTCCCGCTGCGCACCACCCAGTGGTGCGCGCGGGGAATTACAACAACATGACGTCCAAAGACGTTAACCCGGCACTTCAGGTCTGCGCTGTTGACGTCTTTTGTCAATGGCGCGGATCTGAAGTGGTTAAAGGGGTTGTAAAGGTAAATGTTCTTCTTGAAATCCATATTAGACCTAAGGGCCTGGTAGGCGAAACCACCTACCAATGCCCATCAGTCAGTGCAGCCACCTACCAGTGCCCATCAGTCAGCGCAGCCACCTACCAGTGCCCATCAGTCAGCGCAGCCACCTACCAGTGCCCATCAGTCAGCGCAGCCACCTACCAGTGCCCATCAGTCAAACTGTCACATGACAAAAAACAAAAAAAGTGTATCGGTACTTGGTCTTAAAGTGGTATCAGGACAACCCTACTTCGCACTATATGACCAAATCGCTGTATTTTTAAATAGCCTTGCAGGATATAAATGTCATTTTTGTATAGGTGCGCTGTAACATTTTTTTTTCTGTGGGTATCAGTCTCCCCAGGACCCCCCCAATACTAACCTGAGCCCCATCTCTGTCCAGTGATGTTACAGGAGTGTCTCAGCTGCCCCGCAACTTCCCTCCTCTTCGGTCAAGACAAGCAGCGCGATTTGCTCCCGCTGCTGTCAAAGTCAGCCAGGAGAGAAGGGGGCGGGGCCCGGGACGCAGTTCAATCTGAATGGACACAGGAAGCTGCGTCTCGGGTGCCCCCATAGCAAGCTGCTTACTGTGGAGGGCACTGAACAGGTGGGAGGAGCCAGGAGCACTAAAAAGGGGCCAGAGAAGAGCGGAATCTGGGTTTCTCTGTGCAAATCCAACTGCACAAAAGGAGGCAAGTATAACACGTTTTTTTAATGAGACACTTTACAAATCACATTAACCACTTGAGGACCACCGCACGACAATATAAGTCGACAAAATGGCACGGCTGGGCACAAGGGCGTACATGTATGTCCCCTTTAAGGGCCCAGCCGTGGGTCGCGTATCGCTCGTGTCCTCTTCTCGGTGAGGGGACCAGCGGAACCGATCGCCACTGGTGTCCCGCAATCGGGTCACAGAGCTGAAAGCGGATCTCCACCCTAAAGTGAAGTTCCGCTGATCGGAACCCTCCCCCCCTCCGGTGTCACATTTGACACCTTTCAGGGGGGAGGGGGGGGAACAGATACCTGTCTAAAAGACAGGTATTTGCACCCACTTCCGGCCACAGCAGTCTCGGGCAAAAGACGGGCTTTTTCCGTTGTGTGCTGGGAACACTCGGCTCCCAGCACACAGCGGGAGCCAATCGGAGGGCGCAGCGCAACTCACACATGCGCCGTAGGGAACCGGGCGGTGAAGCCGGAGCGCTTCACTTCCTGGTTCCCTCACCGTGGATGGAGGGGGGAGCAGCAGAGAGACGAGCGATCCCTCCTCCTCTGCTGCGGACGCCGCTGGACTCCAGGACAGGTAAGTGCCCTAATATTAAAAGTCAGCAGCTGCAGTATTTTTATCTTCTGGCTTTTAATTTTTTTTTTTTCATGGGCCGTCCGCTTGAAGAACGGGGAGAGGCGAGTGTAAATACAATTTTTCCCTGCTTCCCAGGAAGCCTGTCACTGATCTTCTGTTCCCTGATATAGGGAAACGACAATCAGAGACATGTCACGGCAAGCCAGGCCCCCCCTAACAGTTAGAATCACTCCCTAGGACACACTTAACCCCTACAGCGCCCTCTCCTGGTTAACCCCCTTCACTGCCAGTGTCATTTTCACAGTAATCAGTGCATTTTTATAGCTCTGTAAAAATGACAGTGATCCCAAAAAATTGTGTCAAAGGTGTCCGATGTGTCCGCCATAATGTCGCAGTCACGAGAACAAAAAAATAAAATACAACACCCACGAAACAATGCCAATTTTTATAACGGTCAGATGTGAAAGCAGCTTCCTACCTTCAGGTGACATTGTAACCAGACAGACAACGTTATCACTTTACCTGTCAGTGGTTATAATGTTATGGCTGACTCGTGGTGAAAAAAAAAAAAAAAAGAAGCTTTTAGTGGTATATTTACCGGCACAAATGGGAGCACATAAATGTACATTGTTGGAGTTTTGATACCTTTTTAACCGCTTGCCGCCCACATTACATTTACAGCGGACGGGCAACATAGCCAGGTCAGGTGATGTACTGGTACATTGCATAACACAAGCACATTCCCACCCCCCCAAGACACACGCAGAGGGGCAATCCCGTGATCGGGCACTCAGCGGCTGTTAGTGGCCGGGGTATCATCTGATCGCTATGATTGGTAATATCGATCACACTAGGGTTGTCCCGATACCAATACTAGTATCTGTATCGGGACCGAGTATTGCGGGAGTACTTGTACTCCCGCAAATACCCCCGATACCAAAATAGAATACTCCTCCCCCCCCCCCCCCCATATTGCAGCCATGTCCTGTCGCCCATACCTGTAGCTATTATACCGCTGCATACCGCCGTTAATCCCTGCATTATAGTGTAACGTGCATTACAAGCTTTCGTTTTGAATACTTGTAAATGCCCACGCCGCCATTGGAGGGATCCGTCCAATACCAAGCAAGGGATCCCTCCAATCCCGAGAGGGGGAGTGTCTATACATGGCGGCGCGGGCATTTACAAGTATTCAAAACGAAAGCTTTTAATGCACGTTACGCCATAATGCAGGGATTAACGGCGGTATGCGGCGGTATAATAGCCACGGCACCCCGACTGACATCCACACGATGAGTGCGTACCAAGCCCTCCTGGGCCAGGCTGGGGCCACCAGGATCACAGGCCTGCGCTCCACCCTGATCCTCCGTAGAAGGCGGGGAATCATCTGCAGTGGAGGGAACGCATACAGGAGAGAAAACTGGTGCCAGGGGCAAACCAACGCATCGGTCCCGTAGGCCGAGGGATCCCTGGCTCGGGATATGAATTTGTCCAACTTTTTGTTGGATCTCGTTGCCATAATGTCCACATCTGGAACTCCGAATCTTTGGCAAATCTCTTGGAATACCTGGGGGTGAAGAGACCACTCTCCCGGGAGCAACTGTTGACGACTCAAAAAATCTGCTTGAGAATTGTCTATCCCTGGGATGAACACCGCCGAGATGCAAGGTACATGGGCTTCGGCCCATGAGAAAATCAGGTTTACTTCCCTTTGGGCCGCTAGGCTCCTCGTGCCCCCCTGGTGGTTTATGTATGCCACCGCAGTGGCGTTGTCGGACTGTATCCTTACTGGCAGACCCTGAAGGGGGAGAGTCCAGGCGATCAGGGCCAGTCGAGCAGCTCTGATCTCTAGGATATTGATGGGAAGCAGTTTTTCTGCCTCCGACCACTGCCCTTGCTGGGTCTGTCCTTCTAGAACTGCCCCCCAACCTGACAGGCTGGCATCCGTGGCTACTATCTTCCTCGTGATGGGGCAAAAGGATTTCCCCAAAATTTTGAGGGACCAGCCACCAGAACAGGCTGCGCCGGACTCCTGGGGAGAGAACTAACGCCTGAATGGACTTGTTCCAAGCAGAGAGAATGGCTGCCTGGAGATATCTGGTATGGATCTGGGAGTAGGGCACTGCCTCGAAGGCGGCCACCATCTTCCCCAGCAGTCGCATACATAGGCGAATAGTCGGCCTCTTCTTGCCTAAGATCACTTGAACTGCTTGAGTTATTGATCTGACCTTTGCTTGAGGTAAAAATATCCTCTGGCAGTCTGTATCTAGCCGAAGGCCTAGATATTCCAACTGCTTTGTGGGTTGCAATATCGATTTTTCTTGGTTCACAAGCCACCCGAATTCCTCTAGATGCCGAACTGTGCGAACTACTGCATGATTGAGGCTGGAAGCTGATCTGTCGATAACCAGAAGATCGTCCAGGTATGCTAGGACCAAAATGTCTTCTGTCCTTAGGACGGCTAGCACCGGGCTAACACCTTTGTGAATACCCGCGGAGCTGTTGCCAACCCGAAAGGGAGGGCTACGAACTGGTAATGGCGGTGATGTATCATAAACCGAAGAAACCTGTGATGTGCCGGGTAGATCGGCACGTGCAGATATGCATCCTTTATGTCTATAGATGCTAGAAAGTCGTCTTGATGTAGGCTGGCTGCCACCGAACGTATGGACTCCATACGAAAGGTCTGAATCTTTAGAAAGCGATTTAGGCGTTTGAGGTCTAAGATAGGCCTGACGTCGCCATTGGGCTTTGGTATTATGAAAAGGTTGGAGTAGAATCCCAGACCCCATTCCTGGGTTGGTACTTCTACAATTACTCCTTGGAGCAAGAGACGATCCAATGCTTTTACAAGAGAGGCCCTCTTTAATCGGTCGCTTGGAAGACTTGACCCCTGAAAATGAGGAGGGGGGACTTCCCGAAACTCTAGCTTGTAGCCTGTGGCTACCACGGACAGTACCCAAGAGTCGGGAATTCTGGCCTCCCACACGTCGGAGAAAAACCGAAGCCTCCCCCCCACCCAAGAGAGTGGGGGCGCCCCTTCATGAATCGGACTGGTTTAACCGGCTTGCGAGACCATGGCCTCTTGCCTGTCGTGGCTTGTCCTTGTGGGCGGCTATTAAATGCTGAATGCCCGGGAGGCCGTCGATACTGACAGGAAGTTGAAGGGGCCGAGCCTGCGAAGGCCTGTCGCTTAAACGCAGGCCCACGCGATCTTTTCTTGACAGGCAAGAAAGAACTTTTACCACTTGATATGGTCTGGATATATTTATCTAGGTCTTCACCGAATAGTCTCCCACCATGAAAGGGAAATCCTGCTAAAAGCTTTTTGCAGGGTGCCTCTGCTGACCAGTTCTTCAGCCACAAAAGGCGACGCATATGAACCAACAGCAGAGATAGACGGGACGCCTGTTGAATGGAGTCCTTAATAGCATCTACTGCAAAGCATAGAACCCTTGGGAGGTCTGTCAATTCACGAGCTTGCTGAGCCGGTATGTCCCTTAATATCTGTTTAGTCTGATCCTTTAACGCCTGACAAACGCCAATGGCTGCCACTGCTGGCTGAACCACGGCACCTACTGTGGTATAAGAAGCCTTCAGTAGGGTCTCCAATTTTTTGTCGACCGGATCTTTGAACATCTGGACATTTTCAACCGGACAGGTCAGGGATTTATTCACGCAGGAAATGGCTGCGTCCAAAGTAGGGAGTGCCCATTTCTTTGCAAATTCCTCTTCCATAGGATAGAGAATAGAGAACCTTTTAGGAGGGATAAAAATCCTATCAGGTTGAGCCCAATCCTGAAAAATCACGCTCTCCAGAAGGGGGTGAACCGGAAAAGACGCACAACTTAATGGTGCTTTTGAAGAACCTAAAGAGGATACCGCAGGGGCTAATAGTTCTGACACTGGAAGTTTAAAAGCAGTGCGAACCATATCCGTCAGAGACTGGATCCACAGACTCTCTGCTTGAGAAGCCGAAAAAAAAAAAAAACATCATCTACAGTGGAACCCTCAATGTCTGAACCGTCGGGACTCGGGTCCGCTTGATCCTCCTGTGGGTCCAATTCCTCCGAAGAGAGGACCTCTGCATCTGAAAACACCAATCTAGGTGACGGGGATCTAGCCCGCTTGCCACTTGGCAAAGAGCGGGCAATCAAAGCAGTTAACCTTTCCTCTAGCCCACCCAGGGTGGTCGCTAGCATTTCTTCCGTAACGTAAACGGGAATGGGTTGATTGGGGGCTGCCTCTGCCCCTAGCACCCTCAATGGCTCCTGCAACATGCTGTTCGGTGGTCTATCTGGTGAGGGTGGGACCGTTGGAGCCTGGCCCAAATCCTCTGACCCCGATGGAGACCTCTTTAGTTTTTTTTTTTTTTTTGGCACCCTTTGCAGCCTTAGCTGGTCCTGATCCCTTGGGAGCTGTGACAGAACCCACTGTCACTGTATGTCTTGGAAAGGATTGTGGGCGTGCCTCCTACCGACAGACTATGGCCCGGAAAGGTACTGGAGACCTGAAGCTGGCATTATTGTGATGTAATGTAATGTTACAGCCCTACAGCCCCCCACCCCCCCCCCCCCCCTCTTGTTGCTGGACACATAGACAATGGAGAGTGGACTGCAGACGTCTCTCCGCAGGGGGTGTGTATTGAGAAGCCAGGCTGCCTGCTTACCATAATCTCATTAGGTATCTGAACACTGTTTCAATGTCCAAATGTTCTGTTGCCCTTTATTGTTCCTTGTCCCCCTCCCCTCATAGACAAGGCTAAGGGGAGTGTCCCTAACTGGGTGTAAAACTGTATAGTTTGGATTTTAATAAACAGTTAAGCTCTGGTTGTGTAACCCTCAACATGTGTGGATTGTCTCGTGATTGAGGGGTTAAGGGCTGGTTATGGCGAATCGCCAGGCTGCGGGTGCGTTTGGAGGACAGGAGACACAGGTCTGGCGGATGAGCCCAGCAGGGGTACTTGAGATCCGTCACAGTGGTGGCAGCGGTAGGATGTCTCCTGCAGTCCAGGACATCCAAACCACCACCAGGATTCAAGATCTGGGCAGCTGCCGAGGAGTGATACGGGGACCAGCCAGCATGAGAGCGGAGTTCGGGAGGAGGCTGCAAGGCATGCGGAAGAAACATCGGGGACCAGTGACAGAGCGCACCATGCTTGGCTGGGAGGATGTGATCCGCCGGCAACTCTGGCATGAGGCGCTAAGCTACGAGCGGCGCCAGCAGGGGAAGATCCTTCCCTCCTCCTCAGAGATGTACTGGACGCAGTACTGTGCGCGAGAGGTGTTCCTGAGGGAACGACCGCGAGATGATTGGAAGACGGAGCTCGGAAGATTGGTCCAGGAGGAGATGAAGCTAGATGCCAGCTACAGAGCCCTCCGGTGGTTCGCGGCTCAACTTTGGCCAAGTACAGCAGATGGCAGCCCAACAGAAGGCGTTGGCTATGGCGGCGTGGGGCTGCTCCATCAAAAAATGTACGGAGACCCAGACTTTGGGAGCGATGAGGAGTGGCGGCTGGAAAACATCCTGGACTTCCGAGATGAGGTGCTGGACCTCCCCGAAGAGGCATGTGACCTGGAGCAATTGGAGTTTCTGGTTGAGCAGGAATTTGAGCTCGAAATTGCCTACAAGCGGCTGTTTGATGGTGATCAGCAGCCTGGCATGGCTCCTGTTACCTGGGACTGTCCGGGAGAAATAGCAGACAGTCACAAAGATGAGGAGCAAATGGGGCCAGGGATGACCCTACATTTTCCTGTCCTAACTGCAATGGAAGAAGCAGCAATGATACAGAGGGCACTGCGAGCGCTAAAATGCCAGAACGCACCGGAGGTCCCCCAGGCAGTGAGACAAGCTAATAGCATCAAGGTCTCAGAAAGAGGAGTTGAGACAGATGCTGGAAGGCTGGGAAATGGTGATCAGCAGCAAGTCCAGAGTATCTCATCTGGGGCCCCAGCAGAAGCGCTGGCTACAGAGCAGAGTGCCCCTGGCATCTGTCCAGCATCAGAAAAAGAGCTGGATCCGGAGAGTCTGAGAGATGACCTGCGTGCGCTGTTTCCCCAACTGCAGATATCTCCACCTGGAGTAGAGGAAGCAATTCTCCCTCCCCAGCAATTGGACACTACCCCAATGTTCATCCCCCCCAGCAGAAGCGCTGGCTACGGGGCAAAGTGCCACTATAATCTGCCTAGCATCAGAAAAAGAGCTGGATCCGGAGAGTCTGAGAGATGACCTCCGTGCGCTGTTTCCCCAACAGCCGATATCTCCACCGGGAGTAGAGGAAGCAATTCTCCCTCCCCAGAAATTGGACATTACCCCAGTGGTTCTCCCCCCAGCAGAAGCGTTGGCTATGGAGCAGAGTTCTGCTGGTCCCTGCCCAGCCCTCAGTATGTTTTTGGAGGGTTTGGGAGACAGCCCCTGTCAGAAGTCACCCCAAGGGCTGGTCACAGAACCGGCAGGGGAGAAAACCCTTCCCCCTTTCCAGCAGCTGTACCCAACTTTTTCATATGTCTCCCCGGCAGAAGCGCTGGCTACAGGACAGAGCGCTGATGGTCTCTGCCAAGCATCAGAACAAGAGATGAAGAACCCAGGAGATAGTCCCTGCAAGATACCTTCTCAGCGGCTGGTAACTACACCAGGAGAAAAGCAAGTACCTTTGCCTCCCCAAATGCATAGCCCTACCAGGCTACGTTCCCTACCAGCTAAAGCGCTGGAAGCAGGGCAGAGGATTATTTAGCTTCCCCCAATATTTGCAACCCCGCCCCGGATCAAAGGAGTGCAGACAGCTGTTCCCACTCTGCAGCGGCTGTTTTTATTCTCGGGAGACCGTCTGTGCGGGTTTGCTCCCCAGCGCAAGAGTCGTACTTTTACTTTTCCTGTTTGCCTGGGGTGGAAGTTTGTGACTAACGCAGGTCCAGACCAGTTGGGGGTCAGGAACCTGGTTAGTCTGTTTTTAAAAGGGGAGAAATGTGACAGAACCCACTGTCACTGTATGTCTTGGAAAGGATTGTGGGCGTGCCTCCTACCGACAGACTATGGCCCGGAAAGATACTGGAGACCTGAAGCTGGCATTATTGTAATGTAATGTTACAGCCCCCCCCCCCCCCCCCTCTTGTTGCTGGACACATAGACAATGGAGAGTGGACTGCAGACGTCTCTCCACAGGGGGTGTGTATTGAGAGTAGAGCTGCAACTAACGATTATTTTCATAATCGATTAATCGGCCGATTATTTTTTCGATTAATCGATTAATCGGATAAAATCATTAAAAAAACGTAATGTGGAATTTTTTCGTTTATTTAACGTAATAATGAAAAAACATGTTACACTCAAACGGCAGATTAAAAAACGTTTAACATTAACATTACACAACTTTGCAGCAGTACTATTCCTACCCGGGAACACCAATGCTGGGGCATTATTCCTTCCGGGAACACCAATGCTGGGGCACTATTCCTCCCGGGAACACCAATGATGGGGCACTATTCCTCCCGGGAACACCAATGATGGGGCACTATTCCTATTGCCAGAAAACGCGCCCCGTCCCGACGAGCTTGCGCGCAGAAGCGAACACATATGCGTGAGGTATCACTGCGATTGTTGGAGCGAGAGCAATAATTCTAGCTCTAGACCTCCTCTGTAACTCAAAACATGCAACTTGTATTTTTTTTAAACGTCGCCTATGGAGATTTTAAAGGGTAAAAGTTTGACGCCATTCCACGAGCGGGCGCAATTTTGAAGCGTGACATGTTGGGTATCAATTTACTCGGCGTAACATTATCTTTCACAATCTAAAAAAAAATTGGGATAACTTTACTGTTTTATTTTTTAATAAAAAAAAATAAAAAATCCAAAAAAAGTGCGCTTGTAAGACCGCTGCGCAAATACGGCGTGACACAAAGTATTGCAACGATCGCCATTTTATTCTCCAAGGTGTTAGAACCCCCAAACATTATATATATTTTTTATTCTAATTATAGGGAAGGAGATGGCAGTAAAAAATAACATTACAGTTGCTGTTTAACTTGTAATGTCAAACGGCCACCACCAGATGGCGCCAGCTCACAGAAGGAAGAGCTTGGGACTTCACAAGGCCGCAAAGCCGCGGCCTCAATTAGCGTTTGCCGCGGACCAGCGGCGATCGCGCGGCGGAGGTGGTGGGGGCGCACGGAGACACAGGATCCTGTGCCTCCGTGCTCCCCCACCTCCCCCGCTGCTCGATCGCGGCGGGCCCGCGGCAAACGGTAATTGAGGCCGCGGCTTTGAATGGGTTGAAGGGCGGACCGATTAATCGATAATGAAAATCGTTGTCAACGATTTTCATTATCGAATATTATCGATAATATCGATTAATCGTTTCAGCTCTAATTGAGAGGCTGCCTGCTTACCATAATCTCATTAGGTATCTGAACACTGTTTCAATGTCCAAATGTTCTGTTGCCCTTTATTGTTCCTTGTCCCCCTCCCCTCATAGACAAGGCTAAGGGGAGTGTCCCTAACTGTGTGTAAAACTGTATAGTTTGGATTTTAATAAACAGTTAAGCTCTGGTTGTGTAAGGTGCCGTACACACGGCAGAGAACCTCGACGGGCAGAACACATCGTTCCGCCCGTCGAGGTTCTCTCCCGGCCGTCGAATTCGGCGACCCGCCCGTCGGGAATGGCAACCAGCCATTCTTCCAGGCGGGCCGTCGAGGAAATAGAGAGCGTGCTCTCTATTTCGGCTCGACGGGCTTCCCGACGGGAAGCTCGCTGAGACCGTACACACGGCCGAGGTCCTCGCTGGAATGTGCATTCCAGCGAGGTTCTCGCTGATTTTCAGCGAGAACCTCGGCCGTGTGTACGGCGCCTCACCCTCAACATGTGTGGATTGTCTCGTGATTGAGGGGTTAAGGGCTGGTTATGGCGAATCGCCAGGCTGCGGGTGCGTTTGGAGGACAGGAGACACAGGTCTGGCGGATGTGCCCAGCAGGGGTACTTGAGATCCGTCACAGGAGCCATTGCACAACCTTGAGACACCCCTGTAGCCAACACCCAACCCAACCAAACTTTTGGTCTGTACTGTAATACATATAAGAAAAAAAAAATGCTATAATTTTTTTTTTCACCAAAAACATGAAGAATACATATCGGCCTAAATGGAGGAAAAATGTTTTACAGCGAAGAAAAAAAAAACACGCAGACGATTGGTCATATCTATTCACGAAGGTTTGGCCCACAGCTATCACATGGTACCGGGGGGGGGGGGGGGCAATCACAGCACCTTGTACCATGTGATAAGCTGTAGCCAATGAAGCTTTGGTAAGAAGACTTACCTCGTACATTGAGATTAACCTCTGTGTACTGATACACACTATTCACCAACACCTCCGCCTTGTAGAGCCCGGAGTCCTCTAGAGTCAGGTTCCTTATAGTGAGACTTCCATTGCTTTTAACAATACTCGCTCTGCCCTGAAGACGGTAAAATATGGGATCGCTCGGGGGGGTCACCTCCATGTCCACCAGCTTGTTACCATTTATCTTCCAGTTGATCTCTGAGGGATTTCCGGTGTATTTTGGCACCATAGTGACATCACTGCCCACCTTTATTACTTCTGTTTTTTGAGCTGCGGAGAGAGGAGAGGAGAGAGTTAAGTTGTGTACACAACATGGGATGATGGGGGAGGGGTTGCACCTACATATCAGGAGGGTGTGCAGGGACCCTGCCAGTATTGCAGCACCGGTGTCCCGAGTTCAGTGTGTATGGGAGACACCGGGCACAACCCGGGCCCCTCTGCTGGGTACTACCACCCCTATACTCACCCCATGTCCTACCGCTTGGCATTGTACCCCTATACTCACCCCATGTCCTACCGCTTGGCATTGTACCCCTATACTCACCCCATGTCCTACCGCTTGGCATTATACCCCTATACTCACCCCATGTCCTACCGCTTGGCATTGTACCCCCTATACTCACCCCATGTCCTACTGCTTGGCATTATACCCCTATACTCACCCCATGTCCTACTGCTTGGCATTGTACCCTATACTCACCCCATGTCCTACTGCTTGGCATTGTACCCCCTATACTCACCCCATGTCCTACTGCTTGGCATTGTACCCCTATACTCACCCCATGTCCTACTGCTTGGCATTGTACCCCTATACTCACCCCATATCCTACTGCTTGGCACTGTACCCCCTATACTCACCCCATGTCCTACTGCTTGGCATTGTACCCCTATACTCACCCCATGTCCTACTGCTTGGCACTGTACCCCTATACTCACCCATGTCCTACTGCTTGGCATTGTACCCCTATACTCACCCATGTCCTACTGCTTGGCATTGTACCCTATACTCCCCATGTCCTACTGCTTGGCATTGTACCCCTATACTCACCCCATGTCATACTTCTTGGCATTGTACCCCTATACTCACCCATGTCCTGCTGCTTGGCATTGTACCCCCTATACTCACCATGTCCTACTGCTTGGCATTGTACCCCCTATACTCACCCCATGTCCTACTGCTTGGCATTATACCCCTATACTCACCCCATGTCATACTTCTTGGCATTGTACCCCCTATACTCACCCCATGTCCTGCTGCTTGGCATTGTACCCCCTATACTCACCCCATGTCCTACTGCTTGGCATTGTACCCCTATACTCACCCCATATCCTACTGCTTGGCATTGTACCCCCTATACTCACCCCATGTCCTACTGCTTGGCATTGTACCCCCTATACTCACCCCATGTCCCACTGCTTGGCATTGTACCCCTATACTTACCACATGTCCTACTGCTTGGCATTGTACCCCCTATACTCACCCCATGTTCCACTGCTTGGCATTGTACCCCTATACTTACCACATGTCCTACTGCTTGGCATTGTACCCCCTATACTCACCCCATGTCCTACTGCTTGGCATTGTACCCCCTATACTCACCACGTCCTACTGCTTGGCATTGTACCCCCTATACTCACCCCATGTCCTACTGCTTGGCATTGTACCCCCTATACTCACCCCATATCCTACTGCTTGGCATTGTACCCCCTATACTCACCCCATGTCCTACTGCTTGGCATTGTACCCCCTATACTCACCCCATGTCCTACTGCTTGGCATTTTACCCCCTATACTCACCCCATGTCCTACTGCTTGGCATTGTACCCCCTATACTAACCCCATGTCCTACTGCTTGGCATTGTACCCCTATACTCACCCCATGTCCCACTGCTTGGCATTGTACCCCTATACTTACCCCGTGTCCCACTGCTTGGCATTGTACCCCTATACTTACCACATGTCCTACTGCTTGGCATTGTACCCCCTATACTCACCCCATGTCCTACTGCTTGGCATTGTACCCCCTATACTCACCCCGTGTCCTACTGCTTGGCATTATACCCCTATACTCACCCCATGTCCTACTGCTTGGCATTGTACCCCTATACTCACCCCATGTCCTACTGCTTGGCATTGTACCCCCTATACTCACCCCGTGTCCCACTGATTGGAAATGTACCCCCTATACTCACCCAATGTCCTACTGCTTGGCATTGTACCCCCTATACTCACCACATGTCCTACTGCTTGGCATTGTACCCCCTATACTCACCCCGTGTCCTACTGCTTGGCATTATACCCCTATACTCACCCCGTGTCCTACTGCTTTACATTGTACCCCTATACTCACCCCGTGTCCCACTGCTTGGCATTGTACCCCCTATACTCACCCCATATCCTACTGCTTGGCATTGTACCCCCTACACTCACCCCATGTCCTACTGCTTGGCATTGTACCCCCTACACTCACCACATGTCCTACTGCTTGGCATTGTACCCCTATACTTACCACATGTCCTACTGCTTGGCATTGTACCCCCTATACTCACCCCATGTCCTACTGCTTGGCATTGTACCCCCTATACTCACCACATGTCCTACTGCTTGGCATTGTACCCCTATACTCACCCCATGTCCTACTGCTTGGCATTGTACCCCCTATAATCACCCCATGTCCTACTGCTTGGCATTGTACCCCCTATACTCACCCCATGTCCTACTGCTTGGCATTGTACCCCCTATACTCACCCCATGTCCTACTGCTTGGCATTTTACCCCCTATACTCACCCCATGTCCTACTGCTTGGCATTGTACCCCCTATACTCACCCCATGTCCTACTGCTTGGCATTGTACCCCTATACTCACCCCATGTCCCACTGCTTGGCATTGTACCCCTATACTCACCCTGTGTCCCACTGCTTGGCATTGTACCCCCTATACTCACCCCATGTCCTACTGCTTGGCATTGTACCCCCTATACTCACCCCATGTCCTACTGCTTGGCATTGTACCCCCTATACTCACCCCATGTCCTGCTGCTTGGCATTGTACCCCCTATACACACACCATGTCCTACTGCTTGGCATTGTAACCCTATACTCACACCATGTCCTACTGCTTGGCATTGTACCCCCTATACTCACCCCATGTCCTGCTGCTTGGCATTGTACCCCCTATACTCACCCCATGTCCTGCTGCTTGGCATTGTACCCCCTATACTCACCCCATGTCCTACTGCTTGGCATTTTACCCCCTATACTCAGCCCATGTCCTGCTGCTTGGCATTGTACCCCTACACTCACCCCCATGTCCTACTGCTTGGCATTGTACCCCCTATACTCACCCCATGTCCTGCTGCTTGGCATTGTACCCCCTATACTCACCCCATGTCCTGCTGCTTAGCATTGTACCCCCCTATACTCACCCCATGTCCTACTGCTTGGCATTTTACCCCTATACTCACCCCATGTCCTACTGCTTGGCATTGTACCCCCTATACTCACCCCATGTCCTACTGCTTGGCATTTTACCCCCTATACTCACCCCATGTCCTACTGCTTGGCATTGTACCCCCTATACTCACCCCATGTCTACTGCTTGGCATTGTACCCCCTATACTCACCCCATGTCCTACTGCTTGGCATTTTACCCCCTATACTCAGCTTATGTCCTACTGCTTGGCATTTTACCCCCTATACTCACCCCATGTCCTACTGCTTGGCATTATACCCCTATACTCACCCCATGTCCTACTGCTTGGCATTATACCCCCTATACTCACCCCATGTCATACTTCTTGGCATTGTACCCCCTATACTCACCCCATGTCCTACTGCTTGGCATTGTACCCCCTATACTCACCCCATGTCCTACTGCTTGGCATTGTACCCCCTATACTCACCCCATGTCCTACTGCTTGGCATTTTACCCCCTATACTCAGCTTATGTCCTACTGCTTGGCATTTTACCCCCTATACTCACCCCATGTCCTACTGCTTGGCATTGTACCCCTATACTCACCCATGTCCTACTGCTTGGCATTGTACCCCCTATACTCACCCATGTCCTACTGCTTGGCATTGTACCCCCTATACTCACCCCATGTCCTACTGCTTGGCATTTTTACCCCCTATACTCAGCTTATGTCCTACTGCTTGGCATTTTACCCCCTATACTCACCCCATGTCCTACTGCTTGGCATTATACCCCTATACTCACCCCATGTCCTACTGCTTGGCATTTTACCCCCTATACTCACCCCATGTCCTACTGCTTGGCATTGTACCCCCTATACTCACCCCATGTCCTACTGCTTGGCATTGTACCCCCTATACTCACCCCATGTCCTACTGCTTGGCATTTTACCCCCTATACTCAGCTTATGTCCTACTGCTTGGCATTTTACCCCCTATACTCACCCCATGTCCTACTGCTTGGCATTGTACCCCCTATACTCACCCCATGTCCTACTGCTTGGCATTTTACCCCCTATACTCACCCCATGTCCTACTGCTTGGCATTATAACCCTATACTCACCCCATGTCCTACTGCTTGGCATTGTACCCCCTATACACAACCCCATGTCCTACTGCTTGGCATTGTACCCCTATACTCAGCTTATGTCCTACTGCTTGGCATTGTACCCCTACACTCACCCCCATGTCCTACTGCTTGGCATTGTACCCCCTATACTCACCCAGGGCTTAATAGAAGGACCCCTATACTGACCACAGGCTACAATCCTTGTCACATTATCCCCCTATACTCACCCCGCCCCAGTAGAGGGGCCCCTATATTTACAATAGGGCTGCCACGCTTACCCACAATGCTCCTCTGTACTCACCCCCCACCACTGCCTGAGGGAATTTTTGTTAAAGTAGAACTCTAGTCTGAAAATTCCTGCTAGATAACTTCAGGCCGGCCCCTTTTTTAGCTAAAAAGGAAATACCTATACTTCGTAAAATCCAGTAATGCACTTTGTCTAAAATCAGAGCCACTACAGGTTGATCAGCCTAAATCTTTACTGCTGCTCAGGGGCTCCAGGCTTCGGCACAATGGCCGCACCCCCAGAAAGTCAAAATGGGAACAATGCTGGAGGATGGGCTGGACCTTCATTTTTATATTTGAGCCGAATAAATGTGTGAAACCACCTGTAGCGCCCTCTACCTTGAGTAGGCGTTAGACATGTAGAGTTTGAGGTTCTGTCAGGCAGGCCTATGCTGTGAGCTAGGCCTGTGTTTTTGGACTGGGGGGCAGTGGGTGTGACCGACAAATGCTTCAGCTCTTGGGTGCCTCCCCTAGTTTCAGTGAGAATGTTCTGGAAGAGGGGCAGGGCTGAGAGTTGGCGCGGCATGGATTACATGTGAGGAGCCCTAACCGATCCCCCAACTAGGATTGGCAGGGGGCAGGCCAGGCTCCTCGGCGCGCGCGCGCGCATCCCAGGCTCCTCCTGCGCATCCCAGGCTCCTCCCGCGCATCCCAGGCTCCTCCCGCGCGCGCATCCCAGGCTCCTGCCGCGCGCGCGCACATGCATCCCAGGCTCCTCCCGCGCGCGCACATGCATCCCAGGCTCCTCCCATGTACCCAAAAGCTCCTGCCCGCTCTACAAAACGTACTCAAATCGTAAATAAAGTTTTTTTTTATTAGAAAATAAATCATAATAAAAAAAGCCGATTTTTTTTTTGGGGGGGGGGGGGGATGCCCAGCTCTACTGCCAATTGGTGACTGTAAAACATGTGCCGTTACCCGTAGCAACCACGGCGAGCGATCACGCTCATGGGATTACAAATATGTCCAGCGCCCTGCATTGCAGAAACTTTAATGCGACTTTTAAAAATCCTGCTCAACACAGTAAAGGGAGTGAAAGTCACATGACAGACGCCTGGAGTTTACCAGAAGACACCTGAAGGACTCTTAGATCATGAGAAACAAAATTCTCTGGTCTGATGAAACAAAGATGGAACTCTTTGGCCTGAATGGCAAGCGCCGTGTAAGGAGGAAACCAGGCACCGCCCATCACCTGGCCAATATCATCCCTACTGTGAAGCATGGTGGTGGCAGCATCATGTTGTGGGATGTTTTTCAGCGGCAGGACCTGGGAGACTGGTCAGGATGGAGGGGAAGGTGAATGCAGCAATGTACAGAGACCTCCTCGATGAAAACCTTCTCCAGAGTGTTCTAAACCTCAGACTGGGGGAAGGTTCATCTTCCAACAGGACAACGACCCTAAGAACACAGCCAAGATACCAAAGGAGGGACTACGGGACAACTAGGGGAATCTGTGAGTGGTCCGCCCAGAGCCCAGACCTGAACATCTCTGGAGAGATCTGAAAATGGCTGAGCACCGACCCTCCCCCATCCAACCTGATGGAGATTGAGAGGTCCTACAAAGAAGAATGGGAGAAACTGCCCAAAAATAGGAGTGCCGAGCTTGTAGCATCATACTCCGAGAGACTGGAGGGTGTGATTGGTGCCAAAAGGAGCTTCACCAAAGTGTTGCGCAAAGGCTGTGACACTTACGGGCGTGGGGGAGGGGCCTGCGACACTTACGGGCGTGGGGGAGGGGCCTGCGACACTTACGGGCGTGGGGGAGGGGCCTGCGACACTTACGGGCGTGGGGGAGGGGCCTGCGACACTTACGGCGTGGGGGAGGGGCCTGCGACACTTACGGGCGTGGGGGAGGGCCTGCGACACTTACGGGCGTGGGGGAGGGCCTGCGACACTTACGGGCGTGGGGAGGGGCCTGCGACACTTACGGGCGTGGGGAGGGGCCTGCGACACTTACGGGCGTGGGGGAGGGGCCTGCGACACTTACGGGCGTGGGGGAGGGGCCTGCGACACTTACGGGCGTGGGGGAGGGGCCTGCGACACTTACGGGCGTGGGGGAGGGGCCTGCGACACTTACGGGCGTGGGGGAGGGCCTGCGACACTTACGGGCGTGGGGGAGGGGCCTGCGACACTTACGGGCGTGTGGAGGGGCCTGCGACACTTACGGGCGTGGGGAGGGGCCTGCGACACTTACGGCGTGGGGGAGGGGCCTGCGACACTTACGGCGTGGGGGAGGGGCCTGCGACACTTACGGGCGTGGGGGAGGGGCCTGCGACACTTACGGGCGTGGGGAGGGGCCTGCGACACTTACGGGCGTGGGGGAGGGGCCTGCGACACTTACGGGCGTGGGGGAGGGGCCTGCGACACTTACGGGCGTGGGGGAGGGGCCTGCGACACTTACGGGCGTGGGGGAGGGGCCTGCGACACTTACGGGCGTGGGGGAGGGGCCTGCGACACTTACGGGCGTGGGGGAGGGCCTGCGACACTTACGGGCGTGGGGGAGGGGCCTGCGACACTTACGGGCGTGGGGAGGGGCCTGCGACACTTACGGGCGTGGGGGAGGGGCCTGCGACACTACGGGCGTGGGGAGGGGCCTGCGACACTTACGGGCGTGGGGGGAGGCCTGCGACACTTACGGGCGTGGGGGAGGGGCCTGCGACACTTACGGGCGTGGGGGGGGCCTGCGACACTTACGGCGTGGGGGAGGGGCCTGCACACTTACGGGCGTGGGGAGGGCCTGCGACACTTACGCGTGGGGGAGGGGCCTGCGACACTTACGGCGTGGGAGGGGCCTGCGACACTTACGGGCGTGGGGAGGGGCCTGCGACACTTACGGGCGTGGGGAGGGGCCTGCGACACTTACGGGCGTGGGGAGGGGCCTGCGACACTTACGGGCGTGGGGAGGGGCCTGCGACACTTACGGGCGTGGGGAGGGGCCTGCGACACTTACGGGCGTGACATAACAAAACGTGGAAAAGTGAAGCTCTGTGAGTAGTTTCCGGATGATGCTCTGTGTATATATCGATCCTCTAATAAAAATACAAGTTGTACATGCTGGTCTTAAAAGTCCCCCTAATAAGAAGGTCCCTTACTCAACACGGGCCCCGTACACAGCAGAAGGGCCCCTATATTAACCCAGAGCCCCAATACTTATTAGAAGGGCCCCCACACTCATCCCAGAGCCCCAATACTTATTAGAAGGGCCCCCACACTCATCCCAGAGCCCCAATACTTATTAGAAGGGCCCCCACACTCATCCCAGAGCCCCAATACTTATTAGAAGGGCCCCTACACTCATCCCAGAGCCCAATACTTATTAAAGGCCCCCACACTCATCCCAGAGCCCCAATACTTATTAGAAGCCCCCCACACTCATCCCAGAGCCCCACTAATTAGAAGCGCCCCCACACTCATCCCAGAGCCCCAATACTTATTAGAAGGGCCCCCACACTCATCCCAGAGCCCCAATACTTATTAGAAGCGCCCCCACACTCATCCCGGAGCCCCAATACTTATTAGAAGGGCTCCCACACTCATCCCAGACCCCAATACTTATTAGAAGCGCCCCCACACTCATCCCAGAGCCCCAATACTTATTAGAAGCGCCCCCACACTCATCCCGGAGCCCCAATACTTATTAGAAGGGCTCCCACACTCATCCCAGAGCCCCAATACTTATTAGATGGGCCCCCACACTCATCCCAGAGCCCCAATACTTATTAGAAGGGCCCCCACACTCATCCCAGAGCCCCAATACTTATTAGAAGGGCCCCCACACTCATCCCAGAGCCCCAATACTTATTAGAAGGGCCCCCACACTCATCCCAGAGCCCCAATACTTATTAGAAGGGCCCCTACACTCATCCCAGAGCCCCAATACTTATTAGAAGGGCCCCCACACTCATCCCAGAGCCCCAATACTTATTAGAAGCGCCCCCACACTCATCCCAGAGCCCCAATACTTATTAGAAGCGCCCCCACACTCATCCCAGAGCCCCAATACTTATTAGAAGGGCCCCCACACTCATCCCAGAGCCCCAATACTTATTAGAAGCGCCCCCACACTCATCCCGGAGCCCCAATACTTATTAGAAGGGCTCCCACACTCATCCCAGAGCCCCAATACTTATTAGAAGCGCCCCCACACTCATCCCAGAGCCCCAATACTTATTAGAAGCGCCCCCACACTCATCCCGGAGCCCCAATACTTATTAGAAGGGCTCCCACACTCATCCCAGAGCCCCAATACTTATTAGATGGGCCCCCACACTCATCCAGGAGCCCCAATACTTATTAGAAGGGCCCCTATATTAACCCAGAGCCCCAATACTTATAAGAAGGGCCCCCACACTCATCCCAGAGCCCCAATACTTATTAGAAGGGCCCCCACACTCATCCCAGAGCCCCAATACTTATTAGAAGGGCCCCCACACTCATCCCAGAGCCCCAATACTTATTAGAAGGGCCCCCACACTCATCCCAGAGCCCCAATAAACAGTAGAATATCATATGGCCATACCATGCCAAGTAAACAGTAGAAAGGTCCCTTACACAACCTGGGGCCCCAGTACACGATAGAAGGGCCCCTAGTACAGTACAATGAAAGGACATCTATGATCATACCAGGCCCTAGTAAACCATAGAACGGCCCCTACACACAACACGGGCCCCCGTACACAGTAGAAGGGCCCCTATACTCGGCCCAGACCTTAGTACAGTACTGTGGTCATACTGGGCCCCAGGAAACAGTAGGAGGGCCCCTATACATGACCAAGCTCCCCGGTACACAGAACAAGGGCCCCTATACGGAATACTCACCCCGGGCACCGAGTAGGACCCCCAGCAGGGCGAGTAGGACTGTCAACCTCCGGTCACCCGCCATCTTCATCTGACAGAACCGCGCCCACACTTCCGGGAGAAACAAAGGATGTGACGTCACATCGAAAGTGAAACTAAAAAGACGCTCTTGGTGTGTACAGTCTGAGACCCCGCCCCCATGTACAGTCTGAGACCCCGCCCTCCCTCCCCAAGGTAACCTCTGAGACCCTGCCCCTTCCCGATGTACCCTATGAGACCCCGCCCCTCCTTGATATACACCCTGAGACCCCGCCCCCTCCTGTCGTACACCCTGTGAGACCCCGCCCCTCCTCGATATACATCTAGTAGAAGTCAGTTGGGTACACGCCAGGACTGGTGTAAACACGCGCATGCGTAGGATGAACCTTCTCTATTGTGGAGGAAATGGGGGGGGTCGGGAACTCCCCCATTATCCGGTCACCATGGGAGGGAATTCCGGGGTTTCATAAATCTGAACTCCGGACACAAAAACATTCATTGAAATATTTTCCCTGATTGCCAAACCCAAAAATTACCGTATACAAAGTGGCTGTGACATCATCACTGTTCTATATATAGCCTGAGCAGAGAGCAGAGCTGTGGGAGGGGCCCAGCAAGCTCCACCCACTACAGAAAAGTACAGGAGGGGGTGGAGACAAGACCAGTCCTGCGCAAGGAGAGAGAGCAGAGCTGTGGGAGGGGCCCAGCAAGCTCCACCCACCACAGAAAACAACAGAAGGGGCGGAGACAAGAGCAGTCCTCCTGCACCAGGAGAGAGAGCAGAGCTGTGGGTGGGGCCCTCCAGGCTCCACCCACTACAGAAAACTACAGGAGGGGGAGGAGACAAGACCAGTCCTCCTACACAAGGAGAGAGAGCAGAGCTGTGGGTGGGGACAGCAGGCTCCACCCACTACAGAAAACAACAGGAGGGGGCGGAGACAAAAGCAGTGCTCCTGCACAGGAAGAGAGAGCAGAGCTGTGGGAGGGGACAGCAGGCTCCACCCACTACAGAAAACTACAGGAGGGCGGAGACAAGAGCAGTCCTCCTGCACCAGGAGAGAGAGCAGAGCTGTGGGAGGGGACAGCAGTCTCCACCCACTACAGAAAACTACAGGAGGGCGGAGACAAGAGCAGTCCTCCTGCACCAGGAGAGAGAGCAGAGCTGTGGGTGGGGCCCTCCAGGCTCCACCCACTACAGAAAACTACAGGAGGGGGTGGAGACAAGACCAGTCCCACTACACAAGGAGAGAGAGCAGAGCTGTGGGAGGGGCCCTCCAGGCTCCACCCACTACAGAAAACAACAGGAGGGGGCGGAGACAAAAGCAGTGCTCCTGCACAAGAAGAGAGAGCAGAGCTGTGGGAGGGGACAGCAGGCTCCACCCACTACAGAAAACTACAGGAGGGCGGAGACAAGAGCAGTCCTTCTGCACCAGGAGAGAGAGCAGAGCTGTGGGTCTATTTGTGGGGGAAAAGGACATCAATTTTATTCAGGTAGAGCGTCTCACGGCCGCGCAATTGTGAGGTAAAGCGACGCAGTGCTGAATCACAAAAAATTATCCAGTGTTCTGTGGGGTTGAGGTCAGGACTCTGTGCAGGCCATGTCTTTATGGACCTTGCTTTGTGCACTGGTGCGCAGTCATGTTGGAACAAGAAGGGGCCTTCCCCCAAACTCCTCCCACAAAGTTGGGAGCATGAAATTGTCCAAAATGTCTTGGTATGCTGACGCCTTCAAAGTTCCCTTCACTGGAAATAAGGGGCCAACCCAACCCCTGAAAAAAACAACCCCCCCCCCCCCCCCAAATGGTGAAGCTGTTATAGCTGCAAAGGGCGGGGCCAACTCAATATTGAACCCTCCGGACTTAGACTGGGGAGGTCATTAAAGTTCATGTGCGTGTAAAGGCCGGCGTCCCAATAGTTTTGGTAATATAGTGTAAAGGAGGCCGTCCCAATACTTTTGGGAATGTAGTGTAAAGGCGGGCGTCCCAATACTTTTGGGAATGTAGTGTAAAGGCGGGCGTCCCAATACTTTTGGGAATGTAGTGTAAAGGCGGGCGTCCCAATACTTTTGGGAATGTAGTGTAAAGGCGGGCGTCCCAATACTTTTGGAATGTAGTGTAAAGCGGGCGCCCAATACTTTTGGGAATGTAGTGTAAAGGCGGGCATCCGATACTTTTGGGAATGTAGTGTAAAGGCGGCTCCCGATACTTTTGGAATGTAGTGTAAAGGCGGCCCGTCCCGATACTTTTGGGAATGTAGTGTAAAGGCGGGCGTCCCGATACTTTTGGGAATGTAGTGTAAAGGCGGCGTCCCGATACTTTTGGGAATGTAGTGTAAAGGCGGGCGTCCCGATACTTTTGGGAATGTAGTGTAAAGGCGGGCGTCCCGATACTTTTGGGAATGTAGTGTAAAGGCGGGCGTCCCGATACTTTTGGGAATATAGTGTAATGGCGGGCGTCCCGATACTTTTGGGAATGTAGTGTAAAGGCGGGCGTCCCGATACTTTTGGGAATATAGTGTAATGGCGGGCGTCCCGATACTTTTGGAAATATAGTGTAAAGGCGGGCGTCCCGATACTTTTGGGAATATAGTGTAAAGGCGGGCTTCCCGATACTTTTGGGAATGTAGTGTAAAGGCGGGCGTCCCGATACTTTTGGGAATGTAGTGTAAAGGCGGGCGTCCCGATACTTTTGGGAATGTAGTGTAAAGGCGGGCGTCCCGATACTTTTGGAATATAGTGTAAAGGCCGTCCCGATACTTTTGGGAATGTAGTGTAAAGGCGGGCGTCCCGATACTTTTGGGAATTAGTGTAAAGGCGGGCGTCCCGATACTTTTGGGAATGTAGTGTAAAGGCGGGCGTCCTGATACTTTTGGGAATGTAGTGTAAAGGCGGGGCGTCCCGATACTTTTGGGAATGTAGTGTAAAGGCGCGTCCCGATACTTTTGGGAATATCGTGTAAAGCGGGGCGTCCCGATACTTGGGAATGTAGTGTAAAGGCGGGCGTCCCGATACTTTTGGAATGTAGTGTAAAGGTGGGCGTCCCGATACTTTTGGGAATATAGTGTAAAGGCGGGCGTCCCGATACTTTGGGAATGTAGTGTAAAGGCGGGCGTCCCGATACTTTGGGAATATAGTGTAAAGGCGGGCGTCCCCGATACTTTGGAATATAGTGTAATGGCGGGCGTCCCCGATACTTTTGGAAATGTAGTGTAAAGGCGGGCGTCCCGATACTTTTGGAATATAGTGTAAAGGCGGCTTCCCGATACTTTTGGGAATGTAGTGTAAAGGCGGGCGTCCCGATACTTTTGGGAATGTAGTGTAAAGGCGGGCGTCCCGATACTTTTGGGAATGTAGTGTAAAGGCGGGCGTCCCGATACTTTTGGGAATGTAGTGTAAAGGCGGGCGTCCCGATACTTTTGGGAATGTATGTAAAAGGCCGTCCCGATACTTTTGGGAATGTAGTGTAAAGGCGGGCGTCCCGATACTTTTGGGAATGTAGTGTAAAGGCGGGCGTCCTGATACTTTTGGGAATGTAGTGTAAAGGCGGGCGTCCGATACTTTTGGGGAATGTAGTGTAAAGGCGGGCGTCCCGATACTTTGGGAATGTAGTGTAAAGGCGGGCGTCCCCGATACTTTTGGGAATATAGTGTAAAGGCGGGCGTCCCGATACTTTTGGGAATGTAGTGTAAAGGCGGGCGTCCCGATACTTTTAGGAATGTAGTGTAAAGGCGGGCCGTCCGATACTTTTAGGAATATAGTGTAAAGGCGGGCGTCCCGATACTTTTGGAATATAGTGTAAAGGCGGGCGTCCCCGATACTTTTGGGAATGTAGTGTAAAGGCGGGCGTCCCGATACTTTTGAATGTAGTGTAAAGGCGGGGCGTCCCGATACTTTTGGGAATGTATGTAAAGGCGGGCGTCCCGATACTTTTGGGGGAATGTAGTGTAAAGGCGGGCGTCCCGATACTTTTGGGGAATGTAGTGTAAACGGGCGTCCCGATACTTTTGGGAATGTAGTGTAAAGGCGGGCGTCCCGATACTTTTGGGAATGTAGTGTAAAGGCGGGCGTCCCAATACTTTTGGGAATGTAGTGTAAAGGCGGGCGTCCCGATACTTTTGGGAATGTAGTGTAAAGGCGGGCGTCCCGATACTTTTGGGAATGTAGTGTAAAGCGGCGTCCCAATACTTTTGGGAATGTAGTGTAAAGGCGGGCGTCCCGATACTTTTGGGAATGTAGTGTAAAGGCGGGCGTCCCGATACTTTTGGCAATATAGTGTATATTTTGGGGGGGGGGCGTGTCACACAGGCGAGGATATAGAATGCGGTGACTCAGAATCTGATAATATATTCTGGGATTCCCGTGAAATGTTGTGGGGGAAGTACGGGGGGGAGGGGGAGGGGATTTCGGGTTGTAGGGTGGGCGGGGCAGACTATATATAGGAGGTGAAGACTTGTTTATTATCCTTCCCATCCAGTGGGCGGGGACATGAGATGTCAGCAGGGTGATATTTAACCCTTGAAGAGGGCGGAGTGTGTGACACGGATACAGTGCAGGGGGAGGGGCAGGAGGTGACTAATAAATTATAAAAATGTTCCCAATTTTTATTTTTATTTTTTCTCAGTTTAGGCCGAAACGTATTTTTGTAAAAAAAATTAAAAAAAATCGCAATAAGCGACTGGTTTGCGCAAAAGTTATAGCGCCTACAAAATGGGGAACAGAATTATGATTTTTTTTTTTACTAGTAATGGCGGCGATCTGCGATTTTTATTGGGACTGAGATATTGCGGCGGACACATCCGACACTTTTGACACAAATTTGGGACCATTCACATTTATACAGCGATCAGTGCTATAAAAATGCACTAATTACTGTATAAATGTGACTGGCAGTGAAGGGGTTAACACTAGGGGGTGAGAAGGGTTGAATGTGTATCCTGGGTGTGTTCTAACTGTGTGGGGGGAGGGGGATGACTGGGGGAGGTGACCGATGCTGTCTCCCTATGTACAAGGGACACAGATCTGTCTCCTCTCCTCTGACAGCACGTGGAGCTCTGTGTTTACACCCCATCATTACACAGAGCTCCACGTCCCTGCTGTCATCTGCTCGTTTTCCCGCCGATCACATGTACCCGGCGGACATCGCGGCCCCCAGATACATGCATCGGCTCTTCAGCGATGCGGCGGGAAAGTGTTTACCCGCGGCGTGCCACTGGGTGGCGCCTCAGGTCCGCGCTGTTGACGTATTTTGTCAATAGCGCGGGTCTGAAGTGGTTAAAGAAAAATATAAAAACGTAAATCTCACTGCAAGAATATACTCAGAGCTACCTTTGTAGCACCAGTAATGCACAGCGCAGAGGTCAGTAGTAATGCAGAGATCAGAGGTCAGTATTAAGTGATGCAGAGGTCAGAGGTCAGTATTAAGTGATGCAGAGGTCAGAGGTCAGTAGTAAGTAATGCAGAGGTCAGGGCTCAGTAGTAAGTGATGCAGAGGTCAGTAGTAAGTGATGCAGAGGTCAGGCTCAGTAGTAAGTGATGCAGAGGTCAGTAGTAAGTGATGCAGAGGTCAGGGCTCAGTAGTAAGTAATGCAGAGGTCAGTAGTAAGTGATGCAGAGGTCAGGGCTCAGTAGTAAGTAATGCAGAGGTCAGTAGTAAGTGATGCAGAGGTCAGGGCTCAGTAGTAAGTGATGCAGAGG
>JAJQKJ010000287.1:0-188692 GCA_029574335.1 Rana kukunoris | reverse complement strand
TTCATTGAGGCTCAGTATCACATGTGGATCATTGAGGCTCAGTATCACATGTGGATCATTGGGGCTCAGTATCACATGTGGCTCATTGAGGCTCAGTATCACATGTGGATCATTGAGGCTCAGTATCACATGTGGATCATTGAGGCTCAGTATCACATGTGGATCATTGTGGCTCAGTATCACATGTGGATCATTGGGGCTCAGTATCACATGTGGATCATTGGGGCTCAGTATCACTGTGGATCATTGGTGGGCTCAGTATCACATGAGGATCATTGGGGGCTCAGTATCACATGTGGATCATTGGGCTCAGTATCACATGTGGATCATTGGGGCTCAGTATCACATGTGGATCATTGAGGCTCAGTATCACATGTGGATCATTGTGGCTCAGTATCACATGTGGATCATTGAGGCTCAGTATCACATGTGGATCATTGGGGCTCAGTATCACATGTGGATCATTGAGGCTCAGTATCACATGTGGATCATTGAGGCTCAGTATCACATGTGGATCATTGAGGCTCAGTATCACATGTGGATCATTGAGGCTCAGTATCACATGTGGATCATTGAGGCTCAGTATCACATGTGGATCATTGAGGCTCAGTATCACATGTGTGATCATTGAGTCTCAGTATCACATGTGGATCATTGAGGCTCAGTATCACATGTGGGTGTCACATTGGGGCATCAGTATCACATGTGGATCATTGGGGCTCAGTATCACATGTGGATCATGGGGATCAGTATCACATGTGGCTCATTGAGGCTCAGTATCCTCACATGTGGATCACTGGGGATCAGTATCACATGTGGATCATTGAGGCTCAGTATCACATGTGGATCATGGGGGGGATCAGTATCACATGTGGATCCATGAGGCTCAGTATCACATGTGGATCATTGTGGCTCAGTATCACATGTGGATCATTGAGGCTCAGTATCACATGTGGATGTGTATCATTTTGCATTGGGGGTTCATGTATCACATTGTGGCTCATTGAGGGCTCAGTATCACATGTGGCTCATTGAGGCTCAGTATCACATGTGGATGATGGGGGATCAGTATCACATGTGGATCATTGAGGCTCAGTATCACATGTGGCTCATTGAGGCTCAGTATCACATGTGATCTCATTGAGGCTCAGTATCACATGTGGCTCATTGAGGCTCAGTATCACATGTGGCTCATTGAGGCTCAGTATCACATGTGGATGATGGGGGATCAGTATCACATGTGGCTCATTGAGGCTCAGTATCACATGTGGATCATTGGGGCTCAGTATCACATGTGGATCATGGGGGATCAGTATCACATGTGGATCATGGGGGATCAGTATCACATGTGGATCATGGGGGATCAGTATCACATGTGGATCATGGGGGATCAGTATCACATGTGGATCATGGGGGATCAGTATCACATGTGGATCATGGGGGATCAGTATCACATGTGGCTCATTGAGGCTCAGTATCACATGTGGATCATTGAGGCTCAGTATCACATGTGGATCATTGAGGCTCAGTATCACATGTGGATCATTGGGGCTCAGTATCACATGTGGCTCATTGAGGCTCAGTATCACATGTGGCTCATTGAGGCTCAGTATCACATGTGGATCATTGAGGCTCAGTATCACATGTGGATCATTGTGGCTCAGTATCACATGTGGCTCATTGAGGCTCAGTATCACATGTGGATCATTGGGGCTCAGTATCACATGTGGATCATGGGGGATCAGTATCACATGTGGATCATGGGGGATCAGTATCACATGTGGCTCATTGAGGCTCAGTATCACATGTGGATCATGGGGGATCAGTATCACATGTGGATCATGGGGGATCAGTATCACATGTGGCTCATTGAGGCTCAGTATCACATGTGGATCATTGGGGCTCAGTATCACATGTGGCTCATTGAGGCTCAGTATCACATGTGGATCATTGAGGCTCAGTATCACATGTGGCTCATTGAGGCTCAGTATCACATGTGGATCATTGAGGCTCAGTATCACATGTGGATCATTGAGGCTCAGTATCACATGTGGATCATTGTGGCTCAGTATCACATGTGGCTCATTGAGGCTCAGTATCACATGTGGATCATTGGGGCTCAGTCTCACATGTGGATGATGGGGGATCAGTATCACATGTGGCTCATTGAGGCTCAGTATCACATGTGGATCATTGAGGCTCAGTATCACATGTGGATCATTGAGGCTCAGTATCACATGTGGATCATTGAGGCTCAGTATCACATGTGGATCATTGAGGCTCAGTATCACATGTGGATCATTGAGGCTCAGTATCACATGTGGATCATTGTGGCTCAGTATCACATGTGGCTCATTGAGGCTCAGTATCACATGTGGCTCATTGAGGCTCAGTATCACATGTGGCTCATTGAGGCTCAGTATCACATGTGGCTCATTGAGGCTCAGTATCACATGTGGATCATTGAGGCTCAGTATCACATGTGGATCATTGAGGCTCAGTATCACATGTGGATCATTGTGGCTCAGTATCACATGTGGATCATTGAGGCTCAGTATCACATGTGGATCTGATTGTATATGTGAAATGAGCTCAGTATCACATGTGGATCATTGAGGCTCAGTATCACATGTGGATCATTGAGGCTCAGTATCACATGTGGATCATTGAGGCTCAGTATCACATGTGGATCATTGAGGCTCAGTATCACATGTGGCTCATTGAGGCTCAGTATCACATGTGGCTCATTGTGGCTCAGTATCACATGTGGCTCATTGTGGCTCAGTATCACATGTGGATCATTGAGGCTCAGTATCACATGTGGATCATTGTGGCTCAGTATCACATGTGGATCATTGGGGCTCAGTCTCACATGTGGATGATGGGGGATCAGTATCACATGTGGCTCATTGAGGCTCAGTATCACATGTGGATCATTGAGGCTCAGTATCACATGTGGATCATTGAGGCTCAGTATCACATGTGGATCATTGAGGCTCAGTATCACATGTGGATCATTGAGGCTCAGTATCACATGTGGATCATTGAGGCTCAGTATCACATGTGGATCATTGAGGCTCAGTATCACATGTGGATCATTGAGGCTCAGTATCACATGTGGATCATTGAGGCTCAGTATCACATGTGGATCATTGTGGCTCAGTATCACATGTGGCTCATTGAGGCTCAGTATCACATGTGGCTCATTGGGGCTCAGTATCACATGTGGATCATTGGGGCTCAGTATCACATGTGGATCATTGGGGCTCAGTATCACATGTGGATCATTGGGGCTCAGTATCACATGTGGATCATTGGGGCTCAGTATCACATGTGGCTCATTGAGGCTCAGTATCACATGTGGATCATTGGGGCTCAGTCTCACATGTGGATCCATGAGGCTCAGTATCACATGTGGATCATTGTGGCTCAGTATCACATGTGGATCATTGAGGCTCAGTATCACATGTGGATCATTGAGGCTCAGTATCACATGTGGATCATTGAGGCTCAGTATCACATGTGGATCATTGAGGCTCAGTATCACATGTGGATCATTGAGGCTCAGTATCACATGTGGATCATTGAGGCTCAGTATCACATGTGGATCATTGAGGCTCAGTATCACATGTGGATCATTGAGGCTCAGTATCACATGTGGATCATTGAGGCTCAGTATCACATGTGGCTCATGGGGGATCAGTATCACATGTGGCTCATTGAGGCTCAGTATCACATGTGGATCATGGGGGATCAGTATCACATGTGGCTCATTGAGGCTCAGTATCACATGTGGATCATTGTGGCTCAGTATCACATGTGGCTCATTGAGGCTCAGTATCACATGTGGATCATTGAGGCTCAGTATCACATGTGGATCATTGAGGCTCAGTATCACATGTGGATCATTGAGGCTCAGTATCACATGTGGCTCATTGAGGCTCAGTATCATGTCACATGTTGTGTGGCTCATTGAGGCTCAGTATCACATGTGGCTCATTGGGGCTCAGTATCACATGTGGATCATTGGGGCTCAGTATCACATGTGGATCATTGGGGCTCAGTATCACATGTGGATCATGGGGGATCAGTATCACATGTGGATCATGGGGGATCAGTATCACATGTGGATCATGGGGGATCAGTATCACATGTGGCTCATTGAGGCTCAGTATCACATGTGGATCATTGGGGCTCAGTATCACATGTGGATCATTGAGGCTCAGTATCACATGTGGATCATTGGGGCTCAGTATCACATGTGGATCATGGGGGATCAGTATCACATGTGGATCATGGGGGATCAGTATCACATGTGGATCATGGGGGATCAGTATCACATGTGGCTCATTGAGGCTCAGTATCACATGTGGATCATTGGGGCTCAGTATCACATATGGATCATTGAGGCTCAGTATCACATGTGGATCATTGAGGCTCAGTATCACATGTGGATCATTGAGGCTCAGTATCACATGTGGATCATTGAGGCTCAGTATCACATGTGGATCATTGAGGCTCAGTATCACATGTGGCTCATTGAGGCTCAGTATCACATGTGGATCATTGAGGCTCAGTATCACATGTGGATCATGGGGGATCAGTATCACATGTGGATCATGGGGGATCAGTATCACATGTGGCTCATTGAGGCTCAGTATCACATGTGGATCATTGAGGCTCAGTATCACATGTGGATCATTGAGGCTCAGTATCACATGTGGATCATTGAGGCTCAGTATCACATGTGGATCATTGAGGCTCAGTATCACATGTGGATCATTGAGGCTCAGTATCACATGTGGATCATTGAGGCTCAGTATCACATGTGGATCATTGAGGCTCAGTATCACATGTGGATCATGGGGGATCAGTATCACATGTGGCTCATTGAGGCTCAGTATCACATGTGGCTCATGGGGGATCAGTATCACATGTGGCTCAATGAGGCTCAGTATCACATGTGGCTCATTGAGGCTCAGTATCACATGTGGCTCATTGAGGCTCAGTATCACATGTGGCTCATTGAGGCTCAGTATCACATGTGGCTCATTGAGGCTCAGTATCACATGTGGCTCATTGAGGCTCAGTATCACATGTGGATTATCATTGAGGCTCAGTATCACATGTGGCTCATTGAGGCTCAGTATCACATGTGGCTCATTGAGGCTCAGTATCACATGTGGCTCATTGAGGCTCAGTATCACATGTGGCTCATTGGGGCTCAGTATCACATGTGGCTCATTGGGGCTCAGTATCACATGTGGCTCATTGAGGCTCTCAGGATCACATATGCACTCATTGGGGCTCAGTATCACATGTGGCTCATTGGGGCTCAGTATCACATGTGGCTCATTGGGGCCTCTGACAGTATCACATGTGGCTCATTGAGGCTCAGTATCACATGTGGCTCATTGAGGCTCAGTATCACATGTGGCTCATTGAGGCTCAGTATCACATGTGGCTCATTGAGGCTCAGTATCACATGTGGCTCATTGAGGCTCAGTATCACATGTGTCTCATTGAGGCTCAGTATCACATGTGTCTCATTGAGGCTCAGTATCACATGTGGCTTTTTCTACCACGACCATTCCTTTTATATTGGCTTTTTGAATTTACAAATGCAGCAATTTAGAAATCAGATGAAAGGTTTATCACTGGGAAACACTTTTTGATAGATAAAAATGTGCATTTTATACTATATATACACTATAACTCTATAGGGCCAGATTCAGGTAGATGAGAGTATCTTTCCTCTGGAGTAACGCTTCTCATTTACGTTACTCTGAAGACCCTTTCAGCGCAAGTACTGTTATTCACATAGCAGTTGCGCGTAAACTTGCGCCAGAGTAACGATAATGCGCTGGCGTAACCCGACGCAAGTGGAAGTGGGTGTGATCATATGTAAATGATGGGCGGAGCCCAGCGCAGAGGCTTACGTTCAGCGCATCAACCACGGAGCATGCGCAGTAAGTGAGGCTCCACTCGCCCCCTTTGTGCGCATGCTCACAACTTCCGTCGGCACCACTGCACGGGAAACGTCAGCGCAATGCCTTCCGTTGGGCGTTTAAATGCGCCCATAGAAGCGCCATTCCGGCACTAAAGTATATCCTGCTCCCCCTCCCCGCAGTGATGTTACTTTTGTTCTGAGATGGCTGCTCCCGTTCCCCGCAAACACACAGGAGAAAGCTAAACTCTAATGGCCAGGAGCTGTCAGCCGTCATCTCGGCTATGGAGACCTATGATGTCTTCCTCCATGGCTGTAAAATTTGACAGACAAGCATGGACAGAGGTGTTGTCCTGCAAGTGGGGGTGCTCAGCTAGCTCTTATCGTCGGTAACGCTGCTGTAGCTGCTCTCCTGCTGACCTGTGCCCATCTGGAGTAAAGATAAAGCAGCTATTTGTAGAAATAACTTTGCGCCGGACGGACGAGATACGCGCGGCGCATATAACCAGTGTATGGTGCTAATCCGTTCGTGAATTGGGAAATCTCCCTCATTTGCATATTTGCAGGGGAAATCAATAGGCGCGACTGATGCGCCCAGCGAAATTAAGCGCTGACGATACTCTGGCGTCGGAACGTTCCGCTGGTCGCAAATGGCCCGTTATTGGGCGCATCTAGTTTGGTGGGTACGGGCACATAGAAACGACGGCGCATCATCACAGTTACGCGGCGCATATCCAAATACTCCAGCGCAAGTGTTCCTGAATCTGGCCCTATAGATCAAACCAAAATGAGGGACAGTTGGGAGCTATGATGGTGGGGGGGGACCAGGGAAGGTGAAATATTAGCAGAATTAACAAAGGCTTTAAAGAAGCTTACCTGGGAGAGCAAATAGGAGGGCTGATATGTAGAGGGGAGTTTCTATTGGACAATCGTAAATCTCCAATGTCTGACCTCTTCTTTCTCCTGATCCCTTCTTTCTCCTCACCTCTTCTTGGTCCTGACCTCTTTCTCCTGATCCCTTCTTTCTCCTCACCTCTTCTTGGTCCTGATCTCTTCTTTCTCCTGATCCCTTCTTTCTCCTCACCTCTTCTTGGTCCTGATCTCTTCTTTCCCCTATTTTCTCCTCCGTCTCGCATTTGACTTGCTGGGTTTTCATAGTAATGCTGCCATTGGTCAGATTTGTGATTACCGGGCAGATTATTTCCTCGTCATTACACCATAAATGGATTTCCTTCTCATATTCTTTCTTCCGGGGGCCATCATTGCATGTGACATTCCTTGTCCCCCTACGACACTTTACAGAAGCTCCATCCGATAGTCCTGGAAGGGGACATTAGGGTCACATGTGATATAACGCATATCATATCATTACTGAAGTGTGGTCATTTACAGATTGTAGAGAAATGAAGGAAGCGGAGGAAATTAACATTACAAAATCATCAAATAGGGGTATATATTTGTGACATGCCAATATTCAGACTGATACATGGATAAAAACATTTGGAATTTTATTATATGTAAAGGGGTATCACCCTTTTCGATGTGATATAAAAGACTACCATTGCTGATCGTGAAGGATCTCAGCTCACTCCTGTGGCCGAGTTGGGTTAGAGCCACCTGTCATTTACTTTTTGTCCTGGTACCACAGTGAATGTTGGGGGATTGAGTTCAGGAGGAGAAGAGACTCCATTTTGCCCTGGCCTGTAATAAACTACATTACCCAGAGAGCAGCTGTACAACCCCAAGATGCTTTGCCTTTCGCACCGCCTGCGGGGAGAGGATAAATTCAGGGAGTGGACGTGTTTGGCGTGTTCTCTCTGGACCGCCTCTTCAATCCAGGAGGACACTGCCAGAAGTGTCTCCACGGGAAGTAGGCCACAGCTGAGGCCTACATACGCCCGGGCGGAGCGCCTTCGAGAAGAAGAGACGGAACCTCAGTCGGAATGATCGGACGAGTTCCCAATACCCCTGCGACCTGTCTGAGAACCGGAGGCTGCCGGCTAACAGGACTGTGACTGGAGATCGGGATTGGAGTGCCACAGAATGACAAGGCCTGAACCGGTTGGGTGAGACGAGCACTTGCCCCGAGAGTACTGACTGTCTTGCGGAAGGGCGGATTGCTTATATCCATCATTGCGGTTTGACTGTTCAGGAAACTTTCACCAGTTTACTATTTCCCGTTTGGATTATAAATTTATTTTTGCGCGCCAACGCATGCCAATGTATAAGTGCACAAACTATTAGTATAAATTATATTGAGGTTTGGCCTGGCCCACCAAACCATATTGATTAGCTATAGCTATAGTACTCAAAGACTATTTAGTGTTGCATATAGTAGATATTCATTTTATTGCTTGTTGATCGAGTAATCGGTTCATTGTAGATAGACAGAGAGCTGGGTGAGGTTTGGCAAAAGGGCATTTCAATGTGTATGGTTTGTTGAAGGGGTCCCCCTTGCTGTGTGCTTACACAGGTCTGTGTCACACCTATATGTTATTTGTGTTACTAACCCTGCAGGGCTCTGCAGATAGTTTGTTACTTTTTTCTCATGTTCTTTTGTTTCCATTTCAAGTAAAGTATTACTTTGGTTATCTTTCATACTGCAGGATCCTTCCCATTCAGGGTAACCTTTATATTGCATAATCTGTTGTAGTGTAACAGGATACTGTGCACCCCCACAAGTTACTGGGGTCCACAACTCCCATTTTACCAGTTGTGTCAAGGGAGGGTTTTGAGCCATTTTCAGGGGATGACCACAGAGCGTAGACCCAATACAAACCAGCAGCTCCTCCGGGGGTAGTGCTATATATATAAAACAAATATTTATTTTATTACAGTTGTCTTTACAGCACCAACAAATTACCAACACTACCCAATCACATCAGCCCCTCCCCCAAGGAGCTTACAATCTAAGCCCCCTATATCACATACATACACATATGGAGGCCAATTCATACAGGAGCCAATTATCCCACCGGCATGTCTTTGGGGTGTGGGGGTGAAATGACACAAGCCAGAATTCAAACCATAGATCCCAATATTGCATGGCAGAAGTCTACTAAGCCGCTGTTCTACCCTTGAATTTAATGATTTTTATCAGTATGTTTAGCTAAGACCATATACTGTACATCCTTCACAGCATCATTATTATAGACATCACAAAGAATCCTCCGTTTTCAACCAACTCTTTTTCAAGGCTCTATACCCATACATGTCTATTTATCCCACATATATATATATATATATTGTGACAAAGTCGTAGAAATAGCGATAATGTCATGCAGCAAAGTCGCTGATCTTAAGCAATAAATATGGCTTTATTGCACTCAAAAATAAATAATACAAAAACAAAATGGCCTACTCCAATTTAGGAGGCTAACTGACAGTAGTGTCCCTCACTACACTGTACTGGAGGGGCTATTCCGGCCTCCAGTACAAAACAAACAGAATACCAGTCCAAAATAAACAAATCTATGACAGACCTTGTTCCTTCCATGCAGACAGTTTCCAACCTGTCCGTCCAGCTCAGCATACCTCTTACACTGAGCTCTCACTTCCCAATTCCCTACCAGGTGACTGTTAATTAATAGGGGGAAGAGAGGAGGTTTACCTGTTGGCCAGGCTTAACCCCTTCCAGGGCAGGGAAAACTGACCTTTCCAGCCTCTCACTGGTGTACATACAATCTAGTACCCTGTCACACATCCTCCCCCCCAGCTTAACACTTGGGTGGGAAGCGGCCATCTCTACAAACCCATGCACTCGGGACAGAGCATCTGCATTACTGTGGAGGAGACCTGCCCTATGTCGTACCACAAAAGTAAAGGGCTGTAGGGACAGAAACCACCTCGTGACCCGAGCGTTCTTGTCCCTATTGGTGTGCATTCACTTTAACGGAGCATGGTCTGTGACGAGGGTAAACGGCCTGCCCAACAAATAGTAGCGGAGTGTTTCTACTGCCCACTTGATTGCCAAACACTCTTTTTCCACTGTGGCATAGCGCTGTTCTCGAGGTAACAACTTCCGACTCAAATACAGCACAGGGTGTTCCTCACCATCCACATATTGGGACAAAACTGCACCCAGACCCACCTCTGAGGCATCGTTCTGGAGAAAGAACTCCTTTCTAAAGTCAGGAGCCACAAGCACAGGTTGGGTACAAAGCGCTGCCCGCAGACCAGCAAAGGCTTCCTCAGCCTCGCTGTTCCACTTTACAGTGTCTGGACTTCTGGCTTTAATAAGGTCTGTGAGCGGAGCAGCCCTCGTAGCAAAGTGAGGAATAAACCTCCGATAGTAGCCTACAATCCCCAAGAAAGCTCTGACTTGTTTTTTCCTCAATGGTCTGGGCCAGCTCTGTATAGCTCCTATCTTGTTCATCTGTGGTTTAACAAGTCCTCTGCCAACCAGGTAACCCAAGTATCTAGCCTCTGCTAGACCCAAGGCGCATTTAGAGGGGTTAGCTGTCAGACCCGCTCTTCTAAGAGTGTCCAAGACTGCCTGTACTTTATCCAGATGGCTTTTCCAGTCCAGGCTATGAATGATCACATCATCCAAGTATGCGGCTGCATACTCAGTGTGGGGCCTGAGCAACTTATCCATTAGCCTTTGAAAAGTGGCTGGAGCCCCATGGAGGCCAAAAGGCATGATCCTGTACTGGAATAGGCCATCAGGAGTGGCAAAGGCTGTCTTCTCTCGGGCGTGCTTTGTCAATGGGATCTGCCAATAACCCTTTGTCAGATCCAACGTGGTGAAGAACCTATCTTTGGCTAATCGCTCTACTAGTTCATCCACCCTAGGCATGGGGTAGGCGTCAAACTTAGACACCTCGTTTAACTTCCTGAAGTCATTACAAAACCTGATGGACCCATCAGGTTTGGGCACTAGAACAATGGGGCTGCACCACTGGCTATGAGACTCCTCTATCACTCCAAGCTCAAGCATTTTCCTGATTTCAGCCCTTACAGCTTCCCTCTTGGCCTCCGGAATGCGGTAAGACTTCACTCTTACGACAACCCCTGGTTCTGTAATAATGTCATGGGTAATCTCTCGGGTTTGTCCAGGGTTAGGGGAGAAAACATCGTTATTCCTCTCAACCAAACCTCTAGCTTCTTTTATTTGCTCAGGTGTCAGCTCTGGAGAGATTGTCACCGAAGGACTAGGTGCCTGTGGACCAGGTGTGGTGTCCCCCACTGCGGCCATGCAGTCCTCTCTAGTCCTCCATGGCTTAAGAAGGTTTATGTGGAACACGGCCTCTTTTTTCCGGCGTCCCGGCTGACTAACTTTATAATTTACTGGGCTCACTTTTTCCAACACCTCATAGGGTCCCTGCCACTGTGCTAGAAGTTTGCTTTCTGCAGTGGGTACTAGAACCATTACTCTGTCCCCTCTTTCAAACTGTCTCACTAGGGCCCTCTGGTCATAGTAGGACTTCTGCCTACTCTGCGCCTGCTCCATATGCTGGCGAACAAGAGGGGCAATCTGAGCCATACGCACCCGCATATCTTCAACATACTGGAGGACATTGGTCCCAGTTACCCCCTGTTCTTCCCAGGTTTCCTTTAGGATATCCAGAATACCCCTGGGATGCCTACCATATAAAAGCTCAAACGGGGAGAAGCCCGTAGAACTTTGGGGAATCTCTCGAACTGCAAACAACAGGTAAGGAAGTAACAAGTCCCAATCCTTCCCATCCCTGCTAACGACTTTCCTCAACATCCCCTTTAGGGTCCGGTTAAACCTTTCTACCAACCCATCTGTCTGGGGGTGATACACTGACGTTCTCAGAGTCTGTACATTAAATAGTTGACATAGCTCTTTCATAATACGGGAGACAAACGGAGTCCCCTGATCCGTGAGCAATGTCCTGGGTATCCCCACCCGTGTAAACATCTGAACCAACTCTTTTGCAATACTTTTAGCATTCGCCTTACGTAGTGGAATGGCCTCTGGGTATCTGGTGGCATAATCGACGACGACAAGGATGTACTGGTGACCTCGAGCTGTTTTCTCTAAGGGACCCACTAGGTCCATGCCAATCCTCTCAAACGGAATGTCAACTATGGGGAGAGGTATGAGTGGGGCTCTCAACTTCGGTCTGGGAGATGCCAGCTGGCATTCCGGGCAAGAAGCACAATACCTTTTAATCCCCTCATATACCCCAGGCCAGAAGAACCTCCTGAGCACCCGTTCTTGTTTTTTCTCCACCCCTAAGTGTCCCCCCAGCAGATGAGAGTGAGAGTAATCTAGGATTTTTCGGGTGTATGATGAAGGCACAACCAGTTGTTCAAGCTCTTGTCCCTCATCGGAGGTTACTCTGTAAAGAAGATCGTTTTTAAGGATAAAATAGGGATAGGCCTTTCCTGTTACCCCTTCTACTGGTACCCCATTAACCTCTACAACATTACTCCTGGCTTCCTGTAGCAGGGGATCATCTGCCTGGTTACGGCCAAAGCCACTACCCGAGATATCCAGGATATCTGTATCCCCTTCATCGTCTTCACTGGTAGCCTCTGGGGCGGGTTCCGGTTGACCAACTTCTGCCTCATCTTCTGTCTGTCGTGGGGCCCCATCTCTCCTGGACTGCTCCCCACGCTGATTCAACAGGACTTCCTGGACAGCCCTATTAAATCGTAGCTTGCTCTCCCTGCGTTCCCGTCTTGTTTTACATGTTTTTGGATTAGAGATATACAAGTCAGGATGAGCAAAGGGAAATACTTCATGGACCCCTGTATTTCTCTGCTCCACTTCAGGTTCCCCTTGTTCTCCCCTCACAGGGGGCTGTAACAGAGCGTGGAAATTAGGGAAATTCCTTCCTATTATCAAAGGATATGGTAGACGAGGAACTACCACAGCTACGATCCTTACCAAACTGCCCTGTACTGACACTTCTATGTTGGCAGTAGGATACCGCACAGTACACCCATGAATACACAACACCCCCATGGTTCTATGCTTCTGAATCCAACAAGGTTTTACCAATTTACTGGCTACCAAAGTCAGGGCACTGCCAGAGTCCACCAGGGCCACTGTCTCTTGTTTGTCCAGCAGGACAGGTACTCGGAAGGTATGTCCCCCTTCTACCAGGCCTGCTAAACAAATGAGCCCACAAAAGTCAGAGGAATCTTCCCCTAGTCCACACTGCATTGGCTCAGGAAGATTGGGGCATCTCGCCCTGACATGTCCTTTGGCGCCACACTCAAAACAAGTTATGGAGTTTCTCCTAGGGTGGTCCTCTTTCCCAGGGTTTTGACTTCTAAAGTCAGGTTTGGAGAAACGGGCTCCGGATCCGAAGTCTGCTTCCACTCCACTCCTCCGGCCTCCTGGTCTCTGTATTTTCCCGATCGTCCTAGAGAGAGATTGGTCCAAACTTTTGGTAGATAGGTACCGCTCCACTTGTGCGACCATACTATCACAGTCCAGGGGATTTCCCTGAGTGACCCACTCCCGGAGGCCATTTGGAAGCTCTCTCACGTAACGGTCCAGTACAAGCGCTTCTATAATCTGTGCAGGGGTTTGAGTCTCTGGTTTGAGCCACTTCCGCGCCAGATGAATTAAATCGAACATCTGGGATCTTGGCGCTTTTCCTTCTTTAAACCTCCAGTTGTAGAAACGCTGGGCCCTCACTGTGGAAGTCACCCTTAAGCGAGCCAGGATCTCTCCTTTCAGTTTGGGATAGTCTGCAGCAGCCACCTCATCCAGATCAAAATAGGCTTTCTGTGCTTCTCCCAGGAGGAAGGGTGCAATGATTCCAGCCCACTGTTCCGGGGCCCAGCCTTCTCGGGTAGCGGTCCGTTCGAACGCCAGTAGGTAAGTCTCCACATCATCATCCGGGGTCATTTTCTGCAGACAGCTGCTGGCACGTATTTGGCTTACCCCCCTTGCTGGTGGGTTAGAAGACCCTTGGGTAGTCATTTGCTCCAGGGTTGCTTTGAGAACAGCATGGTCTGACTTTTGTGCTTCAGCTAGCTGTCTATTAGTTTCTTGTTGTGCTGCAGCTGAGGCCGCTATCTGTATGATAGTCTCTTGTTGCGCTGCAGCTACCTGTCTATTAGTTTCTTGTTGTGCAGCAGCTGAGGCCGCTATCTGTCTATTAGTCTCTTGTTGCGCTGCAGCTACCTGTCTATTAGTTTCTTGTTGCACAGAGACCGCTTGTAACAGGGCTTTCACAATATCTTCCATTTTCTGGGTCCTGTACCTTTAAGGCCACTGTAACTGTACATTGACTGGTACCACAACAAACATCCCACTTCTGACACCACTTGTGACAAAGTCGTAGAAATAGCGATAATGTCATGCAGCAAAGTCGCTGATCTTAAGCAATAAATATGGCTTTATTGCACTCAAAAATAAATAATACAAAAACAAAATGGCCTACTTCAATTTAGGAGGCTAACTGACAGTAGTGTCCCTCACTACACTGTACTGGAGGGGCTATTCCGGCCTCCAGTACAAAACAAACAGAATACCAGTCCAAAATAAACAAATCTATGACAGACCTTGTTCCTTCCTTGCAGACAGTTTCCAACCTGTCCGTCCAGCTCAGCATACCTCTCACACTGAGCTCTCACTCTCCATTTCCCTACCAGGTGATTGTTAATTAATAGGGGGAAGAGAGGAGGTTTACCTGTTGGCCAGGCTTAACCCCTTCCAGGGCAGGGAAAACTGACCTTTCCAGCCTCTCACTGGTGTACATACAATCTAGTACCCTGTCACAATATATATATATATTTCACATTTCTGACTTTCAATTCCTCATATATACTGTGTACTGTATATGTCATCCAATGACCATACATAATCTGTGAGGTGTGACGGTGCAGGAATTGGGGTGATCTGAGGGGTGAAGGGGCAGGAATTGAGATGATCTGAGGGGTGAAGGGGCAGGAATTGAGATGATCTGAGGGGTGAAGGGGCAGGAATTGAGATGATCTGAGGGGTGAAGGGGCAGGAATTGGGGTGATCTGAGGGGTGAAGGTGCAGGAATTGGGGTGATCTGAGGGGTGAAGGTGCAGGAATTGGGGTGATCTGAGGGGTGAAGGGGCAGGAATTGGGGTGATCTGAGGAGTGACGGGGCACAAATTGGGGTGATCTGAGGGGTGGAGGTGCAGAAATTGGGGTGATCTGAGGGGTGAAGGTGCAGGAATTGGGGTGGTCTGAGGGGTGAAGGTGCAGGAATTGGGGTCGTCTGAGGGGTGAAGGTGCAGGAATTGGGGTGGTCTGAGGGGTGAAGGTGCAGGAATTGGGGCGATCTGAGGGGTCAAGTTGCAGGAATTGTTGTAGGAATTGGGGTGATCTGAGGGGTGAAGGTGCAGGAATTGGGGTGATCTGAGGGGTGAAGGTGCAGGAATTGAGGGGTGAAGGTGCAGGAATTGGGGTGATCTGAGGGGTGAAGGTGCAGGAATTGGGGGTGATCTGAGGGGTGAAGGTGCAGGAATTGGGGTGATCTGAGAGGTGAAGGTGCAGGAATTGTGGTGATCTGAGGGGTGAAGGAATTGAGGTGATCTGAGGTGTGAAGGTGCAGGAATTGGGGTGATCTGAGGGGTGAAGGTGCAGGAATTGGGGTGATCTGAGGGGTGAAGGTGGAGGAATTGGGATGATCTGAGGGGTGAAGGGGCAGGAATTGAGATGATCTGAGGGGTGAAGGGGCAGGAATTGAGATGATCTGAGGGGTGAAGGGGCAGGAATTGGGGTGATCTGAGGGGTGAAGGTACAGGAATTGGGGTGATCTGAGGGGTGAAGGTGCAGGAATTGGGGTGATCTGAGGGGTGAAGGTGCAGGAATTGGGGTGATCTGAGGGGTGAAGGGGCAGGAATTGGGGTGATCTGAGGAGTGAAGGGGCGCAAATTGGGGTGATCTGAGGGGTGGAGGTGCAGAAATTGGGGTGATCTGAGGGGTGAAGAGGCAGGAATTGGGGTGATCTGAGGGGTGAAGGGGCAGGAATTGGGGTGATCTGAGGGGTGAAGGGGCAGGAATTGGGGTGATCGGAGGGGTGAAGGGGCAGGAATTGGGGTGATCTGAGGGGTGAAGGGGCAGGAATTGGGGTGATCTGAGGAGTGAAGGGGCAGGAATTGGGGTGATCTGAGGGGTGAAGGGGCAGGAATAGGGGTGATCTGAGGGGTGAATGGGCAGGAATTCAGTCAACAATCATCCATATTGAACAGTCTTATTAAATGATTTATAGGTGAACAGTTTACAATCTACAGAACACAGGATACTGACACTCAGGTATGGTTACATCTATCTTAGTAAAGATACACTGCTGACTTGTTTGAGGGTACACGGCCCAGAGGCGTCTTTATTCTTCACTACAGAGTGACCCACAATGAGGACGGGTTTGTGACCCACAATGAGGACGGGTTTGTGACCCACAATGGGGATGGGTTTGTGTCCCCACAGCTGGGATGGTCATGCTGGTTCCAGGTCAGCAGATCCTCACAGTGAAGCTGGAATGACAGCCATGGGTGATGCAGCTTCAGAAACAAGTCAGCAATGGAAGGAATCTCCCATAATTCTGTCCTATCAGGTTCTCTTTAACGTATAACATTGGAGACTTACCCATCACACCCACAACAAGGACCCAGAAGTAGAAGTTCATATTTGTGCTCCAGTAGACCCGTCTAGGAGTGAATGGATGGAGGAACAGCTCAGTCTACACCGACACTACTAGTCTGAGAGAGGAGCGGGCGGTCTGGTGGAAAATAGGAAGTGGTATAGGAAGTAACATTGCTTAATAATAATCCCAAGTGTTAAGATTCTATCAGACTTGTGTTACACAAAGATTTCTACTGAACAGAACAACTTGACATTTATGCCTCATGAAACCCATCAGAGAAGGCAACGTTCCATGGACATCGAGGACTGCTAAAGCCGGAAGAGTGACGTGGAAGTCTATACAATGGCCAATCCCGGAAGAGTGGCCAGGAGGTCTATAGACGTCCAGGTCACTCTCATGGCAATGGTCATTCTCTCGACTTCCAAGTCACTTTCCTGGCATTGGTCATTCGATAGACTTCCAGGTCACGCTCCTGGCATTGGTCATTTTATAGACCTTCAAGTCACTCTCCTGGCATTGGTCATTCTATAGACTTCCAGGTCACGCTCCTGGCATTGGTCATTCTATGCCATGTCACTCTTGTGGCATTGGTCATTTTTATACCTTTAAGTCACTTTACTGGCACTGCTCATTCTATAGACCTCCATGTCACTCTCCTGGCATTGGTCCTTCTATAGACCTCCATGTCACTCTCCTGGCATTGGTTATTCTATAGACCTCCAGGTCACTCTTCTGGCATTAGCAGTACACCCAAGTCCATGGAGCTTATGGAACTTTGTCTCTTCCGGTGGGTTTTATGAGGAATAAAGGTTACGTTGTGCTGTTCGGTGGAAATGTTTGTGTAACACAAGTCTAATAGTTTCTTAGCACTTCGCCTTAGAATATCAGGTAACGTCCCTTTCTGCACCACATCCTATGTATATTTTACCATTATGGTACCTTCAGAAAGCTATACTGCATTTTTTAGAAATGTCCCGCGCTGTCAGTAAAACTAAGCTAGGGGGCACTGCTGCAGACACCAAGTGATCTGTCCTAACCAGAAAAGTGTGTCAATGAATAAATAATGATGTTTGCGCTGTGTGACACAAAGGGAAGGGGAACAGTGTGACTGATAAGCACACTGAATGTGTAAAACCATTAAATAAATTTGGCACATTCATTGATGTGCAGAAATTTATACGCAAAATAAATATTCAGAGATATATGGTTTCTAACACATATTCCACAGAGACTAGGGCAGCTACTTCGGGGACGGTGCATTCCGGATTGTCGAATCCATCACTCTTTAATCCTTCCGTTGCGGTGGCTCCTGCTGTGAAAATCTTTAAAGAGTTGGTTCTTAAAGACCTGTCTCTATTAAAAGAAAAGCGTCATTCCTCACAACCCTTGTCTAGTCAGGGTGTTCGCTCCTTGTGTGATAACAAGGATTTGATCATCCGCCCGGCTGACAAGGGCGGGGGGGATTGTAATTTTAGATAAGTCACAATACGAACAAGAGATGCATCGTATTCTAGGGGAACCCGGTACTTACCAAGAAATCCCTAATAATCCGACTGCCACATACAAGAGAGAGTTACAAACCCTCGTCAACAAGGGTTTTGACCTCAAAATCCTTAACAAAAAGGAGAAAACTTATTTAGTTCCCAAAGTACCCAGAATTCCGACAATATATTACATGCCCAAAATTCATAAACATCCCACTCAACCACCAGGCAGACCTATAGTGAGTGGCATAGATTCGGTCACTTCACGCATAGGCCGCTATATAGATTTCTATCTACAGCCCCTGGTTAGACGGACTCCTTCATACATCAAGGATACAGGGGATACTATCCGCCTCTTAGAAGGTTTAGAGGTGCGAGAGGGTTGTATTATGGTCACGGCAGATGTGGCTTCTTTATACACTTGTATTCCTCAACATCTAGGTATAGAAGCTGTTCAGTATTTTTTTTAAAACGAACATTCTCTCGCTTCGTTTCAAAGCGACTACATAATTGAACTTCTAGATTTCGCTACTAAAAACATAGCTATTTCTGGTTCGACCAACGCTATTTTTTGCAATTAAGAGGAGTAGCGATGGGTGCGAAATTCGCACCCAGTCTAGCGAATCTTTTTATGGCCAAGTGGGAGGAGGATGTCGTCTATGCCCAGTCAGTCCCGTCTCTGGGTCTATGGGCCAGGTACATAGACGACATCCTCCTCCTGTGGAATGGCAGCTCTGAATCATTAAAAAACTTTTTTGATTCTCTGAATACCAGTGATAGGGGCATTTCCCTAACATACGAGTCCAGTCCCATCAAAATCCATTTTTTGGATCTTGAGATAAGTATAGTTGATGGGAAGTTCCATTTCCAAACTTATTTCAAACCGACTGATCGTAATGGTTATATACCTATGGGGAGCTGCCATCATCCATCTTGGCTCCGTTTAGTTCCGAGCAGCCAATTTCTGAGGCTCCGCCGTAACTGCACGAATAACAACACCTATCTTGCACAAGCCGAGATTTTAAAATCAAGGTTCGTAGAAAAGGGATATTCCATCAATGATGTTGACTTGGAATTACAACGAGTTCTTTCATTGGACAGGAAGTCACTTATATCTGTTAAACCTAAACGTCCCGCTGACGACAGTTTTAAATTTGCTATGCTGACCTCTTATTCTAGTCAATACAAGCAAATTAGGAACATCTTTAACAAACATTGGAACATCCTCAAAGGTGACAAAGTTTTGGGTTCCCTACTGCCCGAACAGGCCAGAGTAGTTTTTAAAGGAGTACCTTCTTTACAGAACAAAATCGCCCCAAACATCATCAACCCTCCTGTCAAACCCTCTTTTTTTCATAATTTAGTCGGCTTTTACCCCTGCAGGAAATGCAAAGTGTGCCAATTTAATGCCTTGACCACACGAAAAATTTTGGGATTTTCATCCACGGTCACTAGTAAGCAGTACACTATAAAAACATTCTGCACTTGTGCGACTAAGTACATTGTGTACTTATTAACGTGTCCCTGCGGCATGCAGTATGTCGGTCGCACCATCCGCAATTTTTCTATCAGAGTGAGTGAACACATTGCACTCATAATAGGTGGTGACACCAAACACCCTGTCCCTCGACATTATAAACAACACCACCATAAAAATCCAAAGGGGACTCAGTTTGTTGTTATTGACAAATACACTCCCCCATGGAGGGGTGGAGCCATGACTCAGGGGGTCTCTCGTTTAGAGACTTTCTGGATATATGAACTCCAGACTCATACCCCATTAGGACTCAACATCGAATGGGACATAAACTCATTCATCAACATGTCCTAAAATATATATTGTCGGTCATGACCATTCTGGGTCCGTAGGGAATTTTGCAACAATTGGCATTGTACTCTGATCATAATTTCAATGGTGATTTTATTTTGCAATGCTAACTGTATGTCGATTAACGGTTATATATGTCACCTCATGCTATTGTATGTGGAGATCTGACTCACAATAGACGTGAGGCAGTGTTTTTTTAGTTAAATGTTCATATATATTTTATTTGCAATATATTGTATATTATTCTATACACATTTTTAGTTTCATGCCATTTCAACCTCTTGCTTATTCCATTTATATAGAGAAGCACGTGGCATGTACTACATATAATTTTTAACTCATTTTAATCACTTTATACATTTTTGTCCAGTCCCCATTTGATATTGAAGGAAAGCTTAAATTTTCCTTTTTTGATCATAGTGACAATCCACCTTTTATTACATAATATCCTTCTTTTAACATATTTCATTTAGCTGCCTGATAGGCGTAGTCAGTCCATATACCTCGGTACTGTATATGAAGAGGAAAGACGATTTCAATGCATTTGCCGTCTGATAGACAGTGGTTGCATCCATATGGGGTTAATCAGACCTAGCATAGCGATAAACACACCCTTTTCCCCAAAGGAGGATTTGACCTATCGCGAATGGTTTCTCTGAGAACGAGGCGCGGTTCGCGCGCATGCACGATTTACGTCAATGCACCATAGTCACTCAGAGATCCTGGTATTGATTTGATCGTCTAAGCCTCAACTACCCCACCATGAGGCTTGGTTAACACACATGCACCTTGCCTCCCATTGTGACCAAAGAGAGGCTTGGTTATTGTATGGACACGGCCAGAATATGTGAAAAAATATGTTCTCGTGCCGCGCTAATTATATTGCCAGATCTATTATAATATATATGGCAACTTCAGATAGAAATAATGTGTCAGTCCCCATATTCATGTAGTATTTACAACACTCAGCCTTCAGACTATACCAGCCAATACCAGGAAGTGCTTCTTTCACTTCCTGCCTACATGTGCATGATTGTTTTTTTCCATATTGAGGCTTGGAGTGCAAGCTGAGGCGCCATCTTGGACAGGGGGAAGTGTTGCTTGATTGCTGACAGTCTGAGGTGAGTCAGATCTTCACTGATTGGATATGTTTGTATGGACTGTATATAAATTGGAGTGGGCTACAGTGGAGTGACACCCCAGACGATGTGCTTTGACCACGAAACGCGTCGGGAGGACTCCACTGTCGCCTAATTTTACTTGCAAGGACCTTTTCAATCCAGCCAAATGTGAGTTTGTTAGCTGTGAATAAATACCTAATTTTAGTTAAACGGAATTACGCTATGTGGCCACCCTCTTTTCTTTTCTACATGCACTTTTAACATATCGAGCCTACCAATGGTGATTTCAAAATAAGTACAGTTTCCAGCCTATCCTATCCCATTGCAAGACATCCTGACTGATCGGGCGCATGTTTCCTGCTGAGGACTGTTCATGACATCCGTCATTCAAAGCCTTGTGGCATATGTCACCATTGGTCAACACGTTCTGGTAAGCCTGCAATTTTTTAGGTGGTGGGATCGTCACGTTGAAGAAGTCACAAATTTTCAGGTTCAGTCACTCACTCACTTGATTCAATCACCAGACAAACTTTTTTAGGACTACCAGGATTTTCTGGTGCAATTGTCCACTTGCACTACGTGCCAGACAGGCACAATAGCTGTTTCTTTCATTAGAAGGACTTATATGCACATTTATTTTTCACTGTTTACATGTTGTAACATATATTGTATGGTATTGATTTTCACCCAGTCATTTCAGCGCTACACTTTTGTATCCTTTTGTTTTTTGCTTTTTTGAAAAAGTTGTGTTAGCTGCTATCATTCATACTTATCTGGCAGCGCAGGGTATCCACTCTTCTTCCATGTCACTCTCCTGGCATTGGTCATTCTATAGACCTCCATGTCACTCTCCTGGCATTGGTCATTCTTTAGACCTCCAGGTCACTCTCCTGGCATTGGTCATTCTATAGACCTCCAGGTCACTCTCCTGGCATTGGTCATTCTATAGACCTCCATGTCACTCTCCTGGCATTGGTCATTCTATAGACCTCCATGTCACTCTCCTGGCATTGGTCATTCTTTAGACCTCCAGGTCACTCTCCTGGCATTGGTCATTCTATAGACCTCCAGGTCACTCTCCTGGCATTGGTCATTCTATAGACCTCCAGGTCACTCTCCTGGCATTGGTCATTCTATAGACCTCCAGGTCACTCTCCTGGCATTGGTCATTCTATAGACCTCCTGGTCACTCTTCTGGCATTAGCAGTACACCCAAGTCCATGGAGCTTATGGAACTTTGTCTCTTCCGGTGGGTTTTATGAGGAATAAAGGTTACGTTGTGCTGTTCGGTGGAAATGTTTGTGTAACACAAGTCTAATAGTTTCTTAGCACTTCGCCTTAGAATATTAGGTAACGTCCCTTTCTGCACCACATCCTATGTCCTATGCAGATAATTTCCTATATCATCATCTCCATCTAGTGGCCAACATGCGGTACTGTATATTTTACCATTATGGTACCTTCAGAAAGCTATACTGCATTTTTTTAGAAATGTCTCGCGCTGTAAGTAAAACTAAGCTAGGGGGCACTGCTGCAGACACCAAGTGATCTGTCCTAACCAGAAAAGTGTGTCAATGAATAAATAATGATGTTTGCGCTGTGTGACACAAAGGGAAGGGGAACAGTGTGACTGATAAGCACACTGAATGTGTAAAACACAATGGAACTGTGTAAATCAGAAAAAAAGCAACGAGTGATCCAAAAACATCAAAATCTTCAGCAAACAGACAGTGAATGTGTGAAAAACATACGTGAAGCAAATACAATAAATCAAACGTGATTGGCAGAAAAAACACACACTAAATAGCACGTAATGAACAGAAAGTCTCTGTATGGTGATCCCAAAGCCAGGCACAAGGGTTGAAGGGAAGAAAGATTCAGTGTAACCACCTTGTGTGTGTCCTAGCAGCTCACCTCACAGCTGTTGCACTGACAGCCTAACAATCCTCAGATGTACACACAGGCCCAGATTCACAAAGCACTTACGCCTACGTAAGTGGAAATTTGCGCCGGTAAGTGCAAATGTGCGCTGGCGTATCTGTGCGCCGGACCCACAAAAACTGGCCACCCTACACCCTACGCCGACGTAGCTTACATACCCCGGCGTAGCGTGGGCGCACTTTTCATCTGGACGCATGTTGCTGCTCTCATTGATTAGGCATTCAAACATGCAAATGAGGGAACGTACGTGCGCCTGACGCATGCTACGCGATGTGCGCGTAAGTTGTACGTCCGGCGTAAAGTTATTCCCCATAAATGAGGCGCAACCCGGCAACAGACATGCAAAGGTCTGCACCAGAGAACACGGGCCGGCGTATTGGGCGTACATTACGTTCACGGCATACAGGGTGATCCGGCGTAGCTTAGGCAGTTGTGCCAGCGTGGTTGTGAGCATGCGCATAAGGGTGCTGTTTCCTGCGTCTACGTCACGGCAACTCCACTGCGCATGCTCCATAGTACGACGCAAATACATTGGTTTCGACGACAATGTAATTAACGCACAGCCCTATTCGCAATGAGTTACGTAAACGACAGAAAAACACAACGCTGTCCCAACGTCCATACTTAACATGGCGTACGCCGAACCTACGCAAGGTTACCCCTCATATAGCAGGGGTAACCTTACGCTTACGCAAACTACGTTCGGGAATCGGCGTATCACGCTCATTTGCATATTTGATGCAGAAATCTACGGGAACGCCACCTAGCGGCCAAGCGTAACATTGCAACTTAGATCGGACGGTGTAAGTGACTTACGCAAGTCGGATCTAAGCAAAATCTATGCGTAACTGATTCTAAGAATCAGTCGCATAGATAGGAGGGCTCAGAAACAGAGATACGACGGTGTATCTGGAGATACACCGTCGTATCTCTTCTGAGAATCTGGGCCTTGGTGTTTACAAGTTAAAATCCGTATTTTTTGCCAGAAAATTACTTAGAACCCCCAAACATTATATGTAACGGTCAGGGGTTATCACAGTTTACGATATTCCATTCCACCAACCCACGGCAGCTTATCCACACTCCACAATCCAGCAGACACGATTCATATGGATTTTCCCAGAAACGAGACACAAACAGCTCTGTCTCTGGTTCCAAACGAATGAATACTTTAATTGTAAACTTAGCTTGTTATATACAGTTAGAAGCCCCAATAAACAATGGCTTAACTCCACCCACAGCATGACACAATGGTCAATGCTTAATACACATTCCTTTAGGTAATGACATTCAGATAATCTACATGAACTAATTACTAATCATTACCCAGACGTTCTGACTCTGCGATAAGCTATTCTCACCTGCTACACAATACACATTCCTTTGTAGACGTAATTGACATGCTAATCCACTACACCTGAAAAGTCACACATCTGACCTTTCAGACTACCAACACATTTCTATCATCAATAGAACTTCACACAATACAGTGTAATTAGCATAGTACAATAGACAATAGAATGCAATCACAGCAAGCTTTTATCGTACACTACAGCCAGGTAGCTGGAGGTGATAACATCTTTTAATTAACATCTTTCAATTAACCTGTTGAGTTCAGAATCAACAACCAGTAATATTTCAAGATATACTGCAATACATTGTGAATTATCATTACTGTCCGATCTCATGTAATTCAAGATATCAGTTCTCAGTCATCCTATGCCCCATGGGACATAGGATGACCCTAGACCCCAGAGTCATTGGTGAAGCTGGCACTGGAGTACCCCACATCCTTTAAAAGCCTCTGGGTATCACGGGCCATACCATTATATATATTTTTTTTAGCAGAGAATCCTAGAGAATAAAATGGCGATTGTTGCAATATTTTATGTCGGACGGTATTTGTGTGGCGGTTTTTTAAACGCAACTTTTTGGGAAAAATTAAGTTTCATGAATTAAAAAAAATGAAAAAGTAAAGTTAGCCCAATTTTTTGGTGTCACGCTTTATAGTCACGCGCACTCGTGGAATGCGACAAACTACGGTACCTAAAAATCTCCATATTCAACGCTTTAAACTTTTTTTTACGGTTACCAGGTTAGAGTTAGAGAGGAGGTCTAGTGCTAGAATTATTGCTCTCGCTCTGACGATCGCGGTGATATCTCATATGTGTGATTTGAACACCGTTTTCATATACAGGCGCGACTGCCGTATGCATTTTCTTTGTTGCGCAAGCTCACGGGGAGGGAAGCGATTAAAACAAATTTCTTATTTATTTTTATAATATTAAAATTGTAATTTTTTTTTTTACATTTTGATCACTTTTATTGCTGTCACAAGGAATGTAAACATCCCTTGTGACAGTAATAGGTGGTGACAGGTACTCTTTATGGAGAGATCTGGGGTCTATAATGAATGTAAACGTCCCTTCTGACAGTAATAGGAGGTGACAGGTCCTCTTTATGGAGAGATCTGGGGTCTATAATGTGAACATCCCATGTGACAGTAATAGGAGATGACATGTCCTCTTTATGGAGAGATCTGGGGTCTATAATGAATGTTAACATCCCATGTGACAGTAATAGGGGGGTGTGAGGTCCTCTTTATGGAGAGATCAGGGGTCTATAATGAATGCCCTTTACCTCGGACTCCCCAAGTACCAAATCGCTCGTCTTCAAGTCGTGCAAAATACGGCCGCTAGACTTGTGACTGGAAAAAAACCCTGGGAATCCATCTCACCTTCACTGAGATCCCTTCACTGGTTACCAGTAAAAGACAGAATTACTTTTAAAGCACTCTGCCTAACGCACAGATGTATTCATGGGAATGCCCCCCATTATCTATGCAAAAAAATAAAAGCCCACAATCCCAATCGCGTTCTGCGATCCACCAATCAAAATCTTCTCCAGATTCCGAAAGCCAATTTTAAGTCCAAAGGAGAAAGAAGATTGGCGCTCCAAGGTCCCAGACTATGGAACGCTTTACCAACCAGTATTCAGTTGGAGAAGAACCACCTAGCATTCAGGAGAAAGATCAGGACTCATCTCTTTTGATTTCAAAAGAGAAAGGAACAACAAGCGCCCAGAGGCGATTAAATTTGCATGTGTTGCGCTATACAAGTTTTCATTCATTCAATGTAAACATCCCATGTGACAGTAATAGGAGGTGACAGGTCCTCTTTATGGAGAGATCTGGGGTCTATAATGAATGTAAACATCCCATGTGACAGTAATAGGAGGTGACAGGTCATCTTTATGGAGAGATCGGGGGTCTATAATAATTGTAAACATCCCTTGTGACAGTAATAGGAGGGGACAGGTCCTCTTTATGGAGAGATCTGGGGTCTATAATGAATGTAAACATCCCATGTGACAGTAATAGGAGGTGACAGGTCATCTTTATGGAGAGATCGAGGGTCTATAATAATTGTAAACATCCCTTGTGACAGTAATAGGAGGTGACAGGCCCTCTTTATGGAGAGATCGGGGGTCTATAATGAATGTAAACATCCCATGTGACAGTAATAGGAGGTGACAGGTCCTCTTTATGGAGAGATCTGGGGTCTAAAAGACCCCCGATCCCTCCTTTGCACTTCAAAGTATTCAGATCGCCGAAAACAGCGATTCTGAATACTGTGTACTTTTTTAAATCCGGCGCCATTGGCAGCCGAGAAACCTGGAAGTGACGTCACTTCCGTGTTTACATTGTGGAGACTAAATGGAAACGGTTTACGGCTTTGTTTCAGTCTGCGCCTCGACACTGGAGGTGCCGGATCGAGGATCGGGTCTCCAGGTGGGACGGGAGGCCCAGTCAGAGCGGCGAGAGGCGGCGGCAGGGGGGGTTGTCCCCTCCTGCTCATCCGGCATAACAATCGAGCGACTTTTAGCCACATCGGTTGTTATGCCTGGATAGCCAATCGCCGGCTCTAAACAACTGTACCGGGATGATGCCTGCATCTGCGGACATCATCCCGGTATAACCCCCGAAAGCTGAGGACGCATATATGCGTACGCTCGGCGTGAAAGGGTTATCCCTCCTTGCCTCCCAGTTGCACAAAGTAGTTACTCAGAAGATGACAGTAAAATGAAAAGAAGGGAGACGCACCGCATAATCCCGTAAAACAGAACACATTTATTGATGAGAACACAATTAAAAAAATTCACATTCAAAACAAATCTTCGGTGTATGACATCCACGAGCGCCGAGCTCGTCTCCTGCCGTCAGATAGTGCTTAGTCTAGTGCTCCGATCCCGACGCGTATCGTCACATCACGTGACTTCATCAGGGGATGAACTTATCAACTTACGAACTTATCAAGTCTGTGGCAGAGACTTTAGCGCGCTTCGCACCAGCTTCTAGGCCGGTGAGAGTCGCCTATCTGGTGGTTGCTGGAATCCAGCGTGGAATCAAGTTAATCCTCTGGATCCAAGTTAAACCTGTGATCCGCAAAGGTACCTGAGTCCCCCCCCCCATCCCTCTACCCTTCTGTTGGAGAACTTTGTTAAATAAAAGACTTTGTGTTTGGTGCAGACATTTCTTATAGTCAACTCTTCAAGGAGAACCCCTGAGACAAACGTATGGAACAGTAAGGTAACAGCAGGCCCAAATCTAAACCAGCAGCTCCTTCGGGGGTAGTGCTACATATGTATTATGGGGGTGACTCTTTGTTTTTTATTCTTGCTGTAACGGAAGGGTCCTGTGGAACCCAGAAGCTATGAGATACCCTTGTTTCAGCTTCCCCGGCGCCTCTTATGTCTAAAATCATCCTATGTCCACTAGGGGGCATAGGATGACTGAGAAATTATATCTTGGACTACCTGAGATGGGATGATTATGTATTATTATCCAAGATACTGTATTTATCGCCCTATTATGCGCACCGGCGTATAGCGCGCACCCCTAATTTAGCCTGACATTCCTGGGAAAAAAATGTTTTAATACTTAGGCGGCGTACACACGTACGAGAACCGGCTGTCAGATTCGGCGACCAGCCCGTCGGGAAAGGCGATGAGCCATTAATCCCGACGGGCCGTCGAGAAAATAGAGAACCTGCTCTCTATTTTCTCTCGACGGCTTTCCCGACGGGATGCTCGCCGAAACCGTACACGCGGCCGAGGTTCTCAGCGAGCTTCTCGCTGGTTTCTGCCGAGAATCTCGGCCGTGTGTACGCCGCCTCACAGTTTTGGTGTCTTGCCCGGCGTCCATTGGCGGCCTTGTCCGGTCCGGCGTCCGTCGTGGTGTCCTCCCGCGCTGGTCTCTGTGCCGATCGCCGCTTCCCGCGCTGTGTTTGAATCCGCCGCCGACATATACCGAGCGCAGTACACTCGGGTATACTCGGCCAGGCTCGGCTCCCATCACGGTTATGCGAGAAAAGCCGAGAGGAGCCAAGCGTGCCCGAGTGTACTGCGCTCGGTATATGTCGGCGGCCACATTCAAACACAATGGGGGAAGCGAGTATCGATCCCCGTTTCCCGCGTTGTGTTTGAATCTGCCGCCGACATATACCGAGCGCAGTACACTCGGGCACGCTCGGCTCCTCTCGGCTTCTCTCGCATAACCGCGATGGGAGCCGAGCCTGGACGACTATACCCGAGTGTCTATAGGTTGCCTGTGAAAATGTCTTTGAGAACCCGGGTCTTGCCCGAGGGAACATGTATCAATGGAAAAAAGTTTTAAAAACGGTCACTTTTTCAGGAGTCCTGCTCCGTTGATACATGTTCCCTGGGGGAAGACCCGGGTTCTCAAAGACGTTTTCCAACAATAAATTGAATATTGGGCTTTAAAATGAGCGCTTTTGAATTCGAACGTTCGAGTCCCATAGACTTCAATGGGGTTCTAAATGTTTGCGCGAACGGACGGTCTGTTTCACGGTTCTGGTGCGAACCGAACGCGGGTGTGTTCGGCTCATCCCTACTGTTGGGACACATACTGTTAGATGCTAATGTCACCAACTCCAGCCATCTGTCTGTTGTGATGTAAATGAATCTAGGACGGCTTCTGAGGATCTTTCATTGTGGCTTGTGCTAATTGACCCTGTATTGTGTGAAGAAGTCCTGTGATGTGTATTGTAGTTTAGGGGACAGCAAGGCTAGCCTAAAATCATGTTTCTGAGCCATCAGCTGTAGTTAATTAGCTTACCTGTTGTCTGTTAAGGGATGAATTGACACTCAGAATAATGTGTATTGGTGGCTCGTTATGTAACCATTGTGTGATGTTGTGGGTGGATCTGGGCCATATCTCTTGTGGTATCCTAAATTTTATAAAAGAGCCTGTATTTCTCAATAAAGTAATTCCCTGTTTTGAACCTCAAAGAGAGCAGTGTGCCTCGTTGATGGGGGGAATTATTCATATGGGTCTCATTCGCCTCAACTGTGGAGTGTCGGTAGCTCCCTTGTGTTTGGAAAGGGAATATCCTAAATGGCTTTATTTCCTTTCGTATTTGCGGTGACGTTACCATTGTTGGCAAGCAGTGGGATGATAAAGGACAGCTACAAGAGGACACAGGACAATGAAGGCACAGTAGGAATGGCTAAAGCTCTCTTCCCTCAAGGACTTACTGGAGAACCGAGGCCGACCGGCCAACAACCGTAAGGCCGCTGTAATATTGGGGGTTGTTAGCTCAAGTGGGATATGCGTTTTAAGCGATTCACGCCAGTCAGGAACTGTCTTTAAGGGCTTGTTGGCCCACTTTTATTGAAAAGGCAAAAATAAACAAAAGTCCAAACATAGGTTTCCCACGCAGGGGTTTTCACTATCCACACAAAACGATACCTTCAGCCTCCTGGCTTACACGTGTAAAGAAAATACCAAGCCACCTGGCTCTCCTCAGCAGTAGCCCAACTGCTTAGGCTCCAGCATGGAACCTTCCTGACTCTTGTCAGCAACCTCACTCAGGTCTCTGGGGTTTCTCACAGTGCACCCTGCACTCTCCAGCTTATTCAGTGCCCACCCGCACTCTCTGGGTTCTCCCTTACAAGCCTGGACTCCTCAGGAGGGTGGAGCCCAATATGCTGGTCCTGAGTTTCCTATCAGGCCCACACACACCTGCATAATCAGTGTGCTGACCCATCTGAAAATATGGACCCAGGACTGGGGATTTCATCCCACCCGGATCTCTACAAAATCCCCAGGCTCCAGGTCCCAAAGCGTACTTCATTACAAATTGAGGGAAATGAAATGCCAGTTTCCTCTGAAACCAGTAAATACGCTGGAGCCCCTCAACCCGACCGGTTGAGAACCCTGGGTCACCACACTCCTGGGGTACCACACTACTACACCGCGTACACACGATCGGTCAAAACAGATGAAAACGGACTGAAGGTCCGTTTCATCGGTCCAAACCGATCGTGTGTGGGCCCCATCGGTCAGTTATCATTTGGTCAAAAAAAAGAGAACTTGCTTTAAAATTTGACCGATGGACGCTTGAACGATGGGTCGAAACTAGGGTTGTCCCGATACCACTTTTTTAGTACCAATACTTTTTTCCATGTACTTGCCAATATCGATCACCGATACTTTTTTTTAAATGTGTCCCCAAATGCAGCCATGTGTCCCCACAAATGCAGCCATGTGTCCCCTCAAATGCAGCCATGTGTCCCCACAGAGAAAGCCAAGCCCTCCCACCGGCGCCGTCGCCTAGTTGATCAGCGCGGGGAACATTACAGCTTTCATTTGAATAGCTGTGTGTTCCCAGCCGTGCGTCGTCATGTATAGCCCCCTCCCCCTTGTCCGGGCACTTTGATAGACAGATCACCCATCCAATCCTGGGGGTTGGCTTTCTCTTTCAGGACTGCTCTGCTCCGCTCTCTGCCCCCTCTCCGCCCGGATAAAAGTATCGGGTGAAGCATCGGGAGCATTTGCGCGAGTACAAGTACTCACGCAAATGCTCAGTATCGGTCCCGATACCGATACTAGTATCGGTATCGGTACAACCCTAGTCGAAACCCATCGTTAGTATGCAAAAGCATCGGTTAAAAGGCCTGGCATGCTCAGAATCAAGTCGACGCATGCTTGGAAGCATTTGTAACATCCCTGCTACGCAACTACAGTAAACAGTTGGTTTTAAACTATAGAGGTCTCTCAGGTACAACCACCACTTCTCACTCAGAGTAATCAGAGAGATTGGGGTTATTTCATCACAACCTCTAGTGAATAACCAACTGAGAGACTGCAGAAGCTTATTCCCCTATAAGCAACTACCTGAGGGGAAAACAGGGTTGTATCTCAGATATACACAAGGTAGTACTACAAATCTACAAGCACAGACTATAGATAGCTGATAGTATGTGGTACTTGCGGTTAGGAGAGTAAAGCCTGGTATGCTGGTGGTCCCAGAGGGAGTGTAGAGCGAACTGTGGTGTCCACTGAGGTTCAGAGCGGGTACAGCAAGGTGGCGTGAAAGGGGTTCCCAGATGACAGCAGGCGTCCTTGCGCAATAGGGGAAGCAAGAGATAAGTCCGGGTCACAAGCCGTGGTCAGGTATTGGAGAAGTCACGGGTATCCGAAGTCCAAGCCGGGGTCAAGGGTTCAGGCAAGCAGCAGTCCAGAAAGCAAAGCCAAGGGTCAAAAGCCGGGGTCAGTCAAGGAGCTTAGTATATAAGCAGTTTGCTTTAGCACAGACAGGGAGATCAAACCAAAATGAACTGACACTGTTCTCAAAGTGAGGCAGGGCTTTATACGCTGGCTAACTGGTTAAGCTGTGTCAGCTGGAGCAAGAATCTCAGGTGTGGAAAGTAATGATATCCAGCTAATGGTGAACATTCCATTCAGCACCACCATAGCTGGAAAGCAACAAGAATTTCAAATTAAGCACTGGCTGAGAGGTAAGGGTTTGGGCTGGTAACAGAGAGGTCCCAGGTTCAATTCCACCCTAAGCCACCTGGAGCACGGCCACGCCTGGCCGTCTGCCTGGCACGATAGGGATCGTGACAGCATTGAACTTCGGTTTTTTCAGCACGTCGTTGTGTTAAAACATGTAAACTTCACCGTGTTCTAACACGATCGGTTTTTTTTAACCGATGGTGTGTAGGGACATCAGACCGTCAGTCAGCTTCATCGGTTAACCTTGGGACCGTTCTCATCGGATGGACTGATCGTGTGTACGCGGCCTAAGAAATGGGACATTATCGCAGAATTAGTCAAAATAGATAGAGCCGAACGACCCAACATAACGGAAAGGCCCAGCGTAACAGACAGGACACCCGAAGAGGCAAGTTTTGATCGCGCTTTTAAACCAAGACTGGCACAGTATGGTCCTAACCCTCCAGTGGAGTTCATAGACCTGGTTATAGCGGCTGTGGATGCCACTTGGCTACATCAAAGAGGTGCTGCAGCAGCAGAAGTCACAGCAGCACCAACTGAAGAGAGAGGAGTGGTACAGATACCAGTCTCCATGGAAGAGGAATTCTGAAGGAGGTTACAAGAGATGTGGATACAGCACAGAGGACCAGTATCAGAGGAGGTCCTGCTGGGATGGTCTGATTCGATCCGCTGTGTACTCTGGAAGAAAGCGCTAGCTCTCGAGCAGCAACACCAGGGAAAGTTCCTCCCCTCCATCCATGTAAGGTACTGGTTGCAGTATGATGTATGAATGCTGTTATTGGGTGACCAACCCAAGCAGGAGTGGACAGCCGAGTTAAGCAGGCTGATCTGGGCAGAGATGCGGTTGGATGAGAGCTACAGAGCCCTCCAGTGGTATGTAGCCCAAGAGTGCCCGTGGTCAGCGGATGACAGCCCCACAGAAGGCTTTGACTATGATGGTCTGGGATTGTTGTATTGGAGGATGTCCGAGGACCCCGACTTTGGGAGCGATCGGGAGTGGCGCTTGGAGGAAATAATGGAGCACAGAGAGCTAAAACTAAATGTCTCGGAAGGGCCCGGGGCAGAGGAAGATTTGGAGTTTCTGGCGATTCAGGAATGGGAGCTGGAGATCGCCTACAGACAGCTACTACACTCGGCTCAGCAGCAGGGTGGAAATACCCGTTGACAACTCTGAAATCCTGGCTGAAGAATCGGCAGTGGAAAATCTGGCGATTGCCATCCCTAAAGCCAAATGCAAATGCTGTGGAATCCCCAGCAGAAGTGCTGGCAACATGGCAGAGTGCTACCAACCTCTGCCCAGCACCGGAAACAACTGTGGAGTTCCAGAGAGCAGGGGCAGTTGGCCCCTCTCTCTAGCGACAAGCTGAGGTGGTAAAGCTTTTTACTCCTAGCTGAATCACTGGCAGCAGGGCAGAATGCTACTGGCCTCTGCACACAACTGCAGCTTAAGCTGATATCAGGGGATGGGACTGTGGTCTTCACTCACAGCAACCCAGCATAAGAGCTGACAACAGAGCAGAGTGCCGCAGGCCTCTGCTCTCAACTAATAGAAGAGGGGGTTCCTGTGGTAGTGGATGGGACTTCGGTCTTCACTGACACAACCCTAGAAAAAGGTGTGACACTGAGACATGAGGATGTCAGCCTTGCTTTTTCACCTACCACAAGTGGATGGGACTTCAGTCTCCACTGGTATACCCCAGGGATGGGGGGCAGTTAGCCCAGATCCCTAACAGCATGTCGGACTGAGCCCAGTCACCCTCTCTTCTCTCCAGCGGCTGAAAAGACTCCAGGGAGAAGGTCCAGGCATCTCCCCAGCAGCGGGTATGTTCTCTGAGGGAGGCAGAGGTTGGCTGGGTGAGTAATGCTCTGTTTGGAGCAATTTATTTGGGGTATTGTGTGAATACCAGCATTAGAGGAATGGAACTATGGACTAGTTTCGGAGTCAACCCATCTGGGGTCTCCTCCTGTGTTAGTCTCCTGCCTAAAGGGGAGAAATGTAACAGGAGGGCCCGTGGGACCCAGAAGCTATTAGAAAGTATGAGATACCCTTGTTTTAGCTTCCCCGATGCCTCATGTCTAAAATCCTTCTATGTCCACTAGGGGCATTTGATGACTGAAAAATGATATCTTGGACTACCTGAGATGGGATTATTATGTAATTATTATCCAAAATATATTCCAGGATATCTGTAAAGAATTATTTACTGTTTGTTGAAGTTGGCATTTCGATGGGCAGGCCAATGGAGCCTCACCAGTGCCCATCAATGGAGCCTCACCAGTGCCTATCCGTGCAGCCTTACCAGTGTTCATCAGTGCAGCCTTACCAGTGTTCATCAGTGCAGCCTTACCAGTGTCCATCAGTGCAGCCTCACCAGTGCCCAATAATGCAGCCTGATCAGTGCCCATCAGTGCAGCCTCACCAGTGCTCATCAATGCAGCCTCACTAGTGCCCATTAATGCAGCCTTACCAGTGCCCATCAGTGGGGTCTCACCAGTGCAGGGGGTTTAAGAGAGAGGAGAGCTACCGGATTACACAGTGAGGGATCTCCCGCTTACCCAGCGGCCGCTGTCAGATGAAGTCCCACCTCCTGGCCTGGCTCCTATGATAGACGTTGAAAGAGGTGGGTTAGAGCCACTCTAATATATATTTCTTGCTTTGGGTTATTACTCCTTTAACCACTTAAGGACCTTGGGTGTTTTTCAGATTTGGTGTTTGCAAGACTAAAACAGTTTTTTTTTGCTAGAAAATGACTTAAAACCCCCAAACATTATATATTTTTTCTAACACCCTAAAGAATAAAATGGCAGTCACTGCAATACTTTTTGTCACACCGTATTTGCATAGCGGTCTTAAGCCGCGTACACACGAACGGTCCATCCGATGAGAACGGTCTGTTTTCATCGGTTCACCGATGAAGCTGACTGATGGACTGATGTGCCTACACACCATCGGTTCATGAACCGATCGTGTCAGAACGCGGTGACGTAAAACGGTGTGATGAAAAAAACGAATTTGAATGCGTGGATTTTTAACCGATGCTCATGCGTACTAACGATCGGTTAGCCATCCATCGTTTCAATTTTAAAGCAAGCCCTCTGTTTTTGGACCGAAAGATAATGGACCGATAGGGCCTACACACGATCGGTTTTGGACCGATGAAAACGATCGTTTTGAACCGATTCAACCGATCGTGTGTACGTGGCTTTACAAGCGCACTTTTTTGGGAAAAAAATCACTTTTTTGGATTAAAAAATAAGACAACAATAAATTTGGCCCAATTTTTTTTTATATATTTTGAAAGATAATGTTACGCCGAGTAAAATGATACCCAACGTGTCACGCTTAAAAATTGCACCCGCTTGTGGCATGGCGTCAAACGTTTACCCTTAAAAATCTCGATAGGCGACGTTTAAAAAACTCTATAGGTTGCATCTTTTGCGCTACAGGGCTAGAATTATTGCTCTCACTCTAATGATCACGGTGATACCTCACTTGTGTAGTTTGAACACCATTTTCATATGCGGACGCTACTCAAAAAAAAAAATGTTTCTTTAAGACGCATGGGCGGGACTGACGTTTTGGCGTCACTTCCGCCCTGCAGTGCTATGGGGACGGGTGGGGGCCATCTTGCCCTCACTCGCATCTCCACACAGCCAGCAGAAGGACCCGATCGCCTCCGCCGCTACCGACGGCTCCGGTAAGCGGCGGGAGGGGGGCCCCCTCTCCCGCCACCGTAACGGCGATCTCGTGGCGAATCCGCCTCGGAGACCGCCGTTATCGTTTAAAGGACCACTCATGTTAAAGATGGATACCTTGGTTGTGGCAGCAGCTGCTGCCATTACCGACATATCCATCTTTAACCACTTGCTTACTGGGCACATAAACCCCCTTCGTGCCCAGGCGAAATTTCAGCTTCTGGCACTGCGTTGCTTTAACTGACATTTGCGCGGTCGTGCGACGTGGCTCCCAAACAAAATTGACGTCCTTTTTTTCCCCCACAAATAGAGCTTAATTTTGCGCTATAAACAAAAAAAGAGCGACAATTTAAAAAATATATATATATTTTTTACTTGTTGCTATAATAAATATCCCATTTTTTTTTAAAAAAAAAAAAACAATTTTTTTCTCAGTTAAGGCCGATACGTATTTTTCGACGTATTTTTGTAAAAAAAAAAAAAAATCGCAATAAGCGACTGGTTTGCGCAAAAGTTATAGCGCCTACAAAATGGGGGACAGAATTATGATTTTTTTATTATTATTTTTTTTTTACGATTTTTGCGATTTTTATTGGGACTGCGATATTGCGGCGGACACATCGGACACTTTTGACACAAATATGGGACCATTTACATTTATACAGCGATCAGTGCTAGAAAAATGCACCAATTACTGTATAAATGTGACTGGCAGTGAAGGGGTTAACCCTAGGGGGGTGAGGAAGGGGTTAAGTGTGTATCCTGGGTGTGTTCTAACTGTGTGGGGGGAGGGGGGGTGACTGGGGGAGGTGACTGATGCTGTGTCCCTATGTACAAGGGACACAGATCGGTCTCCTCTCCTCTGACAGCACGTGGAGCTCTGTGTTTACACCCCATCATTACACAGAGCTCCACGTCCCTGCTGTCATCTTCTTGTTTTCCCGCCGATCGCATTTACCCGACGGACATCCCGACAGGTACATGCATCGGTAGTAGTGAGGAAAAAAGGGGATGGACTGCCGCACTCCAGGAGAACTTCAATAAAATAAAGTAGTCCTCATTGTAAAAGCAGGAACGTGCACAAACACAGCAAACCACAAAAAACAGGATAGCCGACGCGTTTCACACTCAACTAGTGCTTAGTCATGGTACATGCATCGGCTCTTCAGCGATGCGGGCGGGACAGTGTTTACCCACCGTGCGCCACCCAGTGGCGGGCGCGGGTAATGCACTTTAAATGACGTCCAAAGACGTCCACTTGGCACTTGAGAGCTGCGCTGTTGACGTCTTTTGTCAATAGCACGGGTCTCAAGTGGTTAAAAAAAGGACGTATATGTACATGAGCGGGTCCTTAAGTGGTTAAATATCTTGTTGCTTTGAAGTTAGAAGTAAGTGAGATGTTTCTATAGAGAAGATGGAAGTCTTGGTGTCGTTTTGTTCACGACCACAAATCTAACGCCTGTGTCACAGTGATGTGATAGGCGATTTATTGTTATAAAAACTGTCTGGGCATTGACAGGAGAGAAATGTTATGAATAAATGTATGTACACGGGGGGGGGGGGGCGGTTGGCATGGCTTGGATTGGTAATACCCCATTGGTGGGCTGTATCTTGAATGTTTACCATAAACATGCTGTACAAGGACCAATAAACCGAACAGTGTGTAACCAATCTGTGTTGTGTCGGGTTTGTATACATTGTTACCAGCACAGAACCTGGGTGTAGCGAACGGAGAAGTGCCGGCAATAATAATAATAATAATAAGGTGATGGACACAATTATAGGAACCAGAAGCATCCTATCAGACGTCACACATTGGACCAGGGTCACGTCTATCATAGAAGGGGTCATTTCTCCTCGGCCTGCCCATCGAGATACCAACTTCAACTGAAAATAAATCTTTTGAGGACCTTTGGAGGGGTCTGGGTGCTTCTTCTGTTTTAAGAAATTATAATCTGTATCAATGTTATATGTCACTTCTTCCTGTAGCACATTTTACAGCAAGAATACAGTATAAAAACACTGGCTAGATTCACGTAGGGCGGCGCAAATATGAGCGGGCGTAGCGTATCGTATTTACGGTACGCCGCTGCAACTTAGGACGCAAGTTTAGTATTCTCAAAGCACTTGCGTCCTAAAATATAATGCTTACGCCGTTAATGTCCCGGCGTAAGCGCGCCTATTTCAAATGTGGAAGAGGTGGGCGTGTTTTATGGAAATAAATTGTGACCCTTTGTAATTGACGCCGTACGTAGACGTAACCCAGTGCGCATGCTCCGACTCATGTCCGATCAAATTCCTAAGATACGTCGAAAAATGCCTCCGACGTGAACGAAACGTACGCACAGCCCTATTCGCATACGACTTACGCAAACAACGTAAAAAGATACGCTTGTTCCGACGTCCATACATTGCATGGGCTGCGCCACCTAGAGAGCAGCTTTATCTTTACGCCATCGTATGTCTTACGTAAACGGCGTAACTAATTGCGACGGGCGCGCGTATGTTCGAGAATCGGCGTATCTAGCTCATTTGCATATTCAACGTGGAAATCAACGAAAGCGCCACCTAGCGGCCAGCGTAAATTTGCACCCAAGGAGACTTACGCCGCTCGTATCTTGGCCGAATTTATGCGTAGCTGATTCTAAGAATCAGGCGCGCATTTACGACGGCGCACATTCGGACTTACGACGGCGTACAATGGAGATACGCCTGCGTAAGTCTTTGAGAATCTGGCCCAAAGAGTCCCCCCATAATACACACTAGACCCATTGAGTCTGGTATGGGGTTATTAAGCAGGTGCCCCACACAAAAAAAGGTGTGAGGTCTAGGGTGACCACGTGTCCCGGATTGCCCGGGAAAGTCCCGCATTTTGCAGGTCTGTCCCGGGCACCTTAATTCAACACAGTGTCCCGGAATGAAACTGACACAGCCACACACCCCCCCCCCCCCCCGGACCAATCTTATGCCCCCAAAAAAGGCCGCCACTTCACCGCTTAACTCACTGACAGTACTTGTCCTGGCCGGGAATGCCTGGAGGAGCACAATCCCCGCCCCCTGCTTGTGATTGGAGAAATCATAAATTCCGCCTCTTGTGTCCAATCACTGTGCTGTGATTCGTCGTAGCACAAGCTGATTTTTGGGAAGGGAGGGTGTCCCTGAATGGTAGTTTGGAAATGTGGTCACACTAGTGAGGTCCTTTCAAGCAATCCATACCAGACCCTTTTCTCCTCAAAAAGTCCACATCAGAGTCTTAATCTAAGCCTGCAGCCTGGCTGGCCAGGAAAGGTGGGGTGTCAGGCTTGGATCTACAGAACATTACCAGGCCATCATGTCAAATGGACTCATGTCCCAGGGGAAGCAACTTGTCTCATGTTGATAAGGACTCATCCCTGCAATCCTGGCTTGGGGGTTGCAGGGGGTTTGCGGGTGCTTATCAGAATCTGGAAGTTCCCTCTAAAATAAGAGGGATCCAGCAAACACCCAGACGGGGGTGGTAGGGAGGGGGTTAGACACAGGCAGGGGTGGTAGGGAGGGGGTTAGACACAAGCAGTGGTGGTAGGGGGGTTAGACACAGGCAAGGGTGGTATGGGGATTAGACACAGGCAGGGGTGGTAGGGTGGTTAGACACAGGCAGTTGTGGTAGGGAGGGGGTTAGACACAGGCAGGGGTGGTAGGGAGGGGGTTAGACACAGGCAGGGGTGGTAGGGAGGGGGTTAGACAAAGGCAGGGGTGGTATGGGGGTTAGACACAGGCAGGGGTGTTAGGGAGGGGGTTAGACACAGGCAGGGGTGGTAGGGAGAGTAAGACACAGGCAGTGGTGGTAGGGGGGTTAGACACAGGCAGGGATGGTGAGGGGGATTAGACACAGGCAGGGGTGGTAGGGAGGGGGGTTAGACCAGGGATGGACTGGCCATTGGGACTACAGGGAGTTGCTCAGTGGGCCGGCTTCTCCGCTCCTCTGTCTCTCCTTTCCCGCAGCGCTTACCTCCTCTCCTTCCCCGCAGGGCTCACCTGGGGGGGAACAGAGGAGCAGGAGGGACGACAGAGGAGCATGGGGGAGGGGACAGACCGCTAACTCAACAGCTATGGTCTGGGAGTTTCTCGGTTCTGCCTAATCTTGTCCATAAGGGGGGGCACCGAACTGATTATTTTCCCCGGGAAAAATAATGTCTAGCATCCCCACTGGTACTGCCTATAAGAGTACCAGTACCAGCCGTTCTACTCTGATAACGTAGAATGGCTAGTGGCCAGTGAAGGGGGAGAGGGGGCTTGGGTGGCTGGGGGGGAGGGATGAGGGAGTTGTCTGGCCGCCATGGGAGAGACCTGTCAAAGTGGGCCAATCTGGATGAAGTCCAGTGCCAAGGTTTTGTCCCAGTCCAGTCCTGGGTTAGACACAGGCAGGTGTGGTAGGGAGGGGGTTAGACACAGGCAGGGGTGGTAGGGAGGGGGTTAGACACAGGCAGGGGTGGTAGGGAGGGGGGTTAGACACAGGCAGGGGTGGTAGGGAGGGGGTTAGACACAGGCAGGGGTGGTATGGGGGTTAGACACAAGCAGGGGTGGTAGGGAGGGGGTTAGACACAGGCAGGGGTGGTAGGGTCGGGATTAGTGGCACTGGCACTTACTTTTTCTCAGTGTCAGCCACGCCTATAACAATCCCTCTTTTATCATGGGGTCTCTGCTCAGCAGAAAGCTCCTCCCCTTTACACTGTTGGCCATCAGCCTGTCAGATGACTTTCCCTTGTCAGCAGCAATGGGGGGGCCATGGGGAAGATGGGCCAGCTGTGGGGGTATGACAGTGGGTTAAGGAGAGGAGCAGGGTGGAGAGGAGTGGGGCGGACGGAGTGATTGGGCAGGAACACTGTCTTGTGCCGCCCCTCAGAACGTGCCGCCCGGAACAATGGTCCCACCGGGCCCCATGGTAGGGCCGGCCTTGCATACATGCGAGTGTAATCTTATTGTTTGAAATAAATCCTTCTCAAACTGTATTGCGCAATGAGGTTTTTTCTTTCATAACTACCTGTATGAGACAACACCACTTCAGGAACCGCCAGCAAACGGACATCTCCAGGGGTCTCCCCACATGCTTGTTTGACCATACTAGCGATAGTTGGTCAGTACTAGACATGTGCATTTGTTATTGTCTGGATGCATTTTCGTCCGAATTTCTGGGATTTTCGCAATTTTTAACAAAACAAAATGAATAAAAACGAATTTCGGGGGTAACTAAATTAATTTATTTTTCGGAAGAAACCGATATTTTTAACAGAACTTGTAAACTTCATAAACTGTTTAATAAGCATATGATACATGATACAAAAAAAGGAAAAGCTCGGGCAAAGAAAAAAACGAAAGAACTGGGAGATAATATTCTGGTACATTCGATGAAAGCTTTAACGCTGAAGCTGATAATTATACAACATGGAAACGTATCACAAAAGTGATTATATCGTCTGAGCCTCTCCACAGTGTGCGATCACTGCTGGTCTTGGGGTTGGAGTTGGGTTGGGGGTTTGAGTTGAGTTGGGTTAGGGGTTGGAGTAGAGTTGGGTTGGGGGTTGGAGTAGAGTTGGGTTGGGGGTTGGAGTAGAGTTGGGTTGGGGGTTGGAGTAGAGTTGGGTTGGGGGTTGGAGTTAAGGGTTGGAGTTGGGTTGGGGTAGAGTTGGGTTGGGGGTTGGAGTAGAGTAGAGTTGGGGGTTTGAGTTTAGTTGGGTTGGGGGTTGGAGTAGAATTGGGTTGGGGGTTGGAGTTGGGTTGGGGGTTAGAGTTGGGTTGGGGTAGAGTTGGGTTGGGGGTTGGAGTAGAGTTGAGTTAGGGGTTGGATTAGAGTTGGGTTGGGGGTTGGGGTGAAGTTGGGTTGGGGGTTGGGGTGAAGTTGGGTTGGGGGTTGGAGCAAAGTTGAGTTGGGGGTTGGAGTTGAGTTGGGTTGGGGGTTGAAGTAGAATTGGGTTGGGGGTTGGAGTAGAATTGGGTTGGGGGTTGGAGTTGAGTTGGTGGTTGGAGTTGAGTTGGGTTAAGGGTCGGAGCAGAGTTGGGTTAAGGGTCGGAGCAGAGTTGGGTTAAGGGTTGGAGTAGAGTTGGGTTAAGGGCTGGAGTAGAGTTGGGTGTTGGAGTTAAGTTGGGTTGGGAGTTGGAGTTAAGTTGGGATCAGGGTTGGAGTAGAATTGGGTTGGGGGTTGGAGTTGAGTTAGGAGTTGGAGTTGAGTTGGGGTTGGAGTTGGGTTGGGTTGGAGTTGAGTTGGGGGTTGGAGTAGCGTTGGGTTAGGGGTTGGATTAGAGTTGGGTTGGGGGATGGAGTAAAGTTGGGTTGGGGGTTGGAGTAAAGTTGAGTTGGGGGATGGAGTTGAGTTGGGCTGGGGGTTGAAGTAGAATTGGGTTGGGGGTTGGAGTAGAATTGGGTTGGGGGTTGGAGTAGAATTGGGTAGGGGGTTGGAGTTGGGTTGAAGTTGAGTTGGGGGTTGGAGTTGAGTTGGGTTAAGGGTTGGAGTAGAGTTGGGTTTAGGGTTGAAGTAGAGTTGGGTTTAGGGTTGAAGTAGAGTTGGGTGTTGGAGTTAAGTTGGGGGTTGGAGTAAAGTTGGGTTGGGGGTTGGAGTTAAGTTGGGTTGTGGGTTGGAGTCGAGTTGGGTTGGGGGTTAGAGTCGAGTTGGGTTGGGGGTTAGAGTCGAGTTGGGTTGGGGGTTAGAGTCGAGTTGGGTTGGGGGTTAGAGTCGAGTTGGGTTGGGGGTTAGAGTCGAGTTGGGTTGGGGGTTAGAGTCAAGTTGGGGGGGGGGGGTTAGAGTCGAGTTGGGTTGGGGGTTAGAGTCGAGCTGGGTTAGGGGTTAGAGTCGAGCTGGGTTAGGGATTGGAGTAGAATTGGGTTGGGGGTTGGAGTCGAGTTGAGTTGAGTTGGGGGTTGGAGTTGAGTTGGTTTGGGTTGGGGGTTGGAGTCGAGTTGGCTTAGGGGTTGGAGTAGAGCTGGGTTAGGGATTGGAGTAGACTTGAGTTGGGTTGGGGGTCGGAGTCGAGTTGGGTTGGGGGTTGGAGTCGAGTTGAGTTGGGTTGGGATCGGAGTAGAGTTGGGTTGGGGGTTGGAGTAGAGTTGAGTTGAGTTGGGGGTTGGAGTTGAGTTGGATTGGGTTGGGGGTTGGAGTAGAGTTGGGTTGGGGGTTGTAGTTGAGTTGGGTTGGGCGTTGGAGTTGGGTTGGGGGTTGGAGGTGAGTTGGGTTGGGGGTTGTAGTTGAGTTGGGTTGGGCGTTGGAGTTGGGTTAGGGATTGGAGTAGAGTTGGGTTGGGGGTTGGAGTAGAGTTGGGGGTTGTAGTTGAGTTGGGTTGGGCGTTGGAGTTGGGTTAGGGATTGGAGTAGAGTTGGGTTGGGGGTTGGAGTTGAGTTGGATTGGGTTGGGGGTTGGAGTCGAGCTGGGTTAGGGATTGGAGTAGAGTTGGGTTGGGGGTTGGAGTAGAGTTGGGGGTTGGAGGTGAGTTGGGTTGGGGCTTGGCCCCATATTATCCTTTTGCTGGACGCTCATCCTGGGACCCCGACTGCCGCTCCTGAGGAGGGTGTCCAGAAGGGGCTTACAGGGGATTCTGGATGACCCCAGCCGTATCCTAAAAAGAAAAGATTGACAGAAAGTGTCACCTGATATATTTCTCTGTCATTAGTGTCATTGGAATAAAATAAGCCCCTCGTTGGTGCCAGTAGAATGAAATAAATTCTATTGTTGGTGTCATTGCGAAAAAAATAGTCAAATCATTGGTGTCAGTGGGATAGACCCAGTTGCTAGACGCCCCAAAAAATGTAATCATTGTATGCAGGGGGTATCGGGCGTGTCTAGTATGTCCTTCTGCCCTGCTGCCGGGATCCCCCCAGTCACAGTACACCACAGTTCAGCTCTGATGAATCACAGGTGCAATGTAGAGGAGGTCCCGTTAGCAGGCGCTGTAAAAAACAAAAACAAAAAACAAACAGTCCGGCAATGTTTATCAACAGCATTCCTCAGCCACCAATACAGAAAGATACAAAGAAAGACTGTTTCATTTTGTAACTTTCTGGTTATTCATCCACAGAAGAACTTTGATCTGAAGTCTGTTAACCACTTAAGGACCCCCGCACGCACATATACGGCCACAGAATGGCACGTACAGGCACAAGGGCGTAAATTTACGTCCCCGCCTAAGTGCGGTTCGGGGGTCCCATCGGGACCCCCTCCGCGGCGTGCGGGGGTCCCCTGGCTCCGGGAGCGATCCGGGACGAGCGGGCGGATGTCGGCGTTTACCCGCCCACCCGCGATCGCTCCCAGCCAATGCGCGCGCTCCCCTGTTTCTGTCACTTCCTCCTCCTGTGTAAACACAGGAAGGGGGAAGTGATGTAATCTCTAATCGCAGCGGTATTTCCAACCGCTGCGATGGGAGAAACACCTCACAGTAAGTCCTGCACCAACATTACACACTGACACACACTCACATAGGCATACTTAACCCCTTGCGATCTGCCCCCCCACCCCCCTGTCACAGTGTCACTGAATGCAGTGATCTAATCACTGCATTTAGTGTCAGTGTGACAGGCAGTGTAAAATCAGTTAGTGTTAGGTTCAGGATAGCCCCCCCACCCCCCCTAATAAAGTTTTAACCCCCTGATCACCGCCCTAGTTAACCCTTTCACTCCCTATTGCCAGCGTCACTAAGCGATCATTTTTCTGATCGCTGTATTAGTGTCGCTGTTCCCGCTAGGTAGCTATTTTTTTTTATTGCGATTTTTTTTTTAACTAAAGACATGTGGCTAAATAAATTTTGGCCTAAATGTTTGACTAAAATTTAGTTTATTTGATTTTTTTTTTAACAAAAAGTAAAAAATTGTGTTTTTTTTTCAAAAATGTCGCTCTATTTTTGTATATAGCGCAAAAAATAAAAATCGCAGAGGTGATCAAATACCACCAAAAGAAAGCTCTATTTGTGGGAAGAAAAGGACGCAAATTTTGTTTGGGAGCCACGTCGCAGGACCGCGCAATTGTCTGTTAAAACGACGCAGTGCCGAATCGCAAAAACACCTTGGGTCATTTACCAGCGTATTGGTCCGGGTCTTAAGTGGTTAAAGCAACCTGACAAGTAAAAAATGACTATTAAATGTTCTTCCGTTGAACCACCTTATTAACCCTTAGTTTTCTCTAATCAGCCCTAATTAATTATTCTACTTCTCCATTTAATTATCATTTTCCTGGTGATTTTTTTTCTGTTTTATTAACTAATATTTCATTTTGTTTCTGCTTTTGTTTGCTTTGTTCATTAATATTTTTTATTATTATTTTTTTTATTAAAGTGTTTTCAATGTTAATGAAATATACCTAGTGTTATGGTGTGATGTGATGTTCATTAATATTTTTTACACCTTTTTACAAATATTTACAAGTATTGCACTAAAAAAAGAAAAAAAGTGCAAAATGGAAAAAAACTACTTTTTTTTGTTTGTAAATAACTTTGCAATGCTTTGTACCAGAATCATAATTTGTGCGTTGTTTTAAAAAGGAACAAAAAAATACAAAATAAAATGCACACTTTCTATGTGCAGTAACACTATTTATCTATAAACTAAAAATTGCCTTTTTTTTTTTTTGGTTTTATTACATTTTAAATTGTCTAAGGATTGCAAAAAAATCCTGGTTGTAGGACAATATTCACAAAAAGAAAGTCTTGTCTGTCCTTTAACCACTGAAGCCCCCGGACCAATATGCTGCTAAATGCCCAGAGGCGTTTTTACAATTCGGCACTGCGTCGCTTTAACAGGCAATTGCGTGGTCGTGCGATGTGGCTCCCAAACGAAACTCGCGTCCTTTTCTTCCCACAAATAGAGATTTCTTTTGATGGTATTTGATTGTCTCTGCGATTTTTTATTTTTTGCGATATAAACGGAAAAAGACCGAAAATTTGGAGAAAAAATGATATTTTCTACTTTTTGTTATAAGAAAAATCGAATAAACTAAATTTTAGTCAAACATTTAGGCCAAAATGTATTCAGCCACATGTCTTTAGTAAAAAAAAATAATATCGCAAATTGAAAAAAAAAAATAGCTACCTAGCGGCAACAGTGACACTAATACAGCGATCAGAAAACCGATCGCTTAGTGACACTGGCAATAGAGGGGGAAAGGGTTAAATAGGGTGGTGATCAAGGGGTTAAACCTTTATTGGGGGGTAGGGGGCTACCCTGGACCTAACACTAACTGCCTGTCACACTAACTGTCACACTGACACTAAATGCAGTGATCAGTAAATATATGATCACTGCAATCAGTGACACTGTGACAGGGGCTGGGGGGGGGGGTGATCGGAAGGGGTTAATGTGCCTATGTGTGTGGTGTCAGTGTAGTGCGACTTACTGTGTGAGTCTTCTCTCCTCTCGTCTGAACGAAAATACCGCCGAGAGGAGAGGTGACATCACTTCCTCTGCCTGTGTTTACATTACACAGGCATTGGGCGGGCAGAGCGGGGGGGGAAGCCGATTCGCTGGGAGCGATTGCGAGGGGGCGGACAGAAATGAACAGCCGCCCCTCATCCTGGATCGCTCCCAGAGATTTACCGACCGCTGCATGTAGCCGATCGCACCACTGACCCGCGGGAAGGCAGGGACGTGCCGGGACGTCCATCTGCCTGTACGTGCCATTCTGTGGACGTACATATACAGTACATGCGGCGGTCGTTAATAGTACCCAGTATATGGAGATATAGGGAGGGGGGTGGAGGACAGTAGTACCCAGTATATGGAGATATAGGGAGGGGGGTGGACAGCAGTACCCAGTATATGGAGATATAGGGAGGGGGGTGGACAGCAGTACCCAGTATATGGAGATATAGGGAGGGGGGTGGACAGCAGTACCCAGTATATGGAGATATAGGGAGGGGGGTGGACAGCAGTACCCAGTATATGGAGATATAGGGAGGGGGGTGGACAGCAGTACCCAGTATATGGAGATATAGGGAGGGGGTGGACAGCAGTACCCAGTATATGGAGATATAGGGAGGGTGGAGGACAGTAGTACCCAGTATATGGAGATATAGGGAGGGGGTGGACAGCAGTACCCAGTATATGGAGATATAGGGAGGGTGGAGGACAGCAGTACCCAGTATATGGAGATATAGGGAGGGGGTTGGACAGCAGTACCCAGTATATGGAGATATAGGGAGGGGGGTGGACAGCAGTATCCAGTATATGGAGATATAGGGAGGGTGGAGGACAGTAGTACCCAGTATATGGAGATATAGGGAGGGTGGAGGACAGCAGTACCCAGTATATGGAGATATAGGGAGGGGGTTGGACAGCAGTACCCAGTATATGGAGATATAGGGAGGGGGGTGGACAGCAGTATCCAGTATATGGAGATATAGGGAGGGTGGAGGACAGTAGTACCCAGTATATGGAGATATAGGGAGGGGGTTGGACAGCAGTACCCAGTATATGGAGATATAGGGAGGGTGGTGGACAGCAGTACCCAGTATATGGAGATATAGGGAGGGGGGTGGACAGCAGTACCCAGTATATGGAGATATAGGGAGGGGGGTGGAGGACAGCAGTACCCAGTATATGGAGATATAGGGAGGGGGTGGACAGCAGTACCCAGTATATGGAGATATAGGGAGGGGGTGGACAGCAGTACCCAGTATATGGAGATATAGGGAGGGGGTGGAAGTAGTACCCAGTATATGGAGATATAGGGAGGGGGTGGACAGCAGTACCCAGTATATGGAGATATAGGGAGGGGGGTGGACAGCAGTACCCAGTATATGGAGATATAGGGAGGGGGGTGGACAGTAGTACCCAGTATATGGAGATATAGGGAGGGGGGAGGACAGCAGTACCCAGTATATGGAGATATAGGGAGGGGGGGTGGACAGTAGTACCCAGTATATGGAGATATAGGGAGGGGGGAGGACAGCAGTACCCAGTATATGGAGATATAGGGAGGGGGGTGGACAGCAGTACCCAGTATATGGAGATATAGGGAGGGGGGTGGACAGCAGTACCCAGTATATGGAGATATAGGGAGGGGGGAGGACAGCAGTACCCATTATATGGAGATATAGGGAGGGGGGTGGACAGTAGTACCCAGTATATGGAGATATAGGGAGGGGGTGGACAGCAGTACCCAGTATATGGAGATATAGGGAGGGGGGTGGACAGTAGTACCCAGTATATGGAGATATAGGGAGGGGGGTGGACAGCAGTACCCAGTATATGGAGATATAGGGAGGGGGGTGACAGAAGTAAAACACCCCAGTCGGGGGGGGGGAGATAAATGTGATTACAAGGAGTGTGCTGGGATCCCCAATCATATAATTTCCTGCACCCAATAAACCAAACAGGATGCTTACCTGATCACTAGCGCCCCCTATCTTGAGGTTTCCTGGGGGGGAAAAGAGACAATGCAGCTGTTATTCCCTATATATATATATATGTATTCTCTCACGCCCTATAGGAAAATTCAACTTAGGAAGAAATTGAGAATAATTTTCTCCTTACGTTGACGTTTTTTATTCCACCTCCATAGAAAAAAAGAGCAGACCGCCACAATGAGCGCCGCAGCCAGACAAGGGAGGACAATCTTCAGAACTTTAGAACGGTAAGCAGAATCTCTGATTAAAAAGAAAATAAATATATAAAAAAAAAAAAACCCTCAATCAATCATCCAATCAATAAAATGGAAATAAGGAAGGAAATACAATGGAAACACAGTGTATGCTGCAATACTCACCTTCAATCTGGAGTAGTCCTCCCAAGTAATACCTTTCTGCCACTAGATGTCACCAGACTCCCACACTGATTGATAGCCAGCTTTTAGCCCCTTTCCCCTGAGCCCAGACACCATCACACAGCCTGAACTCACAGTATTAATGCACAGGACTGCCCTCACCCATCATGATGTTAAAGTGGTTGTAAACCCGACCACACATCTTGCACCTACCTGTAGGTAGATTAAAGCCTAGATTTAGGTCCCTTTCACACTTGTACGACTTTAAAGTCGCGCGATTTTACTGCGATTTTTATCATTTTGTTCCCACAAATAGAGTTTTCTTTTGGTGGTATTTGATCACCTCTGCGATTTTTATTTTCTGCTAAAAAACGTTGTAAATAAGTGCGTTTTCTCCTTCACTGATGGGCACCGATGAGGTGGCACTGATGAGGTGAAATTGATGGTGACTGATGGGCACTAATATGTAGCACTGATGGGGCACTGAGTGATAGGCGGCACAGATGGGCACTGATAGGCGGCACGGATGAGCACTGCTAGGCAGCCAAATGGGCATGGATGGGCACTGATAGGTGGCACGGTCGTACTGTATTGTACTTATGGATGGCAATCAGTGCCAAACAACAATGCCTGCCAATCAGTGATGCCCATTGTGGGCACTGATTGACATCCATTGTGGGCACTGATTGGCATCCATTGTGGGCACTGATTGGCATCCCTGGTGGTCTAGGGTGGCATACCTGGTGGTGTGCATCCCTGGTGGTCTGGTGGCATCCCTGGTGGTCTGGTGTGGGCATACTCGGGGGGGGCCTGTGCTGATAATCGATCAGCACAACTCCCCCCTGTCAGAGGAACAGCCGATCGGCTCTCCTCTACTCACGTCTGACAGGCGCGAGTGAGAAAAAGCCGATCACGGCTCTTCTTATTTACATCGCAATCAGCCGTAAATTGGACAGAGACTCCATCAGAGACTCTCTACCTAGATTGGTGTTGCGGGGTGTCAGACTGACACCCCGCAACAACTAACACCGTGATGCTCGGCCCCGGGGGCACGCAGCGGTCAATATCCTGAGGACGTCATATGACATCCAGTCAGGATATTGAAACCACTTTGCTGCCATCATTTTGTAATAGGGCGGGCGGGAAGTGGTTAAGGACTGATACTACTGAAGAAGAAAAGGAATCTCCAGTGACATCATCAGATTGGCTAGAAGATCCATTGAAAAAATGAAATAAACACAGTCATTTATGTGTGTAGCATGAGTGGTCAAGCAGCTCCCTCTAGTGGCTGGGATAAGACTACACTAAATGTTACTATCAGGAACATCACCCAGACAGGAGATCAGGTGCACACCAGGAACATCACCCAGACAGGAAATCAGGTGTTCACCAGGAACATCACCCAGACAGGAAATCAGGTGTTCACCAGGAACATCACCCAGACAGGAAATCAGGTGTCCACCAGGAACATCACCCAGACATGAAATCAGGTGTCCACCAGGAACATCACCCAGACATGAAATCAGGTGTCCACCAGGAACATCACCCAGACATGAAATCAGGTGTCCATCAGGAACATCACCCAGACAGGAAATCAGGTGTCCACCAGGAACATCACCCAGACAGGAAATCAGGTGTTCACCAGGAACATCACACAGACAGGAAATCAGGTGTTCACCAGGAACATCACACAGACAGGAAATCAGGTGTTCACCAGGAACATCACCCAGACAGGAAATCAGGTGTTCACCAGGAACATCACCCAGACAGGAAATCAGGTGTTCACCAGGAACATCACCCAGACAGGAAATCAGGGTTCACCAGGAACATCACCCAGACAGGAAATCAGGTGTTCACCAGTAGGGATGTGCTTTATGTTCGAGTTGAACATTGACTGTTCGCTCGTTTGGTGAACATAGAACAATACAAGGTGTTTGCGGCAAATTCGAAAAAGCCACGGGACACCCTGTAAAAGTCTATGGGAGAAATCAAAAGTGTTCATTTCAAAAGTTAATATGCAGGTGTTTGTCATAAAAAGTGTTTGGGGACCCGGTCCTGCCCCAGGGGACATGTATCAATGCAAAAAAAAGTTTTAAAAGCTGCGTTTTTTTTTGGAGCAGTGATTTTAATAATGTTTAAAATGAAAGAAAAGTAAAATATCCCTTTAAATTTCATACCTGGGGGTATCTATAGTATGTGAGTGAAGTAGCGCATGTTTCCCGTGTTTAGAACTGTCCCTGCACAAAGTGACATTTCTGAAGGAAAAAAAGTAATTTAAAACTACTCACGGCTATTCATGAATAGTCGGTCCCGGCAATACAGAGAAAAGTCATTGAAAAAAATGACAAGAGTCCCCACCCAGTCCATTACCAAGCCCGTTGGGTCTGGTATGAATATTAAGGGGAACTGGAGGTAGAGGAGAGGCTTGGTATAGAGGAGATACTGGTGGTAGAGGAGAGGCTCGGTATAGAGGAGATACTGGAGGTAGAGGAGAGGCTCAGTATAGAGGAGATACTGGATGTAGAGGAGAGGCTCAGTATAGAGGAGATACTGGAGGTAGAGGAGAGGCTCAGTATAGAGGAGATACTGGAGGTAGAGGAGAGGCTCAGTATAGAGGAGAGGCTCAGTATAGAGGGGATACTGGAGGTAGAGGAGAGGCTTGGTATAGAGGAGATACTGGAGGTAGAGGAGAGGCTCAGTATAGAGGGAGATAGGCTCTGGAGGTAGAGGAGAGGCTCAGTATAGAGGAGATACTGGAGGTAGAGGAGAGGCTCAGGTAGAAGAGAGGCTCAGATACTGGAGGTAGAGGAGAGGCTCAGTATAGAGGAGAGGCTCAGTATAGAGGGGATACTGGAGGTAGAGGAGAGGCTTGGTATAGAGGAGATACTGGAGGTAGAGGAGAGGCTCAGTATAGAGGAGATACTGGAGGTAGAGGAAAGGCTCAGTATAGAGGGGATACTGGATTTAGAGGAGATGCTCAGTATAGAGGAGACACTGGATGTAGAGGAGAGGCTCAGTATAGAGGAGAGGCTCAGTATAGAGGGGATACTGGAGGTAGAGGAGAGGCTTGGTATAGAGGAGATACTGAAGGTAGAAGAGAGGCTCAGTATAGAGGAGATACTGGAGGTAGAGGAGAGGCTCAGTAAAGAGGAGATACTGGAGGTAGAGGGGAGGATCAGTATAGAGGAGATAGTGGAGGTAGAGGAGAGGCTCAGTATAGAGGAGATACTGGAGGTAGAGGAGGGGCTCAGTATAGAGGAGATACTGGAGGTAGAGGAGAGGCTCAGTAAAGAGGAGATACTGGAGGTAGAGGAGAGGCTCAGTATAGAGGAGATAGTGGAGGTAGAGGAGAGGCTCAGTATAGAGGAGATACTGGAGGTAGAGGAGAGGCTCAGTATAGAGGAGATACTGGAGGTAGAGGAGAGGCTCAGTATAGAGGAGATACTGGAGGTAGAGGAGAGGCTCAGTATAGAGGAGATACTGGAGGTAGAGGGGAGGCTCATATAGAGGAGATAGAGGTAGAGGAGAGGCTCAGTATAGAGGAGATACTGGAGGTAGAGGAGAGGCTCAGTATAGAGGAGATAGTGGATGTAGAGGAGAGGCTCAGTATAGAGGAGAGTGGAGGTAGAGGAGAGGCTCGGTATAGAGGAGATACTGGAGGTAGAGGAGTGGCTCAGTATAGAGGAGATACTGGAGGTAGAGGGGAGGCTCAGTATAGAGGAGATAGTGGGTGTAGAGAAGGGGCTCAGTATAGAGGAGATACTGGATGTAGAGGAGAGGCTCAGTATAGAGGAGATATTGGAGGTAGAGGAGAGGCTTGGTATAGAGGAGATACTGGAGGTAGAGGAGAGGCTCAGTATAGAGGAGACACTGGATGTAGAGGAGAGGCTCAGTATAGAGGAGAGGCTCAGTATAGAGGAGACACTGGATGTAGAGGAGAGGCTCAGTATAGAGGAGAGGCTCAGTATAGAGGGGATACTGGAGGTAGAGGAGAGGCTTGGTATAGAGGAGTACTGGAGTAGAGGGAGGCTCAGTATAGAGGAGATACTGGAGGTAGAGGAGAGGCTCAGATAGAGGAGTACTGGAGTAGAGGGGAGGCTCAGTATAGAGGAGATAGTGGAGGTAGAGGAGAGGCTTGGTATAGAGGAGATACTGGGTGTAGAGGAGGGGCTCAGTATAGAGGAGATACTGGATGTAGAGGAGAGGCTCAGTATAGAGGAGATAGTGGAGGTAGAGGAGAGGCTCAGTATAGAGGAGATACTGGAGGTAGAGGAGAGGCTCAGTATAGAGGAGATACTGGAGGTAGAGGAGAGGCTCAGTATAGAGGAGATACTGGAGGTAGAGGAGGGGCTCAGTATAGAGGAGATACTGGATGTAGAGGAGAGGCTCAGTATAGAGGAGATACTGGAGGTAGAGGAGAGGCTCAGTATAGAGGAGATACTGGAGGTAGAGGAGGGGCTCAGTATAGAGGAGATACTGGAGGTAGAGGAGAGGCTCAGTATAGAGGAGATACTGGAGGTAGAGGAGAGGCTCAGTATAGAGGAGATACTGGAGGTAGAGGAGAGGCTCAGTATAGAGGAGATACTGGAGGTAGAGGGGAGGCTCAGTATAGAGGAGATAGTGGAGGTAGAGGAGAGGCTTGGTATAGAGGAGATACTGGGTGTAGAGGAGGGGCTCAGTATAGAGGAGATACTGGAGGTAGAGGAGAGGCTCAGTATAGAGGAGATACTGGAGGTAGAGGAGAGGCTCAGTATAGAGGAGATACTGGAGGTAGAGGAGGGGCTCAGTATAGAGGAGATACTGGATGTAGAGGAGAGGCTCAGTATAGAGGAGATACTGGAGGTAGAGGAGAGGCTCAGTATAGAGGAGATACTGGAGGTAGAGGAGGGGCTCAGTATAGAGGAGATACTGGAGGTAGAGGAGAGGCTCAGTATAGAGGAGATACTGGAGGTAGAGGAGAGGCTCAGTATAGAGGAGACACTAGAGGTAGAGGAGAGGCTCAGTATAGAGGAGACACTGGAGGTAGAGGAGAGGCTCAGTATAGAGGAGACACTGGAGGTAGAGGAGAGGCTCAGTATAGAGGAGATACTGGAGGTAGAGTAGAGGCTCAGTATAGAGGAGATACTGGATGTAGAGGAGAGGCTCAGTATAGAGGAGATACTGGATGTAGAGGAGAGGCTCAGTATAGAGGAGACACTGGAGGTAGAGGAGAGGCTCAGTATAGAGGAGATACTGGATGTAGAGGAGAGACTCAGTATAGAGGAGATACTGGAGGTAGAGTAGAGGCTCAGTATAGAGGAGATACTGGATGTAGAGGAGAGGCTCAGTATAGAGGAGATACTGGAGGTAGAGGAGAGGCTCAGTATAGAGGAAATACGATCTGGCCTCTCCAATTACAGTTTGCAGACCTTATAATCTTATTTTTTTATTTTTCTCACCAATAATAAATTAATGTAATAAAATAAATGTGAATGAGATATCCCCCACTTCTCACCTAACGTCATTATTGTTATCATTGTTGTCATCGCCCTTATCGTCTTCCTTCTCCTCCTCTTCACAGATCGGATCGGTCGGAATTCCTGAAAAAGTTAGAACAGAGCAGAGTTCACACAGCTCCACCACAGTACTCTTTAGTTCCTCTGAAAGTCATTTTACAAAAATAACAAGATTTACAAACATTTTATAAGCCGTCTTTCCTTTCTCTTAAACCCACAGATCATAGAACAGGACGGGACATCGATCTCTGATCGCTCTTTGCTGGATTGGGAGGACCTTTGCTGGACTTTTTGCTCGTTCAGCAGGAGATGAACCTCATATACAGCAGTGTTTGTTTTTTTATACCTCCACGATATATGACGGCTTCCTTCTCCCGCTGACAAGGGTTGTTAAGGAAGCAGCGGGTGTCGGCATGTGTCGCAACCTTAGCAACCAGTGACATCACCGGCTCTATCCATTTGCTGGAAGGAAAATTCTGGCTGTGTAAACAAAGTGGCATCTTATGCGATGACATCATTCACCCAATATGGCCAAATGATCATACTTTGTCAATGACATCACTGCATGTACCCCGCCCCTTTGTGTATATTACTGGTGAGCACCTAAGCTGACATTTGTGGCAAGTGTAGTGAGAGAATTAAATGTTGGGTGGCTTTTTTTTTGGGAGGCAGTATTTGGGGGCCTCCATATTCTAATAAGCCCCCCCACAGACCGGGTCCAGGGCTATGGGGTAAGGACTCTTGTCCTTATCAATATGAGGACAAAGTGCAATCGGGGACCCCTCTTGTAAGGTACCCCGCTCATCTTGAGGACACGTAGCCTGGTATGGGGAGATGGGGGTGCAAGCTTTTCCCCCATTTCCTTTCCTAGCATACTTAGATAAGGGTTTTCCATGGATTTGGGGGGGGGGCATAAAGTTCCCCAACCCCTCCTTAAACCAAACCCAGGCTCATCCCTACTTTCTTATATTTCTGTCCTTGGGGGTCTCACATTTCTGTCCTTGGGGGTCCTATATTTCTGTCCTCTGGAGTCTTATATTTCTGACCTTGGGGTCCTATATTTCTGTCATTGGGGGTCCTATATTTCTGTCCTGGGGCGGTCTTACATTTCTGTCCTCGGGAGTCCTATATTTCTGTCCTTGGGAATCTTATATGTCTGTCCTTGGGGGTCTTATATTTTTGTCCGTGGAGGTCTTATATTTCTGTCCTGGAGTCTTATATTTCTGTCTTTGGGGGTCTTACATTTCTGTCCTCAGGAGTCATATTTTTTTGTCGTCAGGGGTTTTATATTTGTCCTTGGGGGTCTTATATTTTTGTCCGTGGAGGTCTTATATTTCTGTCCTGGAGTCTTATATTTCTGTCCTTGGGGGTCTTACATTTCTGTCTTTAGGAGTCATATTTTTTTGTCGTCAGGGGTTTTATATTTCTGTCCTTGGGGGTCTAATATTTCTGACCTCGGGCATCTCATATTTCTGTCCTTGGGGGTCTTACCTTTATGTCCTTAGGGGGTCCTATATTTCTGTCCTTAAGGTCCTATATTTCTATCCTTGGGGGTCTTACATTTCTGTCCTCGGGAGTCTTATATTTTGGTCCTTGGGGGTCTTTTATTTCAGTCCTTGGGGGTCCCTGCAAAAGCCAAACTCAGAGCATGATTAGATGAACTACACATGCGTGGTTGGCTTTACCTGTAAAATATTTCTTGAAGTTTTCCAGCCAGTCCTGTGATTCAGACACATCTGCCAGAAAGAACACATTGGTTAGTGACCTGACTTTTCTCTATTCATATAAATAATACAGTTTGGTCAGAGACCCGCCCCTTAATGAGCTCTTCTCTCTGCTCACTCCTCCTGCCAGCAAACAGTTAGAATGACTCCCAGTGCCGGCCTTCCCTCTCCCAGTGCCGGCCTTCCCTCTCCCAGTGCCGGCCTTCCCTCTCCCAGTGCCGGCCTTTCCTCTCCCAGTGCCAGCCTTCTCTCTCCCAGTGCCGGCCTTTCCTCTCCCAGTGCCTGCCTTCCCTCTCCCAGTGCCGGCCTTTCCTCTCCCAGTGCCGGCCTTTCCTCTCCCAGTGCCGGCCTTCCCTCTCCCAGTGCCGGCCTTTCCTCTCCCAGTGCCGGCCTTTCCTCTCCCAGTGCCAGCCTTCTCTCTCCCAGTGCCGGCCTTTCCTCTCCCAGTGCCGGCCTTCCCCCTCCCAGTGCCGGCCTTTCCTCTCCCAGTGCCGGCCTTTCCTCTCCCAGTGCCGGCCTTTCTTCTCCCAGTCTGGGTTTTGCTGTGCAGAGGATTACAGTCATATAATACAGAGACAGATCCAGGAACCACTACTAGATTTATAACCCCTTAATGACAATCACAGTGATCACATGATACAGAAGCCACACTGCCTCCCAGGCATTAAACCCCACTAAAGTACCACCAGGAGGTGCTGTGACTTCTGTATTATGTGACCACTGTGATTGGCTCTCACAGAGGTCACGTGATTGTGGGCCTGTCCACATGGCTCCCCAATTAGAAGCCTTGAGTGACAACTTAGTGTGCTGAGAGTGCAATCCCATCACCCATCCTTCTTCCGCTGTGACCACATATGTGCGGCAAAGCCCACCTTCCTTGCCGCAGCATAAATGTGTTACACGTCAGCAGGAGGATATCCAGAGGAGGACATCGGGTGCACTTCTTACACCAAGAAAAACTTTATTGCAGTATACAGAGTGTATATAGCTCCCTCCTCCCACCTGCCGGGAGGTGCTGTGCAAATACAGAAGTGGAAGAAGGTGATGATGTAAAAAAATGGATAATTTGAAACAATGTTTATGAATATTACTCAGGAAAGAGAGATACAAAGTAACATTGTTTATAAACATTGATCAGGTGAGAGATACAAAGTAACATTGTTTATAAACATAATATTCACAAGAAGACACCCAGAAGAGGAGCAGGAAGAAAACAGCACCGCGGATCGTGAGGGCAGATTCGGGACTTCCGCATAGCAACAGCCTATTTAGGGTGAGTATTTTTTATTTTATTTTTTCATTTCATTTTTATTTATTTTTTTTAGATTTAAAAAAAAAAAACTATATATCAGGGTGGAGCTCCGCTTTAACCACGACGGGGCGGCGTAAAAGCGTTCGGGAATCGGCGTATTAGCCTCATTTGCATAGGCAAATGAGAAAACAACGTAAAGGCCACCTAGCGGCCGGAGTTGTCATTACATCTACGATCTGCCAGTGTAATTGTTTTACACTTGTCGGATCTTCACCTGTATCTATGTATCTTCACCTAAATCTAGGAATCACACGCATAGATACACGGGCAAAAAAACGGCGATATGACGGGGTATCTGTGATACCCCGTCGTAGCGCTTCTGAGAATCTGGCCCATAGGGCCAGATTCAGGTAGGAGAGCGGATCTTTATTCTGGCGTAACGTTTGTCATTTACGTTACTCCGCCAAAACTTTAGGAGCAAGTACTGTATACACAAAGAACCTGCTCCTAAAGTTGCGACGGCGTAGCGAAAATGAGCCGGCGGAATTCAAATTGGGTGGGTAGGGGGCGTGTATTATTTAAACTAGACGCGATCCCGCGGCGAACGTACTGCGCATGCGTCGACTGTCAATGTATCCCAGTGCGCATGCTCCAAATTCTGTCGGTGTTTTCGTCGTGAACGTCAATGACGTCAATCCCCATTCACGGACGAGTTCCGCAAACGACGTGAAACTTTTTCAATTCGACGCGATGACGACGGCCATACTTAACATAGGATACTCCACCTAGGGGGCATGTTTTTCTTTACGCCGCGTATCTCTTACGGAAACGTTCGGAAAGTCACTGCGTCGGGCCCGCGTACGATCGTGAATTGGCATATCTCGCTGATTTACATATTCTTGGCGTAAATCAGCGGGAACGCCCCGAGCGCCCATTTTAAAATTGCAGTTCCGATACGACGGCGAAATACAATTACGCCGCTCGTATCTGAACTCAATCCCGGCGTATCTTGTTTTCTGAATACAGAAAACAGATACGACGGCGTAGGTTAGAAGTTACTATCTAGAGATAAGCCGCGTAACTTCTACCTGAATCTGGCCCATACTCTATATACTCGAGGATAAGGTGACCCGAATATAAGCCGAGGCACCTAATTTTACCACAAAAAATGGGAAAACGAATTGACTCGTGTATAAGCCTAGGGTGTCCATCTGCATGCCTCACTGTGCCCCATGCCTCACTGTGTCCATGTGCATGCCTCACTGTGTCCATGCCTCACTGTGTCCATGCCTCACTGTGTCCATGCCTCACTGTGTCCATGCCTCACTGTGTCCATGCCTTACTGTGTCAATGCCTCACTGTGCCCATGCCTCACTGTGTCCATGCCTCACTGTGCCCATGCCTCACTGTGTCCATGCCTCACTGTGTCCATGCCTCACTGTGCCCATACCTCACTGTGCCCATGCCTCACTGTGCCCATGCCTCACTGTGTCAATGCCTCACTGTGTCCATGCCTCTCTGTGCCCATGCCTCACTGTGCCCATGCCTCACTGTGCCCAGAGTACAGAGTGAGGCTACATGTGGGGTGTGTTTGGGGTCCAGGGGACCTACGACCGGATGGTACCGGGTCCCCAAATCTGGGAGTTCAGGCGCAAAAAGTTGACTCGAGTATAAGCCGAGGGGGCATTTTCAGCACTTTTTCAAACTTGGCTTATATTTGAGTATATACGGTATGCAGGGGGCCTTACAGCGGCAGTACACCTGTAAAGGGTCAAGAGGTCCCCAGGGGCCCCGGTGGCACCCCCTCCTTTTTTTATAAAAAAAAAATGTTTTTTTATTTTTATAAATATATATTTTTTAATTATTATTATTAAAGGGCGCAGAGGTCCCCAGGGTCCCCGGATGGCAACCCCTCCTTTTTTTGTAAAAAATGCTTTATATATACAGTATATATTTATTTTTATTAAAGTGCTCAGAGGTCTTAAATTTTTTTATAAATATTTTTATTTTATTTTTGTGTATATTTTTATTAAAAGGCCCAGAGGTCCCCAGGGCCCCTAATAGCAGCCCCCCCCCCCTTTTTTTATGTATTTTTTTATATATATATATTTTTATTTTTATTAAAGGGCCCAGAGTTCCCCAGGGCCCCGGATGGCTACCCCCCCTTTTTTTTTATTTATTGTATATATATATATTTTATTCTATTTCTTCTTTTTTTTGTAAAGGCCCTCCCCCCCTGCTTCTCAATTTAAGACCCCCCCCCCCCCCCCGGGGTTTCTGCTCAAGGGGGCCCATCTCATACAATGAAAAAGTTATTGCTAAATCCAAATGTAAAAATTGCTCTGCTCTATGGGGGGTTTATAGGGAGGGGGTGTACAGGGGGGTGTACGGGGAGGGGGTGTACAGGGGGGTGTACGGTGAGGGGGTGTACAGGGGGGTGTACAGGGAGGGGGTGTACAGGGGGGTGTACGGGGTGCAGGAGCGGGCTGAACAGAATGAAATATACATTTTGAATTTGTACGTACTTTTCAAGAAATCTCCGGCGTCTTTCAAATAGTCTCGTGGTCTTTGAAGCCCTGCCAGACAACATACACAGGTCAGAGATCTCAGTTTTCTCCAATGCAGTGAATCAATACATGTTAGTCACCTAAATCTCCAAATCCTAATTTCCCAATTTTCCCATCATGCATTGCAGTAGAGACCGATCAGCCCCACAGCTAAGGTCCCCCCTCCCCCGACCTGATTTCTGCAACACACCAATACAGAGAGAGATTGAGTTAGTACTACTAGTTGTAATAAAATATACATTTTAAAGCAAAATGACATACCTTCCCAGAATTCCTCACTTTTGTTCAGCCACTCGTGTACTCCAGGCACCCCTGCCAGACAACATAGACAACTTAGTGACATCACTTTTCTCCATTATACATGTAGGGCCCCAGCCATGAGCCGGAGTGTCATTTATATTTAGTGTAGCCAGCCTGAGCTTTGTTCATGTTATCTGGGTTTGTTAGTTTTCTCCTAAGACCAAGGACTTTGATTGCTTCTGCCTGTTTCTGGAGAGTGAGAGGATACAATCTATGGGGTAATTTATTCCACCTTGGCCAATCACGGAGTAGTTTATGCCAGTGATTTGGGCTGGGAAGAGGATCAATATTTGAGAAAAACTTCTAGATTGGTGTTTTTTCTCCCCAGACTTTGCCTAGAGAGGGGGTCGTGTTGGAAGTTCCTTTGCCTCCCAGACCTGCTATCTGGGGAGGAGGTGTGTCCAGGGGTCCTGACCTCCCAAACCTGCTATTTGGGGAGGAGGTGAGTCCAGGGGTCCTGACCTCCCAAACCTGCTATCTGGGGAGGAGGTGAGTCCAGGGGTCCTTACTTACCAGATCTGCTATCTGGGGAGGAGTTGAGTTCAGGGGTCCTGACCTCCCAAACCTGCTATTTGGGGAGGAGGTGAGTCCAGGGGTCCTTACTTACCAGATCTGCTATCTGGGGAGGAGTTGAGTTCAGGGGTCCTGACCTCCCAAACCTGCTATTTGGGGAGGAGGTGAGTCCAGGGGTCCTGACCTCCCAAACCTGCTATCTGGGGAGGAGGTGAGTCCAGGGGTCCTTACTTACCAGATCTGCTATCTGGGGAGGAGGTGAGTCCAGGGGTCCTGACCTCCCAAACCTGCTATCTGGGGAGGAGGTGAGTCCAGGGGTCCTTACTTACCAGATCTGCTATCTGGGGAGGAGGTGAGTCCAGGGGTCCTTACTTACCAGATCTGCTATCTGGGGAGGAGGTGAGTCCAGGGGTCCTTACCTCCCAAACCTGCTATCTGGGGAGGAGGTGAGTCCAGGGGTCCTTACCTCCCAAACCTGCTATCTGGGGAGGAGGTAAGTCCTAGGTTGCTATGGAGCGGCTTGGTGGGCGGGAGAAATGGCGAGACTCCCTCCACTCCTCCCGCATATGCAGGGGCCGAATCTGCATCCACATCCACCCCCGGCCGGCCTGCAATCCGCCCATACACTCACGGCGGCCCTGTATGTCCCGGCCCACCGGGAAAATGCCTGGTGTTTCCTATGGCCAGTCCGGGCCTTGGTTGGGCACAGTGAGGCGTGCAAATGGGCATTGTTTACCCTCTTTTCCGCTTACAGTACTTGCCCACCCTTTTCCCACCCTAGGCTTATATTCGAGACAATACGTTTCCCAGTTTTTTGTGCTAAAATTAGGTAACTGGGCTTATACTCGTGTATATACGGTAAGTGGTAGGAATTGGTTAATTTGTACCCCCAACCTGAATGAGCCAACAAAATAACAAAAAAAAGGGTTAACATGGAGGCAGTCTCTCTATCGGTCCCTGTCGGTGGGTCATTGAGTGTTGGGGTGCAGCTGTAGAACAAATCAGTGGCATAGCCCGGCTTTCCAGTGCCCATATAGCGCCCTCTCGGATAGGGATGAGCTCAGGTGGGTTCAGACCAACCTGCTCAAGCTAACCCACCTGACAGCCGCCAAAGCTGAGAGCGAATCATAGGCAGTGGAGACAAAATCCCCTGCCCTGCAGCGGCACATGTGCAAGGGGGCGTGTTTCTGGGTGGAAATGCCTCTGCTGCCTGTGATTGGCTATGTAAAAATAAAGGGGAAGATTTGGACAGCCGCACTTCAAAAAAATAGTTCCTTTTTTTTGTCAAATCAAATCATAAAAAATACATGCCACGGCAAAACCAGATGCAAGCCGACGCGTTTCACACGGTAGCTCAGTGCTTAATCATAGCTGTGACTGATTAAGCACTGAGCTACAGTGTGAAACGCGTCGGCTTGCATCTGGTTTTGCCATGGCATGTATTTTTTTGTGATTTGATTTTACAATAAAGGGAACTATTTTTTTTGGAGTGCAGCTGTCCAAATCTTCACCTTTATTTTTGCATTGCCATCACCCGTGGCTTTGGATCCAGTGATAAGGTTCATCAATTACACCTGAGCGGTAACTCCCTTACTCTGCCTGTGATTGGCTGTCGGCTATGACAGCTTCTTAGCGCCCCCTAAGAATTTTGCACCCGGGGGAACAGCTGCCCCTGAGGTTCTGCCTCGCTTAACCGCTGGGACAAATCACCACTGAAAGGCTGGGGGGTCCTGAAATGTCGAGGGGGGGTCATTGGAACACACTAAAGCCACACAAGCTTTGTGATTGGGTAGAAATGGAATGTTGGTCACCTACCTGTCCACCAGCAAGCTCCAAGTATTAGAATGCAGCCCCCCGTGCTCACAGTTTGGATCTCCCCTCCCCCGATGTAGGTTGTGTTGGAGATCACAGGAGGCAAATACAGGGACCGGCTCTGGTACTTCTATTAGCTGCTCTAAAATACACAAATTATAAAATGTACTTACCTTCAAAAATATCTGTTACTTTGTCCTTCCAGTCTTGTGATCCGAGTTTATCTGTCAGACGACAAGGAGAGGTCAGCGGCCACACTTTTTACTTTAATGAGCTCATTACATTAGAATACCGCCCCCTGCAATTTAGTCCCACCTGATTGGCTCATCGCTCTGCCCCTCCCCCTGCCTGAAATCTGCTGTAAAGGGCATTACAGGAAGATTTTTTTTAACCACTTAAGACCCAGACCATTATGCAGGTAAGGATCTTGCCCCTTTTTGCGATTCCGGAGCTTCGGACCGGGTCGCGGGTGCGCGACCCGCGGCTGGGCACCTAAAGGGCACGTACCCTTACCTGATTGTGCCTAGCCGTGCCATTGTGCCGACGTATATCGGCGTTAGGCGGTCCTTAAGTGGTTAAATACACATTTTAGTCCTGTAGGTTACTTAAAACCCCCAAGACGTTTGACATTTTCTGGAAGCAGAGACCCTGGAGAATAAAATAGCAGAACAACTGTTAATCCAATTATTATTTTTTCAGTATAAACAAATGAGACTCAGTTTGATTTTAGTGACACAAACGCAACATAATACTTGTTGTTTCTTGTAAAATATAAAAGATTTGGTTGCATTGAGTAAATGCACCGATCAGCCATAACTTTCTACAGGCCTCGACAAAATCCGGGCGCCAGGTCGCAATTGCGACAAGAAATTGTGACCTGGCGCCTGGGGAAGCTTAGGGGTGCAGAAGGCTGCGGGCTCAATTACCGGCCGGCGCGGGGTGCGATCGCTGCGGGCCCATGCCCGCCGGTAATTGAGGCCGCGGCTTTGTGGCCTTCACAGAAGGAAGCTAAGGCCTGCAGAAGGAATCTAGGAGTGGCCATCTTGTGGTGGCAGTTGGCATTACAGGTTACATTACAAGTAGCAAAAAACAGCAATTCTAATGTGTTTTTCTCACTGCGATCTCCTTCTCTTTAATTAGAACCCCCCAAACATTATATATATATTTTATTCTAACACCCTAGAGAATAAAATGGCGGTCATTGCAATACTTTCTGTCACACCGTATTTGCGCAGCGGTCTTAAAAGCGCACTTTTTTTGGGGAAAAACACGCTTTTTTTTTATTAAAAAATAAGACAACAGTAAAGTTATCCCAATTTTTTTTATATTGTGAAAGATAATGTTACACTGAGTAAATTGATACCCAACATGTCAGGCTTCAATATTGCTGTCATCACCTCATGCAAGATTCCCAGGGGTTCTTCCGCTGGAATGCTCAACATCTCTTGAGTGGCCGGCTCCCGTTGATAATGAAGGCTGGACAGCCCTTGGTGCCGGGTTCGGTCGGCCTTGGTTCCAGGCGGGTCTGCCCCGGTTTTGGGTGCACTCGCGTGCCATATGTCCCCACTGTTTGCAGGTGTGGCATTGGATGTTGGCACGTCCGTTATATCTGGAGGGTGGTGGTAAAGTCCCTTGGGATTGACGAAAAGGGGAGGCTGTGAGACCGGGGGGTGGTAGAGTACTGGGTGGTCTCGTGGGTCGAGGATAACTCTTGGTTAGGGGCCCATGATGTCTCCTCGCATCAAAATGCTGATCCGCTAATTGAGCCGCTTCGGTTAGGGTGAGAGGTTTCCTGTCTTGCACCCATTCTTGTGCCTCTGGGGACAAAGCGTTGAAGAATCGTGCCCCATGACTAAGCGATCTTTCGCGAAACCGGTCGGGCGGGATACTGTACTACACCGGATCATCCCCCGCTGTATGCCTCTTTCCTCACCTCTTTGGACGGGTACTTGTATTGTTGGACCACTTCTGGCCGGAATCCCAGCATAACTTGACACGCCTATTTACTATTTGTTCCATGTAAGTGAGTTTTTGTCTTTTTAATACATTTTTAAAGTGACGGTATTACACTATTGTGGCCCTTTTTGTTTCTCCTTGGCAATCCATTCCGAGGATTCAATCCTGCTCTGCTGCCGATGGGGATCAACAAGTGACCTGACCTTACATCTTCCTCCTAGTGGATAAGCACACGCTATCTGGGGTTCTCTTTTAATTAAGGGGCCACCAGAGTTCTGGTAAGCGGCCATCTTTTTCTGCAAGGTGGAGGATCTTCTATCAGCACTTTTCTGAATTAGAGTGTCACCGTGTTTATCAACATTATTCACATTTCTTTGCACTGGTGTTGACCTTTTTCATTTATAACCGTGAATTCCATTTGTTTCTTTTGATTGGATTAATGGACACTAGTCTTATGACTATCACCTGTGGACACTTATTTGGTTTTGAATTATCACCTGTGGACACTCATTTTGTTTTTGATTTATGTTAGTAGCGCATCCTGTTTTTTTGCCCATTGAAGAATTGCTCCAACAGCATTAACTGTCTCAATTCCTCCATAGTAGTGGCTTGGCTGGCTTGTATCCACCCTTGGGAAGCTTGGTTCAGCTTGTGTGCCCATTCAGCATGTGAATCCTTCTCTGGTTTGCGCAGGTTTCTAAACTTGCGCCGGTATGCCTCTGGAGTAATGGCGTATCTCTCTAATATTGCTCGCTTCACTTTATCATAATCCTTGCTGTCCTCACTGGGTACAGCGTGATATGCTTCTGCTGCCCGACCTGCCAGCTTGCCTGCTAGCAATGGGACCCATACTGTCCGTTCCAAGTCATGTAAATCACACAGTCTCTCAAAATCCTGTAAATACCCATCAATCTCATCCTTCTCCTCGCAAAACATTTTAAAGGCATGATAGGGAATTTTGTGTTTTACCTGGTTGTAGAGTGACCCAGTAGTGGATTCTGCTGGAGACTGTGTATACTGCGGACTGTGTGCCATCACGTACTCCTGCACATTCGCCATTACCATATGCAGCATGGCATCTGATATAGGCTGTGGCAAAAATTCCAGCCTGGTCCTCATTTCTCTCTGGTAGAGGGTTTCTTCCATGGCAGGGTGACCCGTGTCCACAGCCAGAAGCACCTACAATGGGCACGTGAGCATCAGAACTGGACCCATGGCCTTCAAGTTCTCCAGATCTCCATCCAATTGAGCATCTGTTGGATGTGCTGGAAAAACAAGTGTGATCCGTGGAGACACCACCTCCCAACTTACCAGGGATCATGAGCATCAGAACTGGACCATGAAGCAATGGAAGAAGGTGACCTGGTCTGACGAATTGAAGAATGGTTTGAAGAACACAACGACGAGTTTGAGTTGTTGACTTGGCCTCCAAATTCACATCCGATTCATGGAGACCCCACCTTCCAACTTTCAGGACTTAAAGGATCATGAGCATCAGAACTGGACCATGAAGCAATGGAAGAAGGTGTTCTGGTCTGATGAACTGAAGAATGGTTTGAAGAACACAAAAATGACTTTGAGGTGTTGACTTGGCCTCCAAATTCTCCAGATCTCCATCTAATTGAGCATCTGTGGGATGTGCTGGAAAAAGACATCCGATTCATGGAGACCCCAACTCCCAACATGGAGGACTTAAAGGATCATGAGCATCAGAACCGGACCATGAAACAGTGGAAGAAGGTGGCCTGGTCCGATGAACTGAACAAGGGTTTGAAGTACACAACAATGACTTTGAGGTGTTGACTTGGCCTCCAAATTCTCCAGATCTCTATCTAATTGAGCATCTGGGGGATGTGCTGGAAAAACAAGTCCAATCCGTGGAGACACCACCTCCCAACTTACTAGGGATCATGAGCATCAGAACTGGACCATGAAGCAGTGGAAGAAGGTGGCCTGGTCTGACGAATTGAAGAATGGTTTGAAGAACACAAAAATGACTTTGAGTTGTTGACTTGCCCTCCAACTTCTCCAGATCTCCATCTAATTGAGCATCTGTGGGATGTGCTGAAAAAACACTTCCAATTCATGGAGACCCCACCTTCTAACTAACAGGACTTAAAGATCTGGAGCATCAGAACCGGACCATGGAGCAATGGGAGAAGGTGGCCTGGTCTGGTGAATCACATTTAATTTTCCATCATGTGGATGGTCAGATGGATGTGCGTCACTTACCTGGGGAAGAGATGGCACCAGGATGCATTATGGGAAGGAGACAAGCTGGCAGAGGCCGTGTGATGCTTTCAGCAATGTTCTGCTGGGAAACCTTGGCTCCAGCCATTCATGTGGATGTTCATTGACACGTACCACCTACCTAAACATTGTTGGTGACCAAGTACACCCCTTCATGGAAATGGTATTCCCTGATGGCAGTGGCCTCTTTCAGCAGGATAATGCACCCTGCCACAAGGCAAAAATGTATCAAGAATAGTTTGAGGAACACATTAACAAGTTAGAGGTGTTGACTTGGCCTCCAAATTCTCCAGATCTCAATCCAACTGAGCACCTGTGGGATGTGCTGGAAAAACAAGTCTGATCCATGGAGCCCCCACCTCCCAACTTACAGGACTTACAGAATGTGCTACTGAAGTCTTGGTACCAGATACCACAGTGTACCTTCAGAGGTCTAGCGGAATCCATGCCTTGATGGGTCAGGAGAGGGAGACCTACCCAATATTAGGTGGGTGGTAATACAGTTATGGCTGATCGGTGTAAATACCAAATATGCCAAAAGTAAGTGCGTCCGCAAAGTGACACTACCCAAAACTGTCCATAGGGGACCCCCTAAAAGCCTTTACAGGTTATGAATTTGGAGTTAAATGTCAGTGAGGGCCCCCGAAGTTATTGCTCTCACTCTGGTGTGTTCGGCAATACCCAATATGTGGGCAGTGATATCCAACACCCCCCCACCCCCCACAGGCTGCAGTGTCATACAGACTGCCTTAAGTAATACAGAGCTGGGACAAGGGGTGGGCAGGGGGGACGGTTGCCCTGGGCACTGTGGTATTATCGGAGGTGGGAGGGCACCCTGGGGAGATTGGGGGGAGGGGATTTGTGTTGGAAGGGGGAAAGAATTGTCCTAGGAGGGGAGATTTCGGGGTGTGTGCTAGGAGAGGTGATTTAGGGGATTGTGCGTTGGGAGAGGGATGGGGGAAAATAATTTTTGCTAGGAGGGAAGATTGGGGTGGGTTTTGTGCCAGAAGAGGTGACATGGTAGGGGGGGAAGATTTGTAGTGGGAGGAGGGGGAATTTATTCTTAGGGGGTAATCATGCAGATTAGTACTCAGTTTTGAGGGGTTTTTGATCTTTACCGAAACATAACGTCACGCATCCTGGTAAAGTGGGAGGGGGGGGGCACAATTAGGCATGTTCGCTCTGGAATCTAGATGACCTTGTCCCGGCACTTCCCACATGTTGACACCTGAGAAGTATCTAGAGTGCCAATCTAGGGACCCGGCAGAGAAGCGGGGGTGACGCTTGAGTAGTTTCTAGACATGTGCACAACAAAAATTTTCGTATTTTTTTGTTCCGTTTTGTCTCGTTCCGTAGATTCGTAAAGATTCGTAATTTCGTAAGATTCAAGTTTTCCTATTCGGACCCGTTCGTATTTTCGTAACAGTTTTATTTTCGTTTATACTGAATGATTCGTAATTCTGTCTACTTTATGTTCGTAGATTCGAAATTCGTAATTTTGTTAGATAATAATTTTCGTTTAATGGATTCGTAATTTTGTACTTTCGTAAATACATAGCAACACGCGGCTAATCCATATTAAGATATGCTTTCTCTTAAGCCCCGTACACACGGTTGGACTTTTTGCCAACAAGGTGACTCAGCACAAAAGAGATAAGCTGATTGGCTAAGATATTAAGTAAGATACATCACTTACTAACTACACTGCCCATTCGAAAGAACGTTACAACTTACAAGTACACAAATTTACGAACAGACAAAGAAACAGATTTACAAAACACACAAATGAAAATACGAACATACGAATGAAATTACTAACAGACAAAGGATTTAAAATGCGGAATGCAAATCGTTCGTTATAGATGTAATTTTCGTTCTTTTGCTTTTTCGGTGTTTCGTATTTTAGTAAGATTGTCCATTCGTACATTCGTATTTCCGTTTGTTCGTTATTTTGCTTATTCATAATTCCGTAATTTTTGTATTTTGGGTCTTTCAGCTATTCGGATGTTCGAATTGATACGAATGTACGAATACTAACAAATTCGTACGAAAATCCATTCGTTACGAACGGGAACGCACATATCTAGTAGTTTCTGGAGTGCCAATCTAGGGACCCATTAGGGAAGCGGGGGTAACACTTGAGGAGTTTCTGGAGTGCCAATCTAGGGACCCAGCAGGGAAGCGGGGGGGAAACGCTTGAGGAGTTTCTGGAGTGCCAATCTAGGGACCCAGCAGGGAAGCGGGGGGAAGCGGGCCAATCTAGGGACCCAGAAACAGGGGTGCTTGAGGAGTTTCTGGAGTGCCAATCTAGGGACCCAGCAGGGAAGCGGGGGTGACACTTGAGGTGTTTCTTCTGGGTGTTAGGGACCCAGCAGGGAAGCGGGGGTCTGAGGAGTTTCTGAGTGCCAATCTAGGGACCCAGCAGGGAAGCAGGGGTGACACTTGAGGAGTTTCTGGAGTGCCAATCTAGGGACCCAGCAGGGAAGCGGGGGTGACACTTGAGGTGTTTCTGGAGTGCCAATCTAGGGACCCAGCAGGGAAGCAGGGGTGACACTTGAGGAGTTTCTGAAGTGCCAATCTAGGGACCCAGCAGGGAAGCGGGGGTGACACTTGAGGTGTTTCTGGAGTGCCAATCTAGGGACCCAGCAGGGAAGCGGGGGTGACACTTGAGGTGTTTCTGGAGTGCCAATCTAGGGACCCAGCAGGGAAGCGGCGGTGACACTTGAGGTGTTTCTGGAGTGCCAATCTAGGGACCCAGCAGGGAAGGGACCTTGAGTGTTTCAGCAGGGAAGCAGGGAAGCGGGGGTGACACTTGAGGAGTTTCTGGAGTGCCAATCTAGGGACCCAGCAGGGAAGCGGGGGTGACACTTGAGGAGTGTTAGGGACCCAGCAGGGAAGCAGGGGTCTGAGGTGTTTCTGAGTGCCAATCTAGGGACCCAGCAGGGAAGCGGGGGTGACACTTGAGGTGTTTCTGGAGTGCCAATCTAGGGACCCAGCAGGGAAGCGGGGGTGACACTTGAGTTTCTGGTGTTAGGGACCCAGCAGGGAAGCGGGGGTCTGGAGTGCCAATCTAGGGACCCAGCAGGGAAGGGACCTTGAGGTGTTTTTCAGCAGGGAAGCAGGGAAGGGGGTGACACTTGAGGTGTTTCTGGAGTGCCAATAGGGACCCAGCAGGGAAGCAGGGGTAGGGACTGGAGTGCCATTAGGGAAGCAGGGGACACTTGAGTTCTCACTTAGGGACCCAGCAGGGACGGGGGTGACACTTGAGTTTCTGGAGCCAATCTGCCAAGCGGGGGTCTAGGTGTTTCTGGGGCCAATCTACCCAGCAGGGAAGCGTGGGTGGCTTGAGGTGTTTCTGGGGTGACTAGGGACTTAGGGAGCGAGGACACTTGAGGAGTTTCTGGAGTGCCAATCTAGAGGACCCAGCAGGGAAGCGGGGTGGGACACCTTAGAGGTGTTTCCAGCAGGGAAGCGGGGGTGACACTTGAGGAGTTTCTGGAGTGCCAATCTTGGGACCCAGCAGGGAAGCGGGGGTGACACTTGAGGTGTTTCTGGAGTGCCAATCTAGGGACCCATTAGGGAAGCAGGGGTGACACTTAAGGAGTTTCTGGAGTGCCAATCTAGGGACCCAGCAGGGAAGCGGGGGTGACACTTGAGGTGTTTCTTGAGCGCCAATCTAGGGACCCAGCAGGGAAGCGGGGGTGACGCTTGAGGAGTTTCTTGAGCGCCAATCTAGGGACCCAGCAGGGAAGCGGGGGTGACACTTGAGGTGTTTCTGGAGTGCCAATCTAGGGACCCAGCAGGGAAGCGGGGGTGACGCTTGAGGAGTTTCTTGAGCGCCAATCTAGGGACCCAGCAGGGAAGCGGGAGTGACGCTTGAGGAGTTTCTGGAGTGCCAATCTAGGGACCCAGCATGGAAGCGGGAGTGAAGCTTAAGGAGTATCTTGAGTCCCAAGCTAGGGACCCAGCAGGGAAGCGGGGGTGACGCTTGAGGAGTTTCTGGAGTTCCAATCTAGGGACCCATTAGGGAAGCAGGGGTGACACTTGAGGAGTTTCTGGAGTGCCAATCTAGGGACCCAGCAGGGAAGCGGGGGTGACACTTGAGGAGTTTCTGGAGTGCCAATCTAGGGACCCAGCAGGGAAGCGGGGGTGACACTTGAGGAGTTTCTGGAGTGCCAATCTAGGGACCCAGCAGGGAAGCGGGGGTGACACTTGAGGTGTTTCTGGAGTGCCAATCTAGGGACCCATTAGGGAAGCAGGGGTGACACTTAAGGAGTTTCTGGAGTGCCAATCTAGGGACCCAGCAGGGAAGCGGGGGTGACACTTGAGGTGTTTCTGGAGTGCCAATCTAGGGACCCAGCAGGGAAGCGGGGGTGACACTTGAGGTGTTTCTGGGTGTTAGGGACCCAGCAGGGAAGCGGGGGTCTTGAGGTGTTTTGGAGTGCCAATCTAGGGACCCAGCAGGGAAGCGGGGGTGACACTTGAGGTGTTTCTGGGTGTTAGGGACCCAGCAGGGAAGCGGGGTCTGGAGTGCCAATCTAGGGACCCAGCAGGGAAGCAGGGGTGACACTTGAGGAGTTTCTGAAGTGCCAATCTAGGGACCCAGCAGGGAAGGGGGGGTGACACTTGAGGTGTTTCTGGAGTGCCAATCTAGGGACCCAGCAGGGAAGCGGGGGTGACGCTTGAGGAGTTTCTTGAGCGCCAATCTAGGGACCCAGCAGGGAAGCGGGGGTGACGCTTGAGGAGTTTCTGGAGTGCCAATCTAGGGACCTAGCATGGAAGCGGGAGTGAAGCTTAAGGAGTATCTTGAGTCCCAAGCTAGGGACCCAGCAGGGAAGCGGGGGTGACACTTGAGGAGTTTCTGGAGTGCCAATCTAGGGACCCAGCAGGGAAGCGGGAGTGAAGCTTAAGGAGTATCTTGAGTCCCAAGCTAGGGACCCAGCAGGGAAGCGGGGGTGACGCTTGAGGAGTTTCTGGAGTGCCAATCTAGGGACCCAGCAGGGAAGCGGGGGTGACGCTTGAGGAGTTTCTGGAGTACCAATCTAGGGACCCAGCAGGGAAGCGGGAGTGAAGCTTAAGGAGTATCTTGAGTCCCAAGCTAGGGACCCAGCAGGGAAGCGGGGGTGACGCTTGAGGAGTTTCTGGAGTGCCAATCTAGGGACCCAGCAGGGAAGCGGGGGTGACACTTGAGATGTTTCTGGAGTGCCAATCTAGGGACCCAGCCGGGAAGCGGGGGTGACGCTTGAGTAGTTTCTTGAGTGCCAATCTAGGGACCCAGCAGGGAAGCGGGAGTGACGCTTGAGGAGTATCTTGAGTCCCAAGCTAGGGACCCAGCAGGGAAGCGGGGGTGACGCTTGAGGAGTTTCTGGAGTGCCAATCTAGGGACCCAGCAGGGAAGCGGGGGTGACGCTTGAGGAGTTTCTGGAGTGCCAATCTAGGGACCCAGCAGGGAAGCGGGGGTGACGCTTGAGGAGTTTCTGGAGTGCCAATCTAGGGACCCAGCAGGGAAGCGGGGGTGACACTTGAGATGTTTCTGGAGTGCCAATCTAGGGACCCAGCCGGGAAGCGGGGGTGACGCTTGAGTAGTTTCTTGAGTGCCAATCTAGGGACCCAGCAGGGAAGCGGGAGTGACGCTTGAGGAGTATCTTGAGTCCCAAGCTAGGGACCCAGCAGGGAAGCGGGGGTGACGCTTGAGGAGTTTCTGGAGTGCCAATCTAGGGACCCAGCAGGGAAGCGGGGGTGACACTTGAGATGTTTCTGGAGTGCCAATCTAGGGACCCAGCCGGGAAGCGGGGGTGACGCTTGAGTAGTTTCTTGAGTGCCAATCTAGGGACCCAGCAGGGAAGCGGGGGTGACGCTTGAGTAGTTTCTTGAGTGCCAATCTAGGGACCCAGCAGGGAAGCGGGAGTGACGCTTGAGGAGTATCTTGAGTCCCAAGCTAGGGACCCAGCAGGGAAGCGGGGGTGACGCTTGAGGAGTTTCTGGAGTGCCAATCTAGGGACCCAGCAGGGAAGCGGGGGTGACGCTTGAGGAGTTTCTTGAGCGCCAATCTAGGGACCCAGCAGGGAAGCGGGGGTGACGCTTGAGGAGTTTCTGGAGTGCCAATCTAGGGACCCAGCAGGGAAGCGGGGGTGACGCTTGAGGAGTTTCTGGAGTGCCAATCTAGGGACCCAGCAGGGAAGCGGGGGTGACGCTTGAGGAGTTTCTTGAGCGCCAATCTAGGGACCCAGCAGGGAAGCGGGGGTGACGCTTGAGGAGTTTCTGGAGTGCCAATCTAGGGACCCAGCATGGAAGCGGGAGTGACGCTTGAGGAGTATCTTGAGTCCCAAGCTAGGGACCCAGCAGGGAAGCGGGGGTGACGCTTGAGGAGTTTCTGGAGTGCCAATCTAGGGACCCAGCAGGGAAGCGGGGGTGACACTTGAGATGTTTCTGGAGTGCCAATCTAGGGACCCAGCAGGGAAGCGGGGGTGACACTTGAGGTGTTTCTGGAGTGCCAATCTAGGGACCCAGCAGGGAAGCGGGGGTGACACTTGAGGAGTTTCTGGAGTGCCAATCTAGGGACCCAGCAGGGAAGCGGGGGTGACACTTGAGGAGTTTCTGGAGTGCCAATCTAGGGACCCATTAGGGAAGCAGGGGTGACACTTAAGGAGTTTCTGGAGTGCCAATCTAGGGACCCAGCAGGGAAGCGGGGGTGACGCTTGAGGAGTTTCTTGAGCGCCAATCTAGGGACCCAGCAGGGAAGCGGGGGTGACGCTTGAGGAGTTTCTTGAGCGCCAATCTAGGGACCCAGCAGGGAAGCGGGGGTGACACTTGAGGTGTTTCTGGAGTGCCAATCTAGGGACCCAGCAGGGAAGCGGGGGTGACGCTTGAGGAGTTTCTTGAGCGCCAATCTAGGGACCCAGCAGGGAAGCGGGGGTGACGCTTGAGGAGTTTCTGGAGTGCCAATCTAGGGACCTAGCAGGGAAGCGGGAGTGAAGCTTAAGGAGTATCTTGAGTCCCAAGCTAGGGACCCAGCAGGGAAGCGGGGGTGACGCTTGAGGAGTTTCTGGAGTGCCAATCTAGGGACCCAGCAGGGAAGCGGGAGTGAAGCTTAAGGAGTATCTTGAGTCCCAAGCTAGGGACCCAGCAGGGAAGCGGGGGTGACGCTTGAGGAGTTTCTGGAGTGCCAATCTAGGGACCCAGCAGGGAAGCGGGGGTGACACTTGAGGTGTTTCTGGAGTGCCAATCTAGGGACCCATTAGGGAAGCAGGGGTGACACTTGAGGAGTTTCTGGAGTGCCAATCTAGGGACCCAGCAGGGAAGCGGGGGTGACATTTGAGGTGTTTCTGGAGTGCCAATCTAGGGACCCAGCAGGGAAGCGGGGGTGACACTTGAGGAGTTTCTGGAGTGCCAATCTAGGGACCCAGCAGGGAAGCGGGGGTGACACTTGAGGTGTTTCTGGAGTGCCAATCTAGGGACCCAGCAGGGAAGCGGGGGTGACACTTGAGGAGTTTCTGGAGTGCCAATCTAGGGACCCATTAGGGAAGCAGGGGTGACACTTAAGGAGTTTCTGGAGTGCCAATCTAGGGACCCAGCAGGGAAGCGGGGGTGACGCTTGAGGAGTTTCTTGAGCGCCAATCTAGGGACCCAGCAGGGAAGCGGGGGTGACGCTTGAGGAGTTTCTTGAGCGCCAATCTAGGGACCCAGCAGGGAAGCGGGGGTGACACTTGAGGTGTTTCTGGAGTGCCAATCTAGGGACCCAGCAGGGAAGCGGGGGTGACGCTTGAGGAGTTTCTTGAGCGCCAATCTAGGGACCCAGCAGGGAAGCGGGGGGTGACGCTTGAGGAGTTTCTGGAGTGCCAATCTAGGGACCTAGCAGGGAAGCGGGAGTGAAGCTTAAGGAGTATCTTGAGTCCCAAGCTAGGGACCCAGCAGGGAAGCGGGGGTGACGCTTGAGGAGTTTCTGGAGTGCCAATCTAGGGACCCAGCAGGGAAGCGGGAGTGAAGCTTAAGGAGTATCTTGAGTCCCAAGCTAGGGACCCAGCAGGGAAGCGGGGGTGACGCTTGAGGAGTTTCTGGAGTGCCAATCTAGGGACCCAGCAGGGAAGCGGGGGTGACACTTGAGGTGTTTCTGGAGTGCCAATCTAGGGACCCAGCAGGGAAGCGGGGGTGACACTTGAGGAGTTTCTGGAGTGCCAATCTAGGGACCCATTAGGGAAGCAGGGGTGACACTTAAGGAGTTTCTGGAGTGCCAATCTAGGGACCCAGCAGGGAAGCGGGGGTGACGCTTGAGGAGTTTCTTGAGCGCCAATCTAGGGACCCAGCAGGGAAGCGGGGGTGACGCTTGAGGAGTTTCTGGAGTGCCAATCTAGGGACCTAGCAGGGAAGCGGGAGTGAAGCTTAAGGAGTATCTTGAGTCCCAAGCTAGGGACCCAGCAGGGAAGCGGGGGTGACGCTTGAGGAGTTTCTGGAGTGCCAATCTAGGGACCCAGCAGGGAAGCGGGAGTGAAGCTTAAGGAGTATCTTGAGTCCCAAGCTAGGGACCCAGCAGGGAAGCGGGGGTGACGCTTGAGGAGTTTCTGGAGTGCCAATCTAGGGACCCAGCAGGGAAGCGGGGGTGACGCTTGAGGAGTTTCTGGAGTGCCAATCTAGGGACCCAGCAGGGAAGCGGGGGTGACACTTGAGGAGTTTCTGGAGTGCCAATCTAGGGACCCAGCAGGGAAGCGGGGGTGACATTTGAGGTGTTTCTGGAGTGCCAATCTAGGGACCCAGCAGGGAAGCGGGGGTGACACTTGAGGAGTTTCTGGAGTGCCAATCTAGGGACCCAGCAGGGAAGCGGGGGTGACACTTGAGGTGTTTCTGGAGTGCCAATCTAGGGACCCATTAGGGAAGCAGGGGTGACACTTAAGGAGTTTCTGGAGTGCCAATCTAGGGACCCAGCAGGGAAGCGGGGGTGACACTTGAGGTGTTTCTGGAGTGCCAATCTAGGGACCCAGCAGGGAAGCGGGGGTGACGCTTGAGGAGTTTCTTGAGCGCCAATCTAGGGACCCAGCAGGGAAGCGGGGGTGACGCTTGAGGAGTTTCTGGAGTGCCAATCTAGGGACCCAGCATGGAAGCGGGAGTGAAGCTTAAGGAGTATCTTGAGTCCCAAGCTAGGGACCCAGCAGGGAAGCGGGGGTGACGCTTGAGGAGTTTCTGGAGTGCCAATCTAGGGACCCAGCAGGGAAGCGGGGGTGACGCTTGAGGAGTTTCTGGAGTGCCAATCTAGGGACCCAGCAGGGAAGCGGGGGTGACACTTGAGATGTTTCTGGAGTGCCAATCTAGGGACCCAGCAGGGAAGCGGGGGTGACGCTTGAGGAGTTTCTGGAGTGCCAATCTAGGGACCCAGCATGGAAGCGGGAGTGAAGCTTAAGGAGTATCTTGAGTCCCAAGCTAGGGACCCAGCAGGGAAGCGGTGGTGGGGGGGTGACGCTTGAGGAGTTTCTGGAGTGCCAATCTAGGGACCAGCAGGGAAGCGGGAGTGACGCTTAAGGAGTTTCTGGAGTGCCAATCTAGGGACCCAGCAGGGAAGCGGGGGTGACACTTGAGGTGTTTCTGGAGTGCCAATCTAGGGACCCAGCAGGGAAGCGGGGGTGACGCTTGAGGAGTTTCTGGAGTGCCAATCTAGGGACCCAGCATGGAAGCGGGAGTGAAGCTTAAGGAGTATCTTGAGTCCCAAGCTAGGGACCCAGCAGGGAAGCGGGGGTGACGCTTGAGGAGTTTCTGGAGTGCCAATCTAGGGACCCAGCAGGGAAGCGGGAGTGACGCTTAAGGAGTTTCTGGAGTGCCAATCTAGGGACCCAGCAGGGAAGCGGGGGTGACACTTGAGGTGTTTCTGGAGTGCCAATCTAGGGACCCAGCAGGGAAGCGGGGGTGACGCTTGAGGAGTTTCTGGAGTGCCAATCTAGGGACCCAGCAGGGAAGCGGGGGTGACACTTGAGATGTTTCTGGAGTGCCAATCTAGGGACCCAGCCGGGAAGCGGGGGTGACGCTTGAGTAGTTTCTTGAGTGCCAATCTAGGGACCCAGCAGGGAAGCGGGAGTGACGCTTGAGGAGTATCTTGAGTCCCAAGCTAGGGACCCAGCCGGGAAGCGGAGGAAAATTGGAGGAGCTCAAGGGATCCAGTGGCAGTGAAACTTGCCTTTCCCTGCATGGCCGTCTACCTATAGAGATCTCGAAATCTGCTAATTAACATTGCAAATACTAAAGGGTGTCCTGGCCCTAACCCTCTCTCCCATAGTTCTGTTCAAGAGACAATACATCTCATTGCATTCAAGAAGTGTCTGGCACCCATCAATCTTCCGCATCTTGCGCCCACCATGCCTTGTAACCCACTCTACATAGGAGGATGTCGGCTGTCCCTGACTCTGGAGGTCACATATTAGGCCTGGAGAGGCCGGGGACTTGGCTACCCTAGAATGGGGGGTTTGGGGGATGTGTGCTAGGATGGTGGATTGAGGTTGGGCTGGGAGGGGGATGTGGATAGGTGGTGGAGAGATTTGTGCTTGGAGGGGAAATTTGAGGGGTAGAGGATTTGTACTAGAAGGGCAATTTTTTTTTTTTTGGGGGGGGGGGGGGTTGTGCTAGGATTGGGGATTGGGGGAGAAAAATGTGTGCTGGGAGGGGGATTTAGAGTGGAGGGGGGAGGATTTGTTGCTTGGATCGGGAAATTTGGAGGGGTAGAGGATTTGCATCAGGAGGGCAAGAGAGAATTCATTCATAAAAAAAAAAAGCGTGGGGGGCCCCCCCAAATTCAATTACCAGGCCCTTCAGATCTGGTACGGATATTAAGGGGGAACCCCACCGACAATTTAAAAAAAAATGACGTGGGGTTCCCCCCCAAACATCCATTCCAGACCCTTCTGCGTGGGCTCTGGATCTCGGACCTGGATGATCTTCTCATCACTGGCCCCCGGAGGAGAGGAGATCGCCCATCACTGGATACCGACAACGTTGGAGCGAGGAGTGGATTACCACTGCTGGATTTTTTATTTTTAATAAAGGACTTTCTCCACGGTGTGTGTTTTTTTTTTTACAATTCCTTAGTGAATTGGTAGAGGTACAATGTACCCCATTACCAATTCACATAGGGGGGGGGGCAGGATCTGGGGGTCCCCTTTGTTAAAGAGGTCTTCCAGATTCTGATAAGCCCCCCGCCCACAGACCCCCACAACCACCGGCCAGATTTGTAGGGATGAGGCCCTTGTCCCCATCAACATGGGGACATCCTCCCCATGTTGAGGGCATGTGGCCTGGTACGGTTCATGAGGGGGGGCGGGCTCTCTCGCCCCCCCCCCCCCTCTTTTCTGCGGCCGGCCAGGTTACGTTCTCGGATAAGGGATCTGGTGTGGATTTTTGGGGGAACTCCACGTCATTTTTTTTTAATTGAAGGTGGGGTTCCCCTTAATATCCCCTTAATATCCATACCAGATGTGAAGGGCCTGGTAATTGAATTTTGGGGGGACCTCCACGCTTTTTTTTTTTATGAATGACTTTTCTCTGTATTGCCGGGAGCCGACAATTCATTATAGCCGCGAGTGATTTTTAAATGACTTTTTTTCCTTCAGAAATGACACTTTGTGCAGAGACAGTTCTAAGCATGGGAAACAAGCGCTACTTTACAGGCATATTATACACCACACACCCCCCCCCCCCCAGGTACGAAATTTAAAGGAATATTTCACTTTTATTGTTTCACTTTTCACGTTTTTTTTTGCATTGATACATGTCCCCTGGGACAGGACCCGGGTCCCCAAACACTCCCCCTGGGGCAGGACCCGGGCTCCCAAACACTCCCCCTGGGGCAGGACCCGGGTCCCCAAACACTCCTCCTGGGGCAGGACCCGGGTCCCCAAACACTCCCCCTTGGGCAGGACCCAGGTCCCCAAACACTCCCCTGGAGCAGGACCCGGGTCCCCAAACATTACCCCTGGGGCAGGACCCGGGCTCCCAAACACTCCCCTGGGGCAGGACCCGGGCTCCCAAACACTCCCCCTGGGGCAGGACCCGGGTCCCCAAACACTCCCCTGGGGCAGGACCCGGGTCCCCAAACACTCCCCCTGGGGCAGGACCCGGGTCCCCAAACACTCCCCCTGGGGCAGGACCCGGGCTCCCAAACACTCCCCTGGGGCAGGACCCGGGTCCCCAAACACTCCCCCTGGGGCAGGACCCAGGTCCCCAAACACTCCCCCTGGGGCAGGACCCTGGTCCCCAAACACTCCCCCTGGGGCAGGACCCTGGTCCCCAAACACTCCCCCTGGGGCAGGACCTGGGTCCCCAAACACTCCCCTGGGGCAGGACCCGGGTCCCCAAACACTCCCCCTGGGGCAGGACCCGGGTCCCCAAACACTCCCCTGGGGCAGGACCCGGGTCCCCAAACACTTTTTAGGACAATAACTTGCATATTAGCCTTTAAAATTAGCACTTTAGATTTCTCCCATAGACTTTAACAGGGTGTTCCGCGGCTATTCGAATTTGACGCGAACACCCCAAATTGTTCGCTGTTCATCAAAAAGTCGAACATGAGTTTGACTCGAACTCGAAGCTACACTAGAATGGGGGAATTGGGTGTTGAGATTGAAAAGCTAATATGGTGGGGGGGGGGGGATTTGTTCTAGGAAGGGGAATCCTTTTTGGTGGATGTGTGCTATGATAGTGGATTGAGGGTGGGGAAATTTGTTCTGGGAAGGGGATTTGGATTGGAGGGGGGTATTTGTGTTTGCAGGGGAAATTTGAGGGTAAGAGGATTTGTACTAGAAGGGCATTTTTTTGAGGGGGGGCGGGGGGGGGGGTTTGTGCTAGGATACGGGATTGGGGGAGGGAAATGTATGATGAGAGGGGCATTTGGAGTGGAGGGGAAATTTGGGGGGGGTTTCTTCAAGGAAGGGGACATTTTTTGGTGGAGGGGGATGTGTGCTAGGATGGGGGATTGGGGGTGGGGGAAATTTGTTCTGGGAAGGGGATTTGGATTGGAGGGGGGTATTTGTGTTTGCAGGGGAAATTTGAGGGTAAGAGGATTTGTACTAGAAGGGCATTTTTTTTGGGGGGGGGTGGGGGGGTTTGTGCTAGGATGCGGGATTGGGGGGAGGGAAATATATGATTAGAGGGGCATTTGGAGTGGAGGGGAAATTTGGGTGGGATTTCTTCAAGGAAGGGGAAATTCTTTGGTGGAGGGGGATGTGTGCTAGGATGGGGGAATTTGTTCTGGGAAGGGGATTTGGATTGGAGGGGGGGGGGAATTTGTGTGTTGCAGGGGAAATTTGAGGGTTAGAGAATTTGTATTAGGAGGGTATTTTTTTTGGGGGGGGGGGGGGTTGTGCTAGGATGGGGGATTGGGGGAAGGAAATATATGATGGGAGGGGCATTTGGAGTGGAGGGGAAATTTGGGGGGGGGGGTTTGTTCAAGGAAGGGGAATTTTTTGGTGGAGGGGGATGTGTGCTAGGATAGTGAATGAGGGTGGGGGAATTTGTGCTGGGGGGTGATTTAGAGTGGAGGGGGGGGGGGAATTTGTGTTTGGAGAGGGAATTTGAGGGGTAGTGGATTTGTACTAGAAGGGCTTATTTTTTGGGGGGGGGGGTTTGTGCTGGGGGAGTGAAATATATGATGGGAGGGGCATTTGGAGTGGAGGGAAGGGAGATTTGTGCTTGGATGGGGAAATTTGAGGAGTAGAGGATTTGTGAGGGGGGGGGGGTTTGTGGGAGGAGACTTGGTAATGATATAAATGAAGGAAAGATTATATAATGTGGGTGAGGGGGGAGGGGAGGACCAAGGAAGGTGATATATAAATAGAATTAATATCAGATATAAAGAAACTTACCTGGAAGAGCGAAAAGGAGGGCCGATAGGTAGGTGCACTTTATTATATAAAAATGATATACTTCACATCCCTGGAACGATGCGTCCGTCTCTCTCACACATGTCAGGGCATAGACATTGTCCACAATATTCAGATTCGGGATTATCGGGCAGAAAACTCTTATTCTCCCCAACCGTACATAAATGTTCTTCCTATAATCTTCCAGAGGGATCCCGGGATCCTCGTCCTCCGAACATAGGAAAAAAACGCCACTGTTCCTTGGGCGACAAAACGTGAATTCTTCAAGGGACTCTTCGGATTCTCCTGGAGAGGGAGACAAGGGCGACGTACGGTGACCATCCTAGCTAGATAGAACGCAGTGCGCTTCCTGGCCCTAGATCACGGGGCTTCAAACTACGGCCCTCCAGCTGTTCAGGAACTACAATTCCCATCATGCCTAGTCATTAGTGTTGAGCAGAATATGCCATATTCGATTTCGCGATATATCTCGAATATATAGTCGAATATTCGAGATATATTCGCTAAATACGAATATTCGTGATATTTTTTGGAAATGAAATGATTGCGAATTTTCGCTATCGCGAATGCGAATATTCGAGAAATGCGGAATGGAGCACTCTGATTGGCTCAGAATATTCGTGATATATTACAATACAAAATAATTGCGAATATTCGAGAAATGCGGAATGGAGCACTCTGATTGGCTCAGAATATTCGTGATATATTACAATACAAAATAATTGCGAATATTCGGCAAATGCGGAAGGAGCACTCTGATTGGCTCAGAATATTCGTGATATTTTATCGTAATTTCGCAAAAATGCGAATGAGAAATTGATTGCGGAATTTCGACAGTAACACTCTGAAATCGAATATATGTGTTATTTTAGCTAAAAACAATATTGCGAATTTCTCGAAAATAATCGCGCGATATCGCTATTGCCGAATAATCGCATTGCGATTTATCGGCAATATAAAATGAGCGCTGCAGCTACTCGGCCCAAGGTCTCTAATCATACCAGCAATGCATTTAGACGTCGATGGGGGTCTCTAGGATGTGATCTGTTCTAAAAAAAAAATAAAAAAAATACGAATATTCGAAATAGCGAATATTCACCGCAAAATTCGGAATATATCGCGAATACTCGAATATGTCATATTCGAGCCGAATATTCGCAATACGAATATTCGTGAGCAACACTACTAGTCATGACTGTGAATGTCAGTGTGTTACAATGCCTCATGGGATGTGTAGTTCTACAACAGCTGGAGGGCCGTAGTTTGAGGATCCCGGCCCTAGATTTACCTTCACCTATGTAGTACAAGGGCCCCGCCTGACTGCATACAAATTGTTTAGGTTTGACCTCCTATTATATGTAGGGATGAGCTTCGAGTGAGTTCGACTCGAACACTGCCTGTTCGCCGAACAGCGACCTATTTGGGGTGTTTGCGGAAAATTAGAAAAGCCGCGGAACATCCTGTTAAAGTCTATGGGCCAGATTCAGGTAGAAGTTACGCGGCTTATCTCTAGATAGTAACTTCTAACCTGCGCCGGCGTATCTGTTTCCTGCATTCAGAAAACAAGATACGCCGGGATTGAGCTCACATACTGTATTTCGCCGTCGTATCGGAACTGCAATTTTAAAATGGCCGCTAGGGGCGTTCTCGCTGATTTACGCCGAGAATATGTAAATCAGCGAGATACGCCAATTCGCGAACGTACGCGGGCCCGACGCAGTCACTTTACGACGTTTCCGTAAGGGGTTTCCCGGCGTAAAGATAAAGCGACAAAAAGCAGGCGCATCCTATGTTAAGTATGGACGTTGTGAAAGCATTGGAATAAATGCATCCGGCGCCCCCCCTAATGTAGATTAGGGGGGTGGCACTTAATGGACAGGCCATCCCTTCTGTCCACAAGGTTTAGGGTGTGTCTATCAGGGGCAGATCCAGAGTTTAATCTCGGGAGGGGCACTGACAAAAAAATTGCGGGCAATTTGTCGGGGACAATGGCTGGTGTTGGCGCTTCAATGATCACGGCACCTAGGTTGTTATGGTATCAGGGTGATTGAAGCGCATTATTTCTATCATTACATTGTAATATAGAATAAAGTAGTTCAACTCACTATAATGCAGAATCAGTGGGAGCCCCGAGTGTGTCACTTGCCACGTCGCCTACCACAAGATGCAGATTGTCGCTGCCAGTGGCCAGTGACAGTGTCCCTGTTGTCCCAGAGTGAGGGCAGGCAGTGAGATATGATGTCATCTCTCTGCTGCCTGCGCCTGCACAGTAATGGCAGGGGGGCAGTGAGTGGTGTCTCCAGATCTCATATTTAGGGGGGGGGGGGGACAGGGACAAAAGTAGTGTTGCTCACGAATATTGCATATTCGAGTATTCGCGAATAACTCGAATATCGCGGCGAATATTCGCTATTTCGAATATTTGTATTTTTTTCGCAATCAATTTCGCATTGGCACTAGCGAAATTTCGAAATTTTTCGTGATATTCGTCATATTTAAAAAAAAAAAAAAAATGCGAAATTTCGCATTTTTTTTTAATTTTTTTTTTTTTAATAAAATATAGCGAATATTCGTAAATATCGAATATTCTTGATATTTTATCCAAAAGAAAAATAGCGAAATTTCGCATTGGCGAAATTTCGCAATGGTGAAATTTCGCAATTTTTTTTTTTTTTTTATAAAATATCACGAATATTCGATATTAACGAATATTCGCGAATATTCTTCGAAATATTTGCGAGATATCGCGAAATCGAATATGGCGTATTCTGCTCATCACTAGACAAAAGTAGGGAGGCCAACTGTACAATGAATATAATTCATGCGGGGGCCCTTTAGATGGGGCTCTTATAGGCTCTAATAGGCTTTAAAAAAAGGTGGGCTCGGGGCACAGAGCACTGCGCCCAAAGCACACCCACTTGTGTGACAATAGCGAATAAATATCCACTGTTATCAAACTGATTCTCCTCCTGGCCAGCTAGGAAGAGGGTCCTGAGACCAATCACCCGATTGACTGAAAGGACAGGCGATCCTATTGAATGCCTAGGAGAAGGAGGGAGAAGATGCACAGCAGAAGCCACCATGATGCAGAGGAGGAGATGCGATGGAAGGGGTAAAAGGGCAGGAATTGGGGTGATCTGAGGGGTGAAGGTGCAGGAATTGGGGTGATCTGAGGGGTGAAGGTGTCGGAATTGGGGTGATCTGAGGGGGTGAAGGTGCAGGAATTGGGGTGATCTGAGGTGTGAAGGTGCAGGAATTGGGGTGATCTGAGGGGTGAAGGTGCAGGAATTGGGGTGATCTGAGGGGTGAAGGTGCAGGAATTGAGGTGATCTGAGGGGGGAAGGTGCAGGAATTGGGGTGATCTGAGGGGTGAAGGGACAGGAATTGGGGTGATCTGAGGGGTAAAGGGGCAGGAATTGGTGTGATCTGAGGGGTGAAGGGGCAGGGATTGGGGTGATCTAAGAGGTGAAGGTGCAGGAATTAGGGGGATCTGAGGGGTGAAGGTGCAGGAATTGGGGTGATCTGAGGGGTGAAGGTGTCGGAATTGGGGTGATCTGAGGGGGTGAAGGTGCAGGAATTGGGGTGATCTGAGGTGTGAAGGTGCAGGAATTTGGGTGATCTGAGGGGTGAAGGTGTCGGAATTGGGGTGATCTGAGGGGGTGAAGGTGCAGGAATTGGGGTGATCTGAGGTGTGAAGGTGCAGGAATTGGGGTGATCTGAGGGGTGAAGGTGCAGGAATTGGGGTGATCTGAAGGGGGGAGGTTCAGGAATTGAGGTGATCTGAGGGGGGAAGGTGCAGGAATTGGGGTGATCTGAGGGGTGAAGGGACAGGAATTGGGGTGATCTGAGGGGTAAAGGGGCAGGAATTGGTGTGATCTGAGGGGTGAAGGGGCAGGGATTGGGGTGATCTAAGAGGTGAAGGTGCAGGAATTAGGGGGATCTGAGGGGTGAAGGTACAGGAATTGGGGTGATCTGAGGGGTGAAGGTGCAGGAATTGGGGTGATCTGAGGTGTGAAGGTGCAGGAATTGGGGTGATCTGAGGTGTGAAGGTGCAGGAATTGGGGTGATCTGAGGGGTGAAGGTGTCGGAATTGGGGTGATCTGAGGGGGTGAAGGTGCAGGAATTGGGGTGATCTGAGGTGTGAAGGTGCAGGAATTGGGGTGATCTGAGGGGTGAAGGTGCAGGAATTGAGGTGATCTGAAGGGGGGAAGGTGCAGGAATTGAGGTGATCTGAAGGGGGGAAGGTGCAGGAATTGAGGTGATCTGAGGGGTGAAGGTGCAGGAATTGAGGTGATCTGAATGGGGGAAGGTCCAGGAATTGGGGTGATCTGAGGGGTGAAGGGACAGGAATTGGGGTGATCTGAGGGGTAAAGGGGCAGGAATTGGTGTGATCTGAGGGGTGAAGGGGCAGGGTTTGGGGTGATCTAAGAGGTGAAGGTGCAGGAATTAGGGGGATCTGAGGGGTGAAGGTGCAGGAATTGAGATGATCTGAGGGGTGAAGGGGCAGGAATTGGGTTGGTCTGAGGGGTGAAGGTGCAGAAATTGGGGTGATCTGAGGGGTGAAGGTGCAGGAATTGAGGTGATCTGAGGGGTGAAGGTGCAGGAATTGAGGTGATCTGAGGGGTGAAGATGCAGGAATTGGGGTGATCTGAGGGGTAAAGGTGCAGGAATTGGGGTGATCTGAGGGGTGAAGGAGCAGGAATTGGTGTGATCTGAGGGGTGAAGGTGCAGGAATTGGGGTGATCTGAGGGGTGAAGGTGCAGGAATTGGGGTGATCTGAGGGGTGAAGGTGCAGGAATTGGGATCTGAGGGGTGAAGGTGCAGGAATTGGGGTGATCTGGGAGGTGAAGGTGCAGGAATTGGGGTGATCTGAGGGGTGAAGGTGCAGGAATTGGGGTGATCTGAGGGGTGAAGGTGCAGGAATTGGGATCTGAGGGGTGAAGGTGCAGGAATTGGGTGATCTGAGGGGTGAAGGTGCAGGAATTGGGGTGATCTGAGGGGTGAAGGTGCAGGAATTGGGGTGATCTGAGGGGTGAAGGTGCAGAAATTGAGGTGATCTGAGGAGTGAAGGGGCAGGAATTGGGATGATCTAAGGGGTGAAGGGCCAGGAATTGGGGTGATCTGAGAGGTAAAGGGGCAGTATTTGGGGTGATCTAAGTGGTAAAGGTGCAGGAATTTGGGGGATCTGAGGGGTGAAGGTGCAGGAATTGAGGTGATCTGAGGGGTGAAGGGGCAGGAATTAGGGAGATCTAAGGGGTGAAGATGCAGCAATTGGGGGGATCTGAGGTGTGAAGGTGCAGGAATTTAGGTGATCTGAGGGGTTATGGTGCAGGAATTTAGGTGATCTGAGGGGTGAAGGTGCAGGAATTGGGGTGATCTGATGAGTGAAGGTGCAGGAATTGGGGTGATCTGAGGGGTAAAGGTGCAGGAATTGGGGTGATCTGAGGGGTGAAGGAGCAGGAATTGGGGTGATCTGAGGGGTGAAGGTGCAGGAATTGGGGTGATCTGAGGGGTGAAGGTGCAGGAATTGGGGTGATCTGAGGGGTGAAGGTGCAGGAATTGGGGTGATCTGAGGGGTGAAGGTGCAGGAATTGGGGTGATCTGAGAGGTGAAGATGCAGGAATTGGGGTGATCTGAGGGGTGAAGGAGCAGGAATTGGGGTGATCTGAGGGGTGAAGGTGCAGGAATTGGGGTGATCTGAGGGGTAAAGGTGCAAGAATTGGGGTGATCTGAGGGGTGAAGGTGAAGGAATTGAGGTGATCTGAGAGGTGAGGGTGAAGGAATTGGGGTGATCTGAGGTGTGAAGCGGCAGGAATTGGGATGATCTGAGGGGTGAAGGGCCAGGAATTGGGGTGATCTGAGAGGTAAAGGGGCAGAAATTTGGGGTGATCTAAGTGGTGAAGGTGCAGGAATTGGGGGGATCTGAGGGGTGAAGGTGCAGGAATTAGGGAGATCTGAGGGGTGAAGGTGCAGGAATTTAGGTGATCTGAGGGGTTATGGTGCAGGAATTTAGGTGATCTGAGGGGTGAAGGTGAAGGAATTGGGGTGATCTGATGAGTGAAGGTGTAGGAATTGGGGTGATCTGAGGGGTGAAGGTGCAGGAATTGGGGTGATCTGAGGGGTGAAGGTGCAGGAATTAAGGTGATCTGAGGGGTGAAGGTGCAGGAATTGAGGTGATCTGAGGGCTGAAGGTGCAGGAATTGGGGTGAACTGAGAGGTGGAGGTTCAGGACATGGGGGTGATCTGACGGGTGAAGGTGCAGGAATTGGGGTGATCTGAGAGGTGAAGGTGCATGTATTGGGGTGATCTGAGGGGTGACAGTGCAGGAATTGGGGTGATCTAAGGGGTGAAGGTGCAGCAATTGAGGTGATCTGAGGGCTGAAGGTGCAGAAATTGGGATGATCTGAGGGGTAAAGGTGCAGGAATTGAGGTGACCTGAGGGGTAAAGGTGCAGGAATTGGGGTGATCTGAGGGGTGAAGGTGTAGGAATTGGGGTGATCTTAGGGCTGAAGGTGCAGGAATTGGGGGGATCTGAGGGGAGAAGGTGCAGGAATTGGGGTGATCTGAGGGCTGAAGGTGCAGGAATGGGGGTGAACTGAGGGGTGGAGGTTCAGGACATGGGGGTGATCTGAGGGGTGGAGGTTCAGGACATGGGGGTGATCTGAGGGGTGAAGGTGCAGGAATTGGGGTGACAGCTATGGGTGATGCAGCTTCAGAAACAAGTCAGCAATGGAAGGAATCTCCCATAATTCTGTCCTATCAGGTTCTCTTTATCTCATAATATTAGAGACTTACCAATCATACCCACAACAAGGACCCAGAAATAGAAGATGATCATGTCTGTCCCCCGGGAAGTCGGCCTGGCAGTGAATGGATGGGGGATGGGCTGAGTCTCCACCGATCAGTGTGTGAGAGAGGAGCGATCGCTCTGCTGGTTTATAGTATATGGTACAGGAAGGAACGTTACCTAATATTCCAGGGCGAGGCACCAACATCCTATCAGGCTTTTGTTACACAAATATTTTTACTGAACAAGGATGATGTTCACCTTATTTGTCATAAAAGCCATCAGAGGAGGTTAAGTTCTATTAATATGGACACCCGTGTACTGCCAATGCCAGGAGAGTGACCTGGAGGTCAATAGAATGACCAATGCCAGGAGAGTGACCTGGAGGTCTATAGAATGACCAATGCCAGGAGAGTGACCTGGAGGTCTACAGAATAGCCAATGCTAGGAGAGTGACCTGGAGGTATATAGAATGACCAATGCCAGGAGAGTGACCTGAAGGTCTATAGAATGACCAATGCCAGGAGAGTGACCAGGAGGTCTATAGAATGACCAATGCCAGGAGAGGGACCAGGAGGTCAATGGAATGGCCAATGACAGGAGAGTGACCTGGAGGTCTAAAGAATGACCAATGCCAGGAGAGTGACCTGGAGGTCTACAGAATAGCCAATGCTAGGAGAGTGACCTGGAGGTATATAGAATGACCAATGCCAGGAGAGTGACCTGGAGGTCTATAGAATGATCAATGCCAGGAGAGTGACCTGGAGGTCTATAGAAAGGCCAATGCCAGGAGAGTGACCTGGAGGTCTATAGAATGACCAATGTCAGAAGAGTGACCAGGAGGTCTATAGAATGACCAATGCCAGGAGAGTGACCTGGAGGTCTATAGAATGGCCAATGCCAGGAGAGTGACCAGGAGGTCTATAGAATGGCCAATGCCAGGAGAGTGACCTGGAGGTCTATAGAATGGCCAATGCCAGGAGAGTGACCAGGAGGTCTATAGAATGGCCAATGCCATGAGAGTGACCTGGAGGTCTATAGAATGACCAATGCCAGGAGAGTGACCTGGAGGTCTATAGAATGATTAATGCCAGGAGAGTGACCTGGAGGTCTATAGAAAGGCCAATGCCAGAAGAGTGACCAGGAGGTCTATAGAATGGCCAATGCCAGGAGAGTGACCTAGAGGTCTATAGAATGGAAAATGCCAGGAGAGTGACCTGAAGGTCTATAGAATGACCAATGCCAGGAGAGTGACCTGGGGGTCTATAGAATGGCCAATGCCAGGAGAGTGACCTGGAGGTCTATAGAATGACCAATGCCAGGAGAGTGACCTGGAGGTCTACAGAATGACCAATGGCAGGAGAGTGACCTGGAGGTCTATAGAATGGCCCATGCCAGGAGAGGGACCAGGAGGTCAATGGAATGGCCAATGACAGGAGAGTGACCTGGAAGTCTATAGAATGACCAATGCCAGGAGAGTGACCTGGAGGTCTACAGAATAGCCAACGCTGGGAGAGTGACCTGGAGGTCTACAGAATGGCCAATGCCAGGAGAGTGACCTGGAGGTCTACAGAATAGCCAATGCTAGGAGAGTGACCTGGAGGTCTATAGAATGACCAATGCCAGGAGAGTGACCTGGAGGTCTATAGAATGATCAATGCCAGGAGAGTGACCTGGAGGTCTATAGAATGACCAATGTCAGGAGAGTGACCAGGAGGTCTATAGAATGACCAATGCCAGGAGAGTGACCTGAAGGTCTATAGAATGGCCAATGCCAGGAGAGTGACCTGGAGGTCTATAGAATGACCAATGTCAGGAGACTGACCAGGAGGTCTATAGAATGACCAATGCCAGGAGAGTGACCTGGAGGTCTATAGAATGACCAATACCAGGAGAGTGACCTGGAGGTCTATAGAATGGCCAATGCCAGGAGAGTGACCTGAAGGTCTATAGAATGGCCAATGCCAGGAGAGTGACCTGGAGGTCTATAAAATGGCCAATGCCAGGAGAGTGACCTGGAGGTCTATAGAATGGAAAATGCCAGGAGAGTGACCTGGAGGTCTATAGAATGATCAATGCCAGGAGAGTGACCTGGAGGTCTATAGAATGGAAAATGCCAGGAGAGTGACCTGAAGGTCTATAGAATGATCAATGCCAGGAGAGTGACCTGGAGGTCTATAGAAAGGCCAATGCCAGGAGAGTGACTAGGAGGTCTATAGAATGGCCAATGCCAGGAGAGTGACCTGGAGGTCTATAGAATGATCAATGCCAGGAGAGTGACCAGGAGGTCTATAGAATGGCCAATGCCAGGAGAGTGACCTGGAGGTCTATAGAATGGCCAATGCCAGGAGAGTGACCTGGAGGTCTATAGAATGGAAAATGCCAGGAGAGTGACCTGGAGGTCTATAGAAAGGCCAATGCCAGGAGAGTGACCAGGAGGTCTATAGAATGGAAAATGCCAGGAGAGTGACCTGGAGGTCTATAGAATGATCAATGCCAGGAGAGTGACCAGGAGGTCTATAGAATGGCCAATGCCAGGAGAGTGACCTGGAGGTCTAAAGAATGATCAATGCCAGGAGAGTGACCTGGAGGTCTATAGAAAGGCCAATGCCAGGAGAGTGACCTGGAGGTCTATAGAATGATCAATGCCAGGAGAGTGACCAGGAGGTCTATAGAATGGCCAATGCCAGGAGAGTGACCTGGAGGTCTATAAAATGGCCAATGCCAGGAGAGTGACCTGGAGGTCTATAGAATGACCAATGCCAGGAGAGTGACCAGGAGGTCTATAGAATGGCCAATGCCAGGAGAGTGACCAGGAGGTCTATAGAATGGCCAATGCCAGGAGAGTGACCTGGAGGTCTATAGAATGGCCAATGCCAGGAGAGTGACCTGAAGGTCTATAGAATGGCCAATGCCAGGAGAGTAACTTGGAGGTCTATAGAATGGCCAATGCCTGGAGAGTGACCTGGAGGTCTATAGAATGACCAATGCCAGGAGAGTGACCAGGAGGTCTATAGAATGGCCAATGCCAGGAGAGTGACCAGGAGGTCTATAGAATGGCCAATGCCAGGAGAGTGACCAGGAGGTCTATAGAATGGCCAATGCCAGGAGAGTGACCAGGAGGTCTATAGAATGGCCAATGCCAGGAGAGTGACCTGGAGGTCTATAGAATGGAAAATGCCAGGAGAGTGACCTGGAGGTCTATAGAATGACCAATGCCAGGAGAGTGACCAGGAGGTCTATAGAATGACCAATGTCAGGAGAGTGACCAGGAGGTCTATAGAATGGAAAATGCCAGGAGAGTGACCTGGAGGTCTATAGAATGGCCAATGCCAGGAGAGTGACCTGGAGGTCTATAGAATGGCCAATGCCAGGAAAGTGACCTGAAGGTGGGAGACACAAGAATTCATAGACATTTGTCTCAGCAAGTTTTGGATTGCTATTGTTTTTTTGGACTGTGTATCACATGCACTGGTCATAGCTTCACTCATGTGTTTGTACTGATTTATTACATATCCACCTTGGCATTTTCTTTTTTTAGATAATTTATTTTCACGTTTCTATATGACTTTTATTGGCTGCAGGACAGCCATCTATTTCCTTTTGTCCCTTCACAGCGCAGACACCACATCCTTATTTCCATATCCCCTATTTTGTAGACGCTGGCCCAGATTCACAGAGCAATTACGCCTGTGTAACTGGTGTTAGACAGGAGTAATTTCAAATTTTGCGCGCCGTATCACTAGTTTGAATCCTCAAACCATGATACGGTGGCTTCGGGCTTCGATCCGAGAGGCTTACGTCCTCGTAAGCCTTCGGATCTACGCTGCAATATATTTGCGGCCGCTGGGAGGAGTTCGCGTCATTTTCATGCGTCGGGATATGCAAATGACTTTTTACGGCGATCCACGAAGGTACGAGTGTCCCTCGCAATCGCCTACGTCATTTTTTGGCTACGTAATGTTAGAGGAGCTTTTTGCTGGTCTAACAGTGCGTAACCCATGTAAAGTATGGCCGTCGTTCCCGCGTCGATTTTAAAATATATATTTTTTTTAACGTAACTCGTTCGGGAATAGGAATGTACGTAAACGACGCTACTACGACGTGACAACGTGTTTACGCGCAATGCACGGCGGGAAATTTGGGAACGGAGCATGCGCAGTTCGATCGCCGCGGGAACGCGCCTATTTTAAATGCTTCACGCCCCCTACTCGCGCAGATGGATTGCAACGGGAGAAATACACTACGCCGCCATCGTTTACTGGACAAAATCTACCTGAATTCCACGTAGAGCCAGGTAAAAAACGGCGGCGTAGTGTATTTCTGATACGCTACGAGAATCCAATTCTCTGTGAATCTGCCCCTATAACTTTTGCGCAAACCAATCGTGAAACGCTTATTTTATTTTTTTACCAAAAATATGTAGAAGAATACGTATCGGCCTAAACTGAGATTTTTATATATATATATTATTTATTTATTTTGGGGGGGGGGGGGATATGTATTATAGCAAAAAGTAAAAAATATTGTTTTGTTTTTTTTTCAAAATTGTAACTCTAATTTAGTATATAGCGCAAAAATAAAAACCGCAGAGGTGATCAAATACCACCAAAAGAAAGCTCTATTTGTGGGGAAAAAAGGACGTAAATTTTGTTTGCTAGAAAATTACTTAGAACCAAAAAATATTATACATTTTTTTCTTGAACACCCTAGAGAATAAAACGGCGGTCGTTGAAATACTTTATGTCACACCGTATTTGCGCAGCAGTCTTACAAGCGCACATTTTTTTGTAAAGTTAGTCCAGTTTTTTTTTTATATTGTGAAAGATAATCTTACGCCGAGTAAATTGATACCCAACATGTCACGCTTCAAAATTGCGTCCGCTCGTGGAATGGTGATAAACTTTTACCCTTAAAAATCTCCATAGGCGACGTTTAAAAAATTCTACAGGTTACATGTTCTGAGTTTCAGAGGAGGTCTAGGGCTAGAATTATTGCTCTCATTCTAATGATCGCAGTGATACCTCACTTGTGTGGTTTTAACACCGTTTACATATGCGGGCGCTACTCACGTATGCGTTCGCTTCTGCACGTGAGCTCAGCGGGACGGGGTGCGTTTACATTTTTTATTTTATTTTTCTTATTTATCTTACCTTTTTATTATAATTTTTTACACTGTTCTTTAAAAAAAAAAAAAAAGTGTCACTTGTATTCCTATTACTGTGAATGTAAACATCCCTTGTAATAGAAAAAAGCATGACAGGTCCTCTTATATATGAGATCTGGGGGTCAAAAAGACGTCACATCTCATATATTAACACTAAAAAGCAATAAAATAAAAAAATTTCCCTTTAAAGCGGAGTTCCGGCAAAAAAAATATTATTAAAAGTCAGCAGCTACAAATACAGCAGCTGCTGACTTTTAGGGCCAGATTCACAAAGAAGTTACGTCGGGGTATCTCGAGATACGCCGCGTAACTTCTACGATGCGCCGGCGTATCTTTTTTCTGTATTTAGAAAGCAAGATACGCCGGAATTTTGCTAAGATCCGACCGGCGTAAGTCTCTTACGCCATCGTATCTTAGTTGCATATTTACGCTGGCCGCTAGGTGGCGCTTCCGTCGTTTTAGGCATCAAATATGCAAATGAGCTAGATACGCCGATTCACAGACGTACTTGCGCCCGGTGAATTTTTTTTCACGTCGTTTGCGTAAGCGTATGTCCGGCGTAAAGTTACCCCTGCTATATGAGGCGCAGCCCATGTTAAGTATGGACGTCGGGACAGCGTCAAATTTTCCGTCGTTTGCGTAAAATGTTCGCGAATAGGGCTTTGCGTAAGTTACGTTTACGTCGAAACCAATGAGTATTTGCGGCGTAATTATTATTATTATTTTTTTTTTAAGTGTATTTTTGTGCGTGAACTCGAGAGAGGAGCCAGACTGCAGGAATTGGGAGTAGGCAGACCCTCCCCCCGGAGGCAATCTGCCATCCTTCTCCATGCCCCTGGTGGCAATGGCAGGTGTGAGGGAGGACCTCCCTTCACCCCGCCCTACCTGCTCCGCTTGGGAGCCCAACGGGACCCCGACGGGGCAGAGGGACTCCCCCTATGAGGAAGTGAGGGGGCCTAACCCGCTAAGCCAGCTCCGTAGGTCCTTCGCCTCTCTTTTTTAGGAGACCGCATGGCCAAAGTGCATGCGTGTTAAACCAATTTCGTGTGCGTGTAAGTGTGGTGGTTTTTGTAGGGGGGGGTGGGCGTACTAAGCACAGGCTTATCTTGCATAGCACACCCACCAGGAGCCGGGCTGAGACCACCAAACTCAATTCACATGTAGCCGAGGCCGGGATCCGAACCCTTGGCTGCAGAGGTGAACGGCTTATCAGCGCAGTGCCAATCACGTTGAGCCACTACAGCTCCCTTTTTGCGGCATAATTTTGAGCATGCACACTGGGATACGTCCATGCGCCGTTCGTTAGAAACGTCTTTTATGCGGGGTCATGGTTGATTGCCATGCAACACGCCCACTCCAAACCTACTTTGAATTAGGCAGGCTTACGCCGGCCAATTTACGCTACGTCGCCGTAACTTAGGACGCAAGAGCTTTGTGAATACGGCACTTGCCTCTCTAAGTTGCGGCGGCGTAATGTAAACAAGATACGCTACGCCCACACAAAGATACGCGTCTGTACGTGAATCTGGCTCTTAATATAAAGGACACTTACCTGTCCTGGGCGCCCGCGATGTCGGCACCCAAAGCCGATCTCTCCCTCGGCTCTCACGTGCTGCCGCCACCATCTTTGGTAAGGGAATCAGGAAGTTAAGCCTTGTGGCTTCACTACCTGGATCCCCACTGTGCATGCGCGAGTCACGCTGTGCGATCCCACTGGTCGCTGCTGTCTTCTGGGACCTGTGTGTCTCGCAGAAGACAGCGGAGGGGGACAGAGTAGGTCCGGGACGTAGCGTAGGTCACTGGGATCACTGCAGTGATCTATGCCCGGAAGTGGAAGCAAATACCTGTATTATACAGGTATCTGCTCCCTCCTCCCCCCTGAAAGGTGCCAACTGTGACACCGGAGGGGGGGATTCCAAAAAGCAGAAGATCCATTTTGGGGTGGAACTTCGCTTTAGGAGCTATGGGCGGACGTGACGTTTTGACGCCGCTTCCAACCTGCTAGGGTATAGAGACGGGTGGGGGGCCACCTTTCCATCACTCGTCTCCATACTCAGCCAGCAAGAGGACTCGATCGCCTCTGCCGACGGCTCTGGTAAGTGGCAAGAGGGGGGCCCACTTTCCCACCACCGATAAAAGTGATCTTGCGCCGATTCCGCTGCAGAGACCACTATTATAAGAAACCGGACCACCCGCTGAAGAGGAAGATACCGAGGTTATGGTGGCTAGCTGCTGCCGTACCAAAGATTTCCCTCTTCAAACAGCCAATGTGTATCAGCATGCGGCGGTCCAGAAGTGGTTAGATCAATAAAATTAGGTATTGAAGGAGATTACCAGAATCCAAACTTACTAATATTTGGTAATTTAGGAGTTCTGAAACTCCTTAAATATGATTGGTGATTTTTTTTTATCCACAGGATCCCATCTAGGCCATAAAGTGATGGCCCAGCAAGGTGCTTGAGTAGAACATCAAATACTGGTATATCAAAGGCAATAAAATTTACTGATGGTTGTAACAGACTCGCCCAGGACATCCCCGGACCCTCTTATGTCTAAAATCATCCTATGTCCACTAGGGGCATAGGATGACTGAAAAATTACATCTTGGGCTACCTGAGATGGGATTATGTAATTATTATCCACAATAGATCCCAGGATATCTGTAAAGAACTATTTACTGGTTGTTAAATCTGAACTCAACGGGTTAATTGTAAGAGTGACTCATTCATAATGTTGGGATACATACTGTTAGATGCTAATGTCCTCACCTCCAGCCATCTGTCTGTTCTCTGACCCTGCTATTGTGTGAAGATGTCCTGTGTTTACACTTATGATAATGTGTATTGTATGGCAGGTGAGCGAGGAGACGTGACGTCTACCTTGAAAGGTCATAGCTCGGAGTCACCTCGTCTGGGTAAATGATTAGTTAATTAGCTCATGTTAAAAAAGACAACCAGTGTCATTTGGTACATTTGGCCTTTATATAGTCAGTTATCCTGCATCACCCACTGCCTAGGAAGAGATATATTGATGATTATCTAATAGTGATGTTTTAAGTCTAGACCCTAGACCAGGCATCTCCAAACTACGGCTCTCCAGCTGCTGTGGAACTACACTTCCCATGAGGCATTGTAAAACTCTGACATTTGTAGACATGACTAGGCATGATGGGAATTGTAGTTCCTGAACACCTGGAGGGCCGTAGTTTGGAGACTTCTGCCCTAGACTATACTCTCACACTCTATTATCCTGAATGTGTTCGCCTATACTCTACAGATCACTATGAGATCATTATTGATATATCTCTTTCTCTATACACAATCTATTATCCCAGATCACACTACCCAGACTATAGACATTACTATCAGATAATCATCAATATACCGTATCTCTTTCTATATACACCATAGATGTCACTATTAGATAATCATCAATATATCACTTTTCCTGTGCACTTCTTTGTCTGTATCACATTACCTAAACTGTACGTACAATATATTGTCAAAAGTTTTGGGACGCCTGCCTTTACATGCACATGAACTTTAATGGCATCCCAGTCTTCGTCCATAGGGTTCAATATTGAGTTGGCCCCACCCTTTGCAGCTATAACAGCTTTAACTCTTCTGAGAAGGCAGTCCACAAGGTTTATGAGGGTGTCTATGGGAATGGTTGACCATTCTTCCAGAAGCGCATTTGTGAGGTCAGGCAACAATGTTGGACTAGAAGTCTTGGCTTGCAGTCTCCGCTCTAATTCATCCCAAAGATGTATTATGGGTTTGAGGTCAGGACTCATTGCTCATCCATGTATTTATGGACCTTGCTTTCTGCACTGGTCCAAATAATGTGGTGGAGGAGGGATTATGGTGTTAGGTTGTTTTTCAGGGGTTGGGCTTGTCCCCTTAGTTCCAGTGAAGGGAACTCTTAAGGCGTCAACATACCAAGACATTTTGGATAATTTCATGCTCCTAACTTTGTGGGAACTGTTTGGAGATGGCCCTTTCCTGTTCCAACATGACTGAGCACCAGTGCACAAAGCAAGGTCCATAAAGACATGGATGAGCGAGTTTGGGGGTGAGAAACTTGACTAGCCTGCACAGAGTCCTGACCTCAACCCGATAGAACACCTTTGGGATGAATTAGAGTGTCCAACATCAGTGCCTCACCTCACAAATGTGGTGGGGGCCTGGTAAGAGAGGCAGAGGGAAGCGGGAGAGGGAGATGTCCCCTCTCTTTCCTCCAGTATAACAGCCAAGCTGCTTTTAGCCTCACTGTTTGTTATCCTTGGAAAGCCTACAGCTGCATATCATCCAAGTATAAACCCCTAAAGCCGAGGCCGCATATGCGTGTACACTCGGTGCTAAGGGGTTAAACCAGGGGTGTCAAACTCAATTTCATTGTGGGCTGCATCAGCATTATTGGTTTCCTCAAATGGCCAGTTGCAGAGGCGGCTCTAGGCTTTGTGAGGCCTTAGGCAAATCTTAGGCATGAGGCCCCACTCGCGCCCATAATGGGAAACATAATTAATGATTGGTTGCTAGAGGTTACTGCACACCATTACCTCTCACTGGGTGGCAGGGCAGTATTGTGGTGTGTGATGCAACTGTTGGTGTACAGTGGGTTGGATGGCAGGATGCAGTTTGGGGTGATGGTAGCAGCATTGGGGGTGAGAGGCTGAGATCTTAGCTCCCCTATAATGATAGGGCGTAGGCTGATAGGATGACAGAGGTAGGGTTCAGGAGGGATGAGGATGATAATGACAGGGGGCAGTGTGGTAGGATGCCAGATATGGGGTACAGGAGAATGATAGGGATGATGATGACGGGAGTGGTGAGGTAGGAAGCTGACAGTGGGGAACAGGGTGGATGAAGATGACAGGGGTGGGGCGGTGAGAAGCTGGCAGAGGTCTGCAGGAAGGATGAAGATTACAGGGGGTGGGAAGCTGGCAGAGGTGTGCAGGGAGGATGAAGATGACAGGGGGTGGGAAGCTGGCAGAGGGGTGCAGGGAGGATGGAGGTGACAGGGGTGGGGAGCAGGCAGGATGAATATTACGGGGTGGGAAGCTGGCAGAGATGTGCAGGGAGGATGAAGATGACAGGGGTAGAGAGCTGGCAGAGGGGTGCAGGGAGGATGAAGATGACAGGGGTGGGAAGCTGGCAGAGTGGCACAGGGAGGATGAAGATGTCAGAGGTGGGAAGCTGGCAGATGGGTGCAGGGAGGACGATGACAGGGGTGGGAAGCTGGCAGATGGGCACAGGGAGGACGATGACAGGGGTGGGAAGCTGGCAGATGGGTGCAGGGAGGATGAAGATGACAGAGGTGGGAAGCTGGCAGATGGGTGCGGGGAGGATGAAGATGACAGAGGTGGGAAGCTGGCAGATGGGTGCAGGGAGGATGAAGATGACAGAGGTGGGAAGCTGGCAGATGGGTGCAGGGAGGATGAAGATGACAGAGGTGGGAAGCTGGCAGATAGGCGCAGGGAGGATGAAGATGACAGAGGTGGGAAGCTGGCAGATGGGCACAGGGAGGATGATGACAGGGGTGGGAAGCTGGCAGATGGGTGCAGGGAGGATGATGACAGGGGTGGGAAGCTGTCAGATGGGCACAGGGAGGATGATGACAGGGGTGGGAAGCTGGCAGATGGGCCCAGGGAGGATGATGACAGGGGTGGTAGGCTGGCAGATGGGTGCAGGGAGGATGATGACAGGGGTGGGAAGCTGTCAGATGGGCACAGGGAGGATGATGACAGGGGTGGGAAGCTGGCAGATGGGCCCAGGGAGGATGATGACAGGGGTGGTAGGCTGGCAGATGAGTGCAGGGAGGATGAAGATGACAGAGGTGGGAAGCTGGCAGATGGGCGCAGGGAGGATGATGACAGGGGTGGGAAGCTGGCAGATGGGCGCAGGGAGGATGATGACAGGGGTGGGAAGCTGGCAGATGGGCGCAGGGAGGATGATGACAGATGGGCGCAGGTAGGATGATGACAGGGGTGGGAAGCTGGCAGATGGGCGCAGGGAGGATGATGACAGGGGTGGGAAGCTGGCAGATGGGTGCAGGGAGGATGATGACAGGGGTGGGAAGCTGGCAGATGGGCGCAGGGAGGACGATGACAGGGGTGGGAAGCTGGCAGATGGGTGCAGGGAGGATGAAGATGACAGAGGTGGGAAGCTGGCAGAGTGGCACAGGGAGGATGATGACAGGGGTGGGAATCTGGCAGAGTGGCACAGGGAGGATGATGACAGGGGTGGGAAGCTGGCAGATGGGTGCAGGGAGGATGATGACAGGGGTGGGAAGCTGGCAGAGTGGCACAGGGAGGATGATGACAGGGGTGGGAAGCTGGCAGATGGGTGCAGGGAGGATGATGACAGGGGTGGGAAGCTGGCAGAGTGGCACAGGGAGGATGATGACAGGGGTGGGAAGCTGGCAGAGTGGCACAGGGAGGATGATGACAGGGGTGGGAAGCTGATGAGGATAATGGTGATGACAAATGGTTAGTAGGTGCATGCCTCACATGCTGAATGGCTGGGCTCAGTGGGCTGTGTCTGTGTGGGATGGCTGGCAGCAGTGATTGTCGGGGCAACCTCGGTCAGTAGGTGACGTCGCAGGATGTGTCCGTGAATGGCAGGACCGCGTCATTCTGTACCTTGGATCTCCGGCATAGCAGACAGGCTCCCCGTCCCGATGATCGCCAGGCGCCTGCTCTGGCAGTAGCAGGTCCCGTCCTGAGCGTCCTCCACCACAGACTGTCCATCCGCGGAGAGCAGGTGAGAGCTGCACGGCCGCCGCTGGCATTATCCGGGCTCTGCACATGGCGGGAGATCGCAGAGCCCGGCAGAAAGGGAGGAGCCAGAGGGGGGAAGTAGATGATGGAGACACCCACTGACCCTGGGACCTTGCCTCAGGCAGTGCTCACTCAAGGGAACAGTCCGCTCCAGGCAGGGAAAAAGTTGTAGCGGCCAGAGAGACGGCCCCGGGGACACAGAGTGGGGGACATTCCCTCGCACTCCCGCTAACACGTTAGGCAAATTAGGCAGCTGCGAGGCCCCTGTTAGTGCAAGGCCTTAGGCGACCGCCTAATTTGCCTAATTAGAGAGCCGCCTATGGCCAGTTGTATCTGTAAGACTAGATGACCAGAACATCCCACCGCCCCCTTACATCAGATGTCAAGAGACCGCCACCATCAGAAGTCAAGAGCCCCCATCCTCCTTTACATCACAATGCACCCACTTACCTTATGTAGCTGTGAGAAGAAGCTGGGGTGGAGTTGGGAAGCAAAAGGTACAGGGTCTGGTGGAGGACCAGAGGAGGGCTGAAATCAACTGCCAGTGTCTGCTGAATACTAAGATAAGGGAAGTTGGAGATGAGGGGATGCTGCAGCTGCAGGGAGAGGCACAGAATGCATAGGAGGAGTTCTGTCTTCCTCTCTACTGCCAACTGCTGTGGTGGGGTAGTGGGGCAGAGGTGAGCCTCTCTAGAGCTGAACAGAGAAGCGCAGGATCTGGCAAAAGAGTTTGGTCCTCCTCTCTGCTGCTGACTGCTGAGACAGGGTGTGGGCGAAGACAAGAAGGGTTCTGCAGCTGCAGGAGAGGAGCAAGGGCCACATGCAATAACCTGGCAGGCCAGCTTTGCCCACAGGCCTTGTGCTTGGCACAAGACTCTAGACTATAAAGGTCACTATCAGATAATCATTGATATTTGTCTTCCTCTACACCAGTGGTTCTCAACCTTTCTAGTGCCGTGACCCCATTGATAACATTTCCCAAGTTGTGGGACCCCTAACAGTAAAATAATTTCGTAGCGTGGGTTGTCAGCACCCAAGGCAAGTAATTTGCACCCCTAACCCACAGACATTTAGCACTCCCTGAGTCCCTTCCACTCATACATTAATAAAAACCCTTATGGTACATTTTACATATAGGCCAGCAGGGGGAACCATCTGTCACATGATGCGCCTATGGTGCCCATTTCTTTTACTGGCACGATTCCCAGTACTTCCACGGCCTATTCCCTGACACTAACACAGCTGAGACACGAAGTAGCTCAGGTCAGCTGAGTTTTTCAGGGTTATGAGTAAGCACAATGATATTGTGTGAAACGCGTCAACCTTACCTGCTACTATACTGTGTTGTTTGTTTTGCACTTTAATGGAAAGCTCCAAAAAAAAGGACTTTGGTGTGCAGCCAATCCCTTTCTCATATGCATCTTCACGGCAGGTGAGCCCGAGGCATGCACCCGTAGGAGAAGTCCTCATCATTGACTCTCACCTCACCTGGATTCACTCACCTGACTCACTCTTGTCTCTATTGCCCATAGTCTATACAGATCACTGTCAGATAATTATCAATATCTCTCTTTCTCTATACACTCCATTATTGTGGATTAAACTGCCCGTAGTCTATACAGATCACTATCAGATAATCATCAATATATCTCTTCTGCTACACACTTCATTATTGTGGTTTAAACTGTCCGTAGTCTATACAGATCACTATCAGATTATCATCAATATATCTCTTCCTCTAAATATTTAATTATTGTGGTTTAAACTGTCTGTAGTCTATAGAGATCACTATCAGATAATCATCAATATATCTCTTCCTCTAAATATTTCATTATTGTGGTTTAAACTGCCCATAGTCTATACAGATCACTATCAGATAATCATCAATATATCTCTTCCTCTACACACTTCATTATTGTGGTGTAAACTGCCACTAGTCTATACAGATCACTATCAGATAATCATCAATATATCTCTTCCTCTAAATATTTCATTATTGTGGTTTAAACTGCCCATAGTCTATAGAGATCACTATCAGATAATCATCAATATATCTCTTCTGCTACACACTTCATTAGTGTGGTTTAAACTGCCTGTAGTCTATACAGATCACTATCAGATAATCATCAATATATCTCTTCCGCTACACACTTCATTATTGTGGTTTAAACTATCCATAGTCTATAGAGATCACTATCAGATAATCATCAATATATCTCTTCCTCTACACACTTCATTATTGTGGTGTAAACTGCCACTAGTCTATACAGATAGCTATCAGATAATCATCAATGTATCTCTTCCGCTACACACTTCATTATTGTGGTTTAAACTGCCCGTAGTCTATACAGATCACTATTAGATAATCATCAATATATCTCTTCCTCTAAATATTTCATTATTGTGGTGTAAACTGCCACTAGTCTATACAGATAACTATCAGATAATCATCAATATATCTCTTCCTCTACACACTCCATTATTGTGGATTAAGCTGTCCATAGTCTACAGATCACTCTCAGATAATCATCAATATATCTCTTTCTCTATACACTTCATTATTGTGGATTAAACTGTCTGTAGTCTATACAGATCACTATCAGATAATCGTCAATATATCTCTTCCTCTAAATATTTCATTATTGTGGTGTAAACTACCCATAGTCTATACAGATCACTATCAGATAATCGTCAATATATCTCTTCCTCTAAATATTTCATTATTGTGGTGTAAACTACCTGCAGTCTATACAGATCACTATCAGATAATCTTTAATATATCTCTTCCTCTACACACTTCATTATTGTGGACTAAAATGTCTGTAGTCTATACAGATCACTATCATATAATCATCAATATATCTCTTCCTTCACAAGAACTTCATCTTCTAACATTTAAAGTATCCCTAGAAGTCACACTTTACTCCATTGTCCCGGACTTGTAGCTCACCTGCAGTGTGTCTGCTATTTCCTGATAGATGTGACCGGTTGGATTGTACACGGGAGGAAGCACTGGGTTCCCTGAATTTGTGGCTTCAGCATTGACTGTGACCACCTTCTTCTCACAGTCTCCCTCCTGTAATTTCTGTAAAATAGAAGGCAGCGGCATTAGAAATCAGGGAAGGGCAGGGGGAGACTAGATTTTAATACATTACACATTTTTTGAAACAATGTTTTATTTTATATCTTGTTTTTACTATCTGTATGCAATCTTTATATTACAAACAGGGCTGCTACCAGGGGAGTATAGGCAATACACTTGTAAGGGGCCCGAGCATCCCTGGGGGCCCACATCCCCAAACAGCAGCATAATGAATGAAACTGTTAGCACAGCAGCAGCCTCTGGCCAGCACAGGGCGCCAGCAATAGAGAATGACACAAACTCAAGTTGCCAACTGATTCCACCTTCCCATGTCCCCCCTTCCCGAAGGTGATTCAGCACTCGCTCTGCAGCCTTGCCTGCTGAGGCGGAGCTTGCTACGGCTAGGGTACTTACTGGTTAATCGGGACTCAGGGAGGGGATGTGGTCAGCTTTGTCAGTGGTGGGACTGGACCTAGCCCTCTCAGGTGCATGCAGATGCGAGAGACCAACATGGAGCGTAAGTCACCATTGTGTAGTGGCATGCTGCTGTGCAGTAGATTGGAGTGGACCGGTGAAAACAGATGAGGATGATTTTGGGTGGGGATGAGAGTTATATTGTGGAGAGGCTCTTCACAATGTAACTCTCATCCCGCCCAAAATCATCCTCATCCATTTTCACAATGTAACTCCATCATCCTCACCCCCACCCATCATCACCCATCCCTCTCCACAAAGGTTACATACTCAGAATTATCTGTATCCCTTCCCACTATGTATCCCCATCCCCACCCAGAATCATCCATCCCTCTCCACAATGTATCCCCATCCCCGCCCAGAATTATCCGCATCTCTCTCCATTGGAGTGGTGCACAGAGGATTCTGGGTGGGGATATGTTGTGGAGAGGGATTGATGATGATAAGTAAGAATGGGGATACATTGTGGAGAGGGATGGATGATGATGGGTGGGAATGGGGATACATTGTGGAGAGGGATGGATGATGATGGGCGGGGATGGAAATACATTATGGAAAGGGTTACTGATAATTCTGGGTGGGGGCGGGGATGGGTATACATTGTGGAGAGGGATGGGTGGGGATGGCAATACGTTGTGGATAGGGATGGATGGTGATGGGCGGGGATTGGGATACACTGTGGAGAAGGATGGATGATGATGGGCGGGGGTGGGGATACATTGTGGAGAGGGATGGATGATGATGGGTGGGAATGGAGATACATTGTGGAGAGGGATGGATGGTTCTGGGCAGGGATGGAGATACATTGTGGAGAGGGATGGATGATGATGGGTGGGGGTGGGGATACATTGTGGAGAGGGATGGATGGTTCTGGGCAGGGATGGAGATACATTGTGGAGAGGGATGGATGATGATGGGTGGGGGTGGGGATACATTGTGGAGAGGGATGGATGGTTCTGGGCAGGGATGGACATACATTGTGGAGAGAGATGGATGATGATGGGTGGGGGTGGGGATACATTGTGGAGAGGGATGGATGATGGGTGGGAATGGAGATACATTGTGGAGAGGGATGGATGATTCTGGGCAGGGATGGAGATACATTGTGGAGAGGGATGGATGATGATGGGTGGGAATGGAGATACATTGTGGAGAGGGATGGATGGTTCTGGGCAGGGATGGAGATACATTGTGGAGAGGGATGGATGATGATGGGTGGGGATGGGGATACATTGTATAGAGGTATGGATGATGATTGGCGGAGATGAGTATACATTGTGGAGACTGGAGAGGGATGGATGATGATGGGTGGGGATGGGGATACATTTTGGAGAGGGATGGATGATGATGGGTGGGAATAGGGATACATTGTGGAGAGGGATGGATGATGATGGGCGGGGATGGAGATACATTGTGGAAAGGGTTACAGATAATTCTGGGTGGGGGATGGGTATACATTGTGGAAAGGGATGGATGATGATGGGTGTGGATGGAAATATGTTGTGGATAGGGATGGATGATGATGGGCGGGGATGGGGATACACTGTGGAGAAGGATGGATGATGATGGGTGGGGGTGGAGATACACTGTGGAGAGGGATAGATGAATATGGGTGGTAATGGAGATCCATTGTGGTGAGGGATGGATGATGATGGGCGGGGATGGAGATACATTGTGGAGAAGGATGGATGATGATGGGTGGGGGTGGGGATACATTGTGGAGAGGGATAGATGATTATGGGTGGTAATGGAGATCCATTGTGGAGAGGGATGGATGATGGGCGGAGATGAGGATACATTGTGGAGAGGGATGGATGATGGGCGGAGATGAGGATACATTGTGGAGAGGGATGGATGATGATGGGTGGGGATGGGGATACATTGGGATAAGAGTGTTAAAATAAAAGTGGGTGCACCGAAAGACTTGGGATGGGCATTGGGTGAATTCGGTGGGACGACCAGTGAGAGGGCCCTGGGGAATGTTGGTGGTCAAGCCCTGGTGGGCCCATGACTAACACTAAGGGGCCCCAAAATGTCTGATGGTTGCCCTGATTACAAAGAAAGAGTCCATGATACAGACTCCATCTCACGGTCCGGATTTTCGAAGAAGCAGAAGAATTTTCCTTACCTGAGCACTGGCGTCCCCTGCCTTCGAGGTACCTGGGAAAACATTCAGACAATGGAGCCGTTAATATGTAATTGAAGAATGAGAAAACACTAAAATAACAACAAGTGTTCTGAAATATTCATTAGAGGAAATTGCAGAGTGAAGAAACCTATCAGGATTCAGTTAACGTAAATAAGGCGGTTGGCCGTGGATGTAAGGACACTATGATGTAAGGGCACAACGAGAAATCTGCAGCAACAATCTCATTCCATGCTTCAATTTCCTCTTTACTTTGCTTACAAAATATTTAGCAGTTTAAGTGACCCTCTGTACCCTCTGTACCCCCTGTACCCTCTGTACCCTCTGTATCCTCTGTACCCTCTGTATCCTCTGTACCCTCTGTACCCCCTGTACCCTCTGTATCCTCTGTACCCTCTGTACCCTCTGTATCCTCTGTATCCTCTGTACCCTCTGTACCCTCTGTATCCTCTGTACCCTCTGTATCCTCTGTACCCTCTGTACCCCCTGTACCCTCTCTACCCTCTGTATCCTCTGTATCCTCTGTACCCTCTGTACCCTCTGTATCCTCTGTACCCTCTGTACCCTCTGTACCCTCTGTATCCTCTGTACCCTCTGTACCCCCTGTACCCTCTCTACCCTCTGTATCCTCTGTATCCTCTGTACCCTCTGTACCCTCTGTATCCTCTGTACCCTCTGTACCCTCTGTACCCTCTGTATCCTCTGTACCCTCTGTACCCTCTGTACCCTCTGTATCCTCTGTACCCTCTGTACCCTCTGTATCCTCTGTATCCTCTGTACCCTCTGTACCCTCTGTATCCTCTGTACCCTCTGTACCCTCTGTACCCTCTGTATCCTCTGTACCCTCTGTATCCTCTGTACCCTCTGTATCCTCTGTATCCTCTGTATCGGCTAACATAAGATAATTTGGTTATTAAAGACCTGTGCTGATGGGCTTTTGTTCCCTTAAAGAGTGTTTTTTACATCCCTATTGTAAGAGAAGCTCAGTATGTACGAGGCTTTTACATGCTCATGCGTATGTGATTTCTCATAATCCTGAATAAAGACCCACTGCAAGATAGGCATTGGCACGCACAGGCAAACATATATTAGCGTGCATGCAAAACAGAACAGCATGCCTAGTATTGGAACTGGTGTCAAACAGCCTATTTGGGCTGGGCTATGACATAAACAGATTGCTGAGTGATTTTCAGCTAGTTCCTACTTACCTGAACCTTGACCTGTTATACCTGCCTACCTGTGTATGACTCAGCTTGCCTCTGTCCTGGACCTAGATTTCTGCTTTCCTGATGTGACTGCCTGCCTTGGCTTGTATACTGACTCTGCTTCTGCCTTGCGCTCCTGCACCTCACTGCCCGGATGTGTACTGATCCTGGCTGGTATCCTGACTCTGTCTCTGCCTGATGTTCCTGTACCTTGCTGCCTGGCTGTGTACTGATCCTGGCTTGTATCCTGACTCTGTCTCTTCCTGATGTTCCTGTACCTTAGCTGCCCGGCTGTGTACTGATCCTGGCTTGTATCCTGACTCTTTATCTGCCTGATGTTCCTGTATCTTGCTGCCCGGCTGTGTACTGATCCTGGCTTGTATCCTGATTCTGTCTCTGCCTGATGTTCATGTACCTTGCTGCCTGGCTGTGTACTGATCCTGGCTTGTATCCTGACTCTGTCTGATGTTCATACCGTATACCGTGCTGCCTGGATGTGTATTGATCTTGGCTTGTATCCAGACTCTGTCTCTAATATTCCTGTACCTTGCTGCCTAGCTGTGTACTGATCCTGGCTTGTATCCTGACTCTGTCTGATGTTCCTGTACCTTGCTGCCCAGCTTTGTACTGATCCTGGCTTGTATCCCTGACTCTGCCTGATGTTCCTGTACCTTGCTGCATGGATGTGTACCTTGCTGCCTGGCTGTGTACTTCTCCTGGCTTAAAGCCTGACTGTCTCTGCCTGATTTTCCTGTACCTTGCTGCCTGGCTGTGTACTGATCCTGGCTTGTATCATGACTCTGTCTCTGTCTGATGTTCCTGTAACTTGCTGCCCAGCTGTGTACTGATCCTGGCTTGTATCCTGACTCTATACTCAGCTTTCTGGTGAGTACATACCCGAAAGGGGCGTGTGATACATGGTGGAAGTTATTTTGGAGTGAAGAACACCTTCCGAACCAACATTAATCACGCGGTGATACACTTTGCCTGTCTTCCACACTTCTTATGAACTGTTCGTAGGAAATGATTTATCAGTCTGATGGGAGTGATGATTAGCGCTGCTTTTAGTGATTTACAAGACTTGAAAGGACTTGTTGTTTACTATCTTTGATATATATGTATCCTGACTCTGCCTGATTTTCCTGTACCTTGCTGCCTGGCTGTGTACTGATCCTGGCTTGTATCCTGACTCTGTCTCTGATGTTCCTGTACCTTGCTGCCTAGCTGTGTACTGATCCTGGCTTGTATCCTGACTCTGTCTCTGTCTGATGTTCCTGTACCATGCTGCCCAGCTGTGTACTGATCCTGGCTTGTATCCTGACTCTGCCTGATTTTCCTGTACCTTGCTGCCTGGCTGTGTACTGATCCTGGCTTGTATCCTGACTCTGTCTCTGATGTTCCTGTACCTTGCTGCCTAGCTGTGTACTGATCCTGGCTTGTATCCTGACTCTGTCTCTGTCTGATGTTCCTGTACCATGCTGCCCAGCTGTGTACTGATCCTGGCTTGTATCCTGACTCTGCCTGATGTTCCTGTACCTTGCTGCATGGATGTGTACCTTGCTGCCTGGCTGTGTACTTCTCCTGGCTTGAAGCCTGACTGTCTCTGCCTGATGTTCCTGTACCTTGCTGCCTGGCTGTGTACTGATCCTGGCTTGTATCCTGACTCTGTCTCTGATGTTCCTGTACCTTGCTGCCTGGATGTGTACTGATCCTGGCTTGTATCCAGACTCTGTCTCTGCCTGATGTTTCTGTACCTCGCTGCCCGGCTGTGTACTGATCCTGGCTTGTATCTGGACTCTGTCTTTGATGTTCCTGTACCTTGCTGCAGAAGTGGTGCAGGGATGGTGGCAGGGCCGTCTTAATAGCATCATGGGCCCCTGGGCAAAGTAACGCTCTGGTGGCCCTACAATGATGACAGTGCAGGTAAACAGACATCAAGTAGGTAGGAGGCAGACTTCCTCCCCTGTGTATCTATCACTTTCAGTGCCATCATGGGGCCCCCAATTTCGGGGCAGAGTTGGCTCAAGGACCAGTTGCTTTGGGGAAAGTGCAGGGGCCCCCCATGCTGTGCCCAGGTGTGCCCTCTCATTATGACAGCCCTGGATGGTGGGTGTGACAGACCTAGCCGGGACAGGGGCTTTTGAAGAGGACTGGGAGCAAGCCTCTTACTCACTAACTATGGGCCCGTGGAACCCAATGTGGGGAAGGAAACATAAAACAAACCAGAAGAACGTTCAGCATTTCCTCCCTTACTTTGTTGTATTCTCTTCTTCCATAGGTGGAGGCAGAAGGCGGCCAGGAGGAGCAGAATGACGGTGAGGGCGGCGATGACGGCGAAGGTGGTGATGGCGGTGTACAACGGTGCGTTGCTGAAAGAGAGGAACCAGGAGAACCTTCAACTCATTGTACCCTCAGGATAGGATTTCCGGGCTTTAAAGCTGAATTGTAAACAATGTTCAATATTAACCCCTTCAATACTGTGCACTTTTACACCCTTCCTGCCCAGGCCAATTTTCAGCTGTCACATTTTGAATGACAATTGCGCGATCATGCAACACTGTACCCATATAACATTGTTATCATTTTTTTTCACACTAATTGAGCTTTTGGTGGTATTTATTCATCACTGGGGTTTTAAATTTGTTAACCACTTCAGCCCCGGACCATTTGGCTGCCCAAAGACCAGATCCCGTTTTGCGATTCGGCACTGCGTCGCTTTAACTGACAATTGTGCGGTCGTGCGACGTGGCTCCCAAACGAAATTGACGTCCCTTTTTCCCCAAAAATAGAGCTTTCTTTTGGTGGCATAATTATGTAAACTTTGTGTTGATGAGGTTTCTTTTGACTGTGTCGTAGTATCTGTGGACATATAATGACATGGAGCCCCGTCAGTAAGTAGAGGTCCTTTCATTGGTTACAAAACAGTGAGACCAAGGTCGTAAAAGCAAGATAGTAAGCACCTTACCAGATTGGACAGCCATTCGGTAAGGTGCTTACTATCTTACTCTCTTGCTTTTACGAACTTGGTCTCACTGTTTTGTAACCAATGAAAGGACCTCTACTTACTGACGGGGCTCCATGTCATTATATGTCCACAGATACTATGTATATAGGCTCAAACTTTGATGTCCAACACAGGAACCAGTATATTGGCGACCTAGTGTATATGGATGGTATCTTCTCCTGTCATTTGAAAGAAGGTTGCTGTCCCGGTTGGCTGCAGGGTCACTCATTATCGGTAATCCCCTGTGTTTCTATGTTATTGTGTTTGTTTCTCTCTTCTTTTCTTATCAACTCTCTATATACATATTGAGATCCACACACACACATATATATATATATATATATGCATACTTCTCTATCTCAGTACAGATTATGGGCCAGATTCAGGTACAGTTAGGCTGGCGGATCCAGTGATCCGCCAGCCTAACTGTCACTTTAAGCCGGCGTTTTTGTTTTCTGTAACCAGAAAACAAGAAACGCCGGGTTGAAGTTCCGATGCGAGCAGCGTAAATGAGTTTCGCCATCGCATCGTTACTTCAACTTAAAAATGGCGCCGGGGGCGTTCCCGCCGATTTACGCTCAAAAAATATGTTAATGAGCGGAAATCGGCAATTCACAAGCGAATTCGGGCGCGACGCAGTGACGTTACGACGTTTCTGGAAGCGATACGCGGCGCATAGATAAAGCAGCCCCCTAGTGGAGCATCCTATGTTAGGTATAGGCATCGTCATCGCGTCGGAAAAAAAAAAATTGCGTCGCTTGCGTAAAAAGTTCATGAATGGGAATGTGACGTCATTGACGTTCATTCACAGAATTTGGAGCATGCGCACTGGGATGCTTTGACACTCGACGCATGCGCAGTACGTTCGCCACGGGATCGCGCTTAGTTTAAATACTACACGCCCCATACCCGCCCAATTTGAATTCCGCCGGCTCATTTGCGATGCGCTGCCGCAACTTTAGGAGCAAGTGCTTCATGAATGACAGCACTTGCTCCTAAAATTTCGGCAGCGTAACGTAAATGAGAAGCGTTACTCTGGAGCAAAGATGCTCCCATCTACCTGAATCTGGCCCTATGTGTAACTATACCCGTGACGCCTAACCCAAGTTTGAAAGACGTTTTATCTTGACCTCACAGTCACTATAAGGTGACCACTTACCTTCTTGGTTTCCCACATCCGCTATGGAATGTGTACTATCTACCCTCTCGCAGGTACTACCTCTATTCCTCTCTTTTGGTCCTCTTCTTCTCCCTTCCTTTTGCTTGCCCCTTTCTTTACTCCTCTTTATTTCTTTCCTCTTTTCCTCTTTTCTGCTTGGAGCAATAAACATTAAGGGCCGGATTCTCACATAATTCCGGCGGCGTAGCGTAAGCCATTTACACTACGCCGCCGCAACGTAACAGAGCAAGTGCCGTATTCTCCATGCACTTGCTCCGTAGTTTGCGGAGGCGTAGTGTAAATGGCCCAGCGTAAGCCCGCATAATTCAAAGGGGGCGGCTTGTATTTAAATTAAGCGCGCCCCCGCGTCGATCGGACTGCGCATGCGCCGGCCGGGGAAAAAGCCCAGTGCGCATGCTCCAGCTCACGTCGTTGAAACCGACGTCAAAACGACGTGATCGTCACTACGCAATGCCCTATTCGCGAACGAGTTAGTAAAACGACGTAAGCGACGGAAAAAGCCGACGCTAACCCTACGCCATACTTAACATGGCATCCAAAGGCACCCGACGTTACTGCGTAAGGTTACCCCTCATATTAGCAGGGGTAACCTTACGCGGACGAAAATGACGTAAGTGACGACGGGGCGGCGTAAAAGCGTTCGGGAATTTGCGTAGTAGCTTCATTTGCATAGGCAAATGAGAAAACAACGTAAAGGCCACCTAGTGGCCGGAGTTGTCATTACAACTATGATCCGCAAGTGTAATTGTATTACACTTGTCGGATCTTCAGGCGTATCTATGCCAAAGTGATTCAAGGAATCACTCGCATAGATACCCGGGGGAAAAAACGGCGATACGACGGGGTATCTGAAAAACCCCATCGTAGCGCCTCTGAGAATCTGGCCCTAAGTGATAATCCATACGTCCTTGTTAATTAGATTCTTTCAATTTTTGAGGACTCCCTAAGCAAGTCCCTTGTCGGTTTTGATATACCGCTCGCTGTATGTGCCCTTGGATGCATCCGTCGTAAGACCATCTGTTATGTAAATATACGTTGCAATGTCTATCCTTTTTCTTTGTATTTATATAATTTTAGCAATGTAAATAACCCATTACCCTGTATCATTACAGATAACCACTTGTTCTCTGTTACACACTTTCCCACAAAATCCTTGTCATCGTCCTGAAGAAGCCCCACGGCGAAACGTGCGTCGGCGACTTCTAAGGATTTTGTACACAGTGGTCATTTCCTGTATATGTATTTTATAATTATGCTTATTTTTGTATTATATTGATGATATTAAAATTAGATTTTTAACATACTTCCTTGGCTTCAAAGTCCGACCATCAATATCTACCTGTAGTTATTGTTCTTCCTTTAATACTCTATATACGGATGCGGCCCATGTGAGTGCTATCCCTCTGTATCCTCACCCCCCCCCTTTTCCCTCTTCCTTCCTTTTCCCTCTGCCCACCCCCCTTCCCTTTCCCACTCCCAATCCTTTCTTATTTTATACAGCAGAGACAAGAGCGTACATCCGCCTATAACCAATAATGTCCTTGAAGAGTGAACATATCACCCCAGACGATCGTTTTGTGCATCGCACAGGGGCCCTTCGCTGGCAGACATATCCCCACTCTGCAAACACCTCTCTCCAACTTCAGGAAGTTTTCCACTACCAGACGGGACTCAACCAGTTTCAGACTCCCCCAGTCAGCTCTTTAGAGCGGGCTGCAGGTGTACTAACACTGGGCGACACTATGACAGTACATATTAAAGCGGATGGTTCACCATAAATAAATATTAAAAGCCAGCAGCAACAAATACTGCAGCTGCTGACTTTTAATATTAGGACACTTACCTGTCCTGGAGTCCAGCGGCGTCCGCAGCAGAGGATGAGCGATCGCTCGTCACCCTGCTGCTCCCCCCTCCATCCACGGCGAGGGAACCAGGAAGTGAAGCGCTCCGGATTCACTGCCCGGTTCCCTACGGCGCATGCGCGAGTCGCGCTGCGCCCGCGATTGGCTCCCGCTGTGTGCTGGGAGCTGAGAGTTCCCAGCACACAACGGGAAAAGCCCGTCTTTTGCCCGAGACTGCGGGCCGGAAGTGGGTGCGGATACCTGTCTTTAGACAGGTATCTGCACCCCCCTCCCCCCTGAAAGGTGTCAAATGTGACACCGGAGGGGGGGAGGGTTCCGATCAGCGGATCTTCACTTTAGGGTGGAGATCCGCTTTAAATACACCTTTATAAAATTTACACAACACCACCTACCACGGATGTCCTGCAGGAGGTCGGCTTTCTTGTGTGAAACGACGTACCTGTATGTAATTTCGTGCCATAGCCACTGGGGAGTGGGGGTGCGTGCAAGCCACTGGAGGCACGATCACGCACTCACTGGACACAGGGGATGCCAACCAGTGGGTCCGGTGAACCGGATGTCTGCCGGCCACCCTCGATCGTTCCCGGGAGAGGCAGAATGGTGATCCGCCTATGTAAACAAGGCAGGTCATTGTTCTGACAGGGGAGAAAATATAGATCCTGGGGTAGATTCACATAGATCAGGGGATCTTTAGATCCGCGTAATCTATCTTATTTACGATCCCCCAGCGCCAGTTTTTGACGCAAGTCCTGTATTCACAAAGCTTTTGCCTCTAAAGTTGCGCCGGCGGCTCGTAAATCCCCGGCGGAATTCAAATTCCGCGGCTAGGGGGAGTGTATTATTTAAATCAGGCACGTCCCCACGCCGATTTAACTGCGCTTGCCCCGCCGGCAAAATTTCCCAGCGTGCTTTGCTCCAAATGACGTCGCAAGGACTTCATTGGTTTCGACGTTAACGCAAATTACGTACGGCCGTATTCGCTAATGACTTACGCAAACGACGTAAAATATTCAAAACTCGGCGCGGGAACGACGGCCATACTTAACATAGGATACACCGCACTTACCCCTCATATAGCAGGGGTAACTATCCGCCGGAAAAAGCCGAACGCAAACGATGTAAAAAAAAGCGACGGCCGGGCGTTCGTTTCTGAATCGGCGGTTCTCCTCATTTGCATATTGGTCGCGTAGAAAAACGGAAGCGCCACCTAGCGGACAGCAGGAGTTTGCAGCCTAAGATCCGACGGTGTAAGTCACTTACATCTGTCGGCTCTAAGGGAGATCTATGCGGAACCTGATTCGATGAATCGGCCGCATAGATCCGAGCGTCGGATCTCACAGATACGATGGCCTATCTCTATATGAATCTACCCCCCTGTGTTCCTGTGTCAGAGAAACTCCCCCCCCCCCCGAACACACAAACACACGCAGTTAGAAAGCACCCACTAGGGACACATTTAACCCTTCGATTGCCCCTGATATTAACCCCTTCCCAGCCAATGTCATTAGTACAGTGACAGTGCATAATTTTAGCACTTATTACTGTATTAGTGTCACTGGTCCCCAAAAAAAGTGTCAAAAGTGTCAGATGTCCGATTTGTCCGCCGCAATGTCACAGTAAAAAATTGCTGATCTACACCATCACTAGCAAAAGAAAAATACAAATTCCAGAAATCGATCCCATAGTTTGTAGACACAATGGCCCAGATTCACAGAGCGATTACGCGTGCGCAACTGCTGTTGCGCGTGCGTAAGTCTAAATGTGCGCGTGCGTATAGTTGGACGCGATTCACAAAACAATATATGCCAGAAATCTACGTTTTTTGGTCCGGCGTAATTGAGTTAGACATTCGCTTCCCTTCGCGCAAAACTGCGCTAGACAGACCATTGATTTGCTAGTCAAATATGCTAATGAGGGAGTTACGGGGATCCACAAAAAAACGCAGTTGCTGCGCAGGCTACGCGATGTGCGCAACTGCAAAATGTCCTGTCTAAAGTTAGAGCACATAAAAGCTGATCTAACTTTTGAAAAAAAGTCTAATTGTCAGATAAAGCAACACCGTTATTGAGGAGCAGACCACACACACGTGTTGCACTACAATTTGACTGCCAACATGCTAGGGGCATCGTCGCTCATAGCTGCACTAGTGAATATAGATGACCAAAGAAGGAGGAGGGCACGGAGGATGGCACGGGAGAGGGTATACCGCACCCGCATACACCTGTTTGGCATGAATGATTCAGAGGTCTTTCGCATCTTCAGATTCCCCCCTCATGCCATCCTGGAATTAACCACAACCTTGCAGGAGGACATCACCAGCCCAACACAACGCTCACATGCAGTGCAGCCACTGGTGAAGGTCCTGGCAACACTCCATGTCCTTGCCAGTGGCTCTTTTCAGCGTACAAGTGGAGTGGTGGCTGGGATGTCACAATCCTCCATGAGCAGATGTGTGCACCAGGTTGTCCCTGCAATCCTCACACGCTTGGCCAACCAAATCATCAAACCCACCACTGAGGAGCTTCGAATCAAGGCAATGGCAGATTTCTACCGAATTGCCAGATTCCCACGCACCATCGGGGCCATAGATTGCACACATGTGGCACTCCAGCCCCCCCATGAGACCGAGCACATGTACCGCAATCGGAAGAATTGGCACTCCATCAACGTACAGGTGATAGTTGATGCCCAAGGCCTCATATGGCACGTCCGTGCCAAACACCCAGGGTCCAGCCATGACAGCTACATCTACAATCAAAGCCACATCCGAACAGAATTCGAACAGAACGTGTATGGGAACACCTGGCTGGTTGGTGAGTGACATGGGAGTCAGGCATGACTATCCCCTCCCGTGATGCACAACAGAAGTGGCACATGCATGACTAACATTCTCCTGTCTTTTCCTTTACAGGTGACTCTGCATATGCACTGGGACCCCATCTCATGACTCCTATCCGGAACCCCCAAACCCCAGGAGAGGAACGATACAATGAAGCACACATCAAAACCCGTGCAGTGGTGGAGCGCACCTTTGGCCTCCTGAAGTCACGTTTCCGATGCCTGGATAAGTCTGGGGGTACACTGTTGTATTCCCCAAACTTCGTGTGCCATATCATCGCTGCATGTTGCATGCTACACAATCTCGCAGTGAGGAAGGGCCTGCAGGTTGAGCTACGTGATGATCTGACCCCCCAACCAGAAAATCAACCCCTAACCGAGGATACCCCGTCTTCTGAGGGAAGAGCAGTCAGGAGGCAGCTCATATTGGGCATCTTTGCACGTTAAACACACACATTAATCATGGCACAATGAGAATGCATGCATGCACACCACTGTGGTCCCTAGCACACACACCCCACATCCACATCAAATTGGATTGGCACCAGTCCACCATGCAAGACTGGTGAGCAGTAACGCCACGTCAAGGCTCCAATTATGTCACTGTACATTCATACACCATTCACACGGACCTGGGAATCACTTCTCCCTGGTCCTGGGGAACCCTTCTCCACCAAAATTGAGGGTGACACCCCTTTTCCAGCAGGAATGTCACCCCCACATTCAAACATCATTCACAACCCAAAATATGACAAAAAAGTCTAACAAACAAAAATGCATAGAAACAAAAAATGCATAGGAAACAAAAAATGCATAGGAAACAAAAAATGCTTAGAAAAAACAAAAAAAAGCAGAGAACAAAAATAAAAAAGCTTTAAAAAAAAACAAAAGGGGGAAAAAAAAATTATTGCCCTCTGCCTGAGCCATGCCTGGGGCGCCCCCGGCCACGGCCCCGGACCCTCAGGGGAGACGCATGGGGGAGGGGAAAAGCCGGGGAAGGAGGAGCAGCCCCTGAGATCTGCCCACCTGGCGGCCTGCCCTCCAAGGCCACGGCTATTCTGTCCAGGGCAGCACCAAGTGTTGCCGTGTTGCCCTGGATAGCCTGGGTAAGGGCCCTCACATCCTGCCCAACGCCTGCTGCTGTAGTTTGCAGGTCATTTAGGCAGGTTGTGGAGGCCCGGGAGTGGGAGTCCAGGTTACCCAGGCTATCATTAATGGAGGACAGGCTCTGATCCACCCGCCCCATAGTCTGGCAGAGCTGTCTCAGAAGGCGGGTCTGGGTGGCCAGGTTCCTTCTCAGACAGGCGGGCATGAGATTGGGCGCCCCCCTGGTGCTTGGGGATGACCTCCTGGCTCCAGCTGATGGTTGTGGCCGGGGAGAAGGGGAGGCCCTTGTGAGGGGAGCCATGTTGGGGGAGGAGGGGGGGGGGCTGACCCTTAGGGAGGGCAGGCTTCTTGCAGCCAGAGGGGAAGAGTCCGCAGAAACCAAAGGGCCAGTGCCTTCCATGGACTCCTCCTCCTCATGATTCTGCTCCTCCTCATGATTGTCCTCCGCATGATCCTCCCCCTCCTCTTGTTCCTCCTCTGCGGACTGTGGCCTTGTTGGGGGGGCCTCATTAGGCTGCTGTCCTGGGGTTGGAGTGGTCAGTCCAGATGGCCCTGCACCCTCCTGCACATCTGTGGATGACACAAAACATTCACAGGTTGGAGGATCCACACACTTGCCACATATTCCCTTTCACCCCCTCCCCCACACATGCTACACACCTGAGAGAAATAAAAACCTTACCTGGCACCGCGGGGACCGGACTTGTGTCAAAGCCTGGCAGGCCCTCCACTTCATGCCGGTGAAAGGTCAGGGCCACCACACGCTCCGTCTCTGAAAATCTAACCCGGCATGGTGGGCCCCCTCCTGTGCCCCTGGCATGGGCATTTATTGCGGCCAGTTTTTTTTTCACCTCACGCCGGAGGTCATTTATTTTCTTTTCTATCCCAGAGCGGGTCCGTGTCTCCCCCTCCCCCGATGAATTCACCTGCTCCGTGATCCTATCCAAGATCTCCCTCCTCCTGGCCGGGGTGGTGGTGGCACTCTGCGGGCCGTGGAGAAAACGCCCATAGTCAGTAATGGCCCGGGCAAGAATTCTTTTTTCCCCCACAGTAAAATTGAGCTTTCTTTTTCTCTCAGTCATACTTCCAAACAAACTCACTAGCAGTCACCAAAAATCTGTCACAAATACAAGCACAACCAATCAGACAAGAACACACACAAAGAGAAAAAGAACAGCCAAAAATCACACTAGCACTCAGCAAGAAACACACACAAAAAAATCAGATGAAAAAATAAAGCAAGAAAACAAACGCTCAGAAATCTATCAATCAAACAAACAGTCTCAAACACTTATCAAAATACACTTTCACAAAACTACCAACAAGCACAAGATCACACAGAACACTAATCTCACAACTACAAAACACACTCTAACGAACAACAGAGCAAAAGCACTTGATTCAATGGGAAGGGACACAAAGGGATGTACTTTTGCAATGGAAGGGCGTTTGTGTGTGTCTATTTATGCTGTCTGCGTAGTTCACAACATTGCCCTAGTCCATTTCCAATTTCAATGATTGCGCCGCTCCCGAGTTGTGAGCATGCGCACAACGGAGCTGACATGGTTTCCTTCACGCGCGCATGCGCGAGTCGGCCGGCCCTTCATTTGCATGGGGTCACGGCTCATTTCAATGTAACACGCCCACGTCCCTCCCAATTTGTATTACTCCTCCTTACGCCTACGGAAAAAACCTTACGTTTGCGCAAGCTCTTGCGTAAAAGCTACGTGAATCGCCGGATTACGCGGCTAGATTGCGCAAGTCTAACGGAAAAGTGGTGCGCTACGCCGGAATGATAATGCGCCGATCTACGTGAATCTGCCCCAATAACTTTTGCCCAAACCAATCAATGTATATACGCTTTTACCAAAAATATGTAGCAGAATACACATTGGCCTATATTGATGAAGAAATGTTTTTATTTTTATAGCAAAAAGTAAAAAAATATTGTTGTTTTTTTCTCAAAATTGTCGCTCTATTTTTACCACCAAAAGAAAGCTCTACAGGGAGTGCAGAATTATTAGGCAAGTTGTATTTTTGAGGATTCATTTTATTATTGAACAACAACCATGTTCTCAATGAACCCAAAAAACTCATTAATATCAAAGCTGAATATTTTTGGAAGTAGTTTTTAGTTTGTTTTTAGTTTTAGCTATTTTCGGGGGATATCTGTGTGTGCAGGTGACTATTACTGTGCATAATTATTAGGCAACTTAACAAAAAACAAATATATACCCATTTCAATTATTTATTTTTACCAGTGAAACCAATATAACATCTCAACATTCACAAATATACATTTCTGACATTCAAAAACAAAACAAAAACAAATCAGTGACCAATATAGCCACCTTTCTTTGCAAGGACACTCATGCAGCCTGCCATCCATGGATTCTGTCAGTGTTTTGATCTGTTCACCATCAACATTGCGTGCAGCAGCAACCACAGCCTCCCAGACTGTTTACTGTTTACCCTCCTTGTAAATCTCACATTTGATGATGGACCACATGTTCTCAATGGGGTTCAGATCAGGTGAACAAGGAGGCCATGTCATTAGTTTTTCTTCTTTTATACCCTTTCTTGCCAGCCACGCTGTGGAGTACTTGAACGCGTGTGATGGAGCATTGTCCTGCATGAAAATCATGTTTTTCTAGAAGGATGCAGACTTCTTCCTGTACCACTGCTTGAAGAAGGTGTCTTCCAGAAACTGGCAGTAGGACTGGGAGTTGAGCTTCACTCCATCCTCAACCCGAAAAGGTCCCACAAGCTCATCTTTGATGATACCAGCCCAAACCAGTACTCCACCTCCACCTTGCTGGCGTCTGAGTCGGACTGGAGCTCTCTGCCCTTTACCAATCCAGCCACGGGCCCATCCATCTGGCCCATCAAGACTCACTCTCATTTCATCAGTCCATAAAACCTTAGAAAAATCAGTCTTGAGATATTTCTTGGCCCAGTCTTGACGTTTCAGCTTGTGTGTCTTGTTCAGTGGTGGTCGTCTTTCAGCCTTTCTTACCTTGGCCATGTCTCTGAGTATTGCACACCTTGTGCTTTTGGGCACTCCAGTGATGTTGCAGCTCTGAAATATGGCCAAACTGGTGGCAAGTGGCATCTTGGCAGCTGCACGCTTGACTTTTCTCAGTTCATGGGCAGTTATTTTGCGCCTTGTTTTTTCCACACGCTTCTTGAGACCCTGTTGACTATTTTGAATAAAACGCTTGATTGTTCGATGATCACGCTTCAGAAGCTTTGCAAGTTTAAGAGTGCTGCATCCCTCTGCAAGATATCTCACTATTTTTGACTTTTCTGAGCCTGTCAAGTCTTTCTTTTGACCCATTTTGCCAAAGGAAAGGAAGTTGCCTAATAATTATGCACACCTGATATAGGGTGTTGATGTCATTAGACCACACCCCTTCTCATTACAGAGATGCACATCACCTAATATGCTTAATTGGTAGTAGGCTTTCGAGCCTATACAGCTTGGAGTAAGACAACATGCATAAAGAGGATGATGTGGTCAAAATACTCATTTGCCTAATAATTCTGCACTCCCTGTATTTGTGTGTGTGTGGGGGGGGGGGGATGTCAATTTTATTTGGGTACAACATCGCACATCTGCGCAATTGTCAGTTAAAAAATAAAGCAGTGCAGTACCGCAAAAAATGGCCTGGTCATGAGGAGAGGGGGAGGGGTAAAACCTTTCGGGGCTGAAGTGGTAGAAAAGTTGTGCAGACGGAGAGAATTCGGTTGGACATTTGCAATAATGAGATGAGAATATCGCAGAGTTCTTGTGGTTGAAATCAGAGGAAGTGGGGAGGTGTGTGGCCACATCTTACCATGGTTTGCAATCCGGCCTGATGTGACCTCCTGTAATTAAGGGGTCAATGCAGAGGTGAGCAGATTGGGATAACAGCGCAGTGTTGGGGGAGGGGGGGGGGGTTGATCACAATAAAGTATTGGGATAGACAGTATAGCGCGGCTCCAAGGCCGGCTCGCCACCGCGATCCCATACACCCCTTTCACTTTTTGGGTGCAAGCCCAGACCGTCACACCATACTCTGCATATGCACAAAAATCTGGAGGACTGAACTGAGCCCACCCTTTCAAAAAAGGGTGGGCTTGGGGGCGCAGAGCCCTGCGCCCCCAGCCCACCCTTTTTTTAAGCCAATTAGAGCCTCTGGTATTACTGTAATCATGTGCTTCACAAAAAAAAACATTGAAATCCATGTGTCCAACGACCTGCATGTAGATTAGGGGGCCGGATGCATAGATGGGGGCAGCGCCCCCCTGCGCCCTGCATTACGGGCCACCACTGTTGGACACCCTAAGCCTGATTCTCGTATCCCGGGATAAATGCCAGCGGGGCGTAGCGTATCCTATTTACGTTACGCCGCCGCAAGTTTGGACGCAAGTGCCGTATTCTCAAAGCGCTTGCGTCCAAAGTTACGGCGGCGTATCGTTAATGTGCCCAGCGTAAGCCCAGGTAATGCAAATGTGGAAGAGGTGGGCGTGTTTTATGTAAATGTGTTGTGACCCCAAGTTCCTGACGTTTATTTTGTTACGTTCACGTCGAAAGCATTGACTAATTGCGACATCATTTTGCGCATGCGCACTGGGAAACCTCCACGGACAGCGCATGGACGAAATCACGTCGCAAATAGTCAATGCTTTCGAAGTGAACGTAACTTACGCAAATCCCTATTCGCGAACGACTTACACAAACGACGTAAAATACGACGCTGTCCAGACGTCAATACTTAACATTGCGTATGCCTCACCTACGCAAAGTTACCCCTCCTATAGCAGGGGTAACTTTACGCTAACGCAAACAACGTAAAATACGACGACCCGGCGCAATTACGTTTCGGGAATCGGCTCATTTGCATATTCAACGTGGCAAATCGACGGAAGCGCCACCTAGCGGCCAGCGTATAATTGCACACAGTTATACGCCGGCGCAGACAAGTTACGTCGGCGGAAGAAGCCTATATAACGTATCTGCCTTTGAGAATCGGCGTAAACATACGCCGGGGCAGATTTTAAATTACGGCGGCGTATCTGGAGATACGCCACCGTAACAGCTTTGAGAATCTGGCCCTACGGGTCTAATTTCTATGGTTCGCAGATATTTCCGTAGATTGCCGATGGTCGCCATCTCTCTGTAAAGAATTTTCGGTTTACTGTGACTTACCCGTTGTCGGGTCGCTTATGAAGGTCCTTTCCATCACCTTCTTCAGCTTCCCCCCGGCGATTACGGTCTTCTCTTTTACCACCTTCCCCAACGCCTTCTTCACCGGCACGGCTGCCTTCGTTTGGGCATCCTTTCTTATTGGGGTTTTTATCACAGTTTTTATTACTGTTTCTATTTCTATTACTATTTCCTGGTTTCTGCTTGTGTTTCCTCTTCTCCTTCTGCACATCGGTTTCTACGTCTTCTTTGGGTTCGGTTGGTTGTTTGTTCCAGGAGATTGTACCCGGGGGAGAGGCTGGCACGGTTGTGGTATTTGGATCTGGAAGAAGAAGGCATAAAATATTTGGTACATGGGGACAACCCAGGTACAGAAGAGGTAGGTGTGCGCAGCCCGTTGCATTAAGGGTGTGCACCCCAAAACTCGAACACATACCTTTCACTCAGTGGCGGTGCGTCCATAGAGGGCGCCGGAGCGCCGCCCCCTCTCGCTCCCGCACCGCCACTGAATACAGTACACAGGCTGTAATCGACTTCCAAATAGTTATCCAGGGGACGCACGGGGAGGGGGTGCGTTCCTTGGATAAGACCGACAGGCGTCTCAGCCAACCAGGTTCACCGGTTCTGGTAACCTGATTAGCTGAAGCGTCACCAAGGGCGGGAGAAGACATCGAGGGGCCGTGGAAAGAGGATGACCAACCCCAGAAAGGTAAGTAATGGGCAGGGGGGCAAGTGGGCAGCATTTTACAGGGCACATTGGCGACAATTAAAGAGCACGGTGGCGACAATTAAAGGACACAGTGGCAACAATTGATGTGGGCACAGTTGCGACAATTAAAGGGCACAGTGGCGACAATTAAAGGACACAGTGGCAACAATTGATGTGGGCACAGTGGCGACAATAAAAAGGGACAGTGATGACAATTAAAGAGCACAGTGGCGACAATTAAAGGGCACAGTGGCAACAATTAAAGAGCACAGTGGCGACAATTAAAGGGCACAGTGGCAACAATTAAAGAGCACAGTGGCGACAATTAAAGGGCACAGTGGCAACAATTAAAGGGGACAGTGGCGACAATTAAAGGGCACAGTGGCAACAATTAAAGAGCACAGTGGCGACAATTAAAGAGCACAGTGGCGACAATTAAAGGGCACAGTGGTGACAATTAAAGGGCACAGTGGCAACAATTAAAGAGCACAGTGGCGACAATAAAAGGGCACAGTGGCAACAATAAAGAGCACAGTGGTGACAATTAAAGGGCACAGTGGCAACAATTAAAGAGCACAGTGGCGACAATAAAAGGGCACAGTGGCAACAATAAAGAGCACAGTGGCGACAATTAAAGGGCACAGTGGTAACAATTGATGTGGGCACAGTGGCTGCATTTGATGGGCACAGTGGTGACAATTGATGGGCACAGTGATAAAAATTGATGGCACAGTGGCTACGTTTGGCATGGCACAGTGGCGACAATTGATGGCACAGTGGCTGTGTTTGGCATGGCACAGTGGCGACAATTGATGGCACAGTGGCTGCATTTGATGGGCACAGTGAGGCTGCAATAGTTTTTTTTTGCTTGTTTGTTTGTGCCCCCCATCAGGGGGGTACAGGCATTACACCTGTAAGGGGCCAATGGTCCCCAGGGGTCCGGCTGGCCTCCCTCCCATTTTCTTTTCTATTTTTTTTTTTTGCATTACACCTGTAAAGGGGCTGATGGTCCCCAGGGGCTCGGCTGCCCCCCCTCCCATTTTTTTTTTTTTACTTACTTATTTTTTGCATTACACCTGTAAGGGGGCTGATGGTCCCCAGGGGCCCCGGCTGGCCCCCCTCCCGTTTTCTTTTTATTTATTTTTTTATGTACTTATTTTTTGCATTACACCTGTAAGGGGCCCGATGGTCCCCAGGGGCCCGTATGGCCCCCCTCCTGTTTTTTTGTCTTTTTTTTGTTAATTTTTTATTTTTTTGCAATACACCTGTAAGGGGCCCGAAAGTCCCCAGGCCCCCACCCCCGCTTATTATCTCATGTCAGGAGAGAAGAAGAGATTACACTTGTTTTTACACGGTTCTCTGCTCCAGGGGAGCCTTGCCTAAAGCTGTGTAAGGGGCCCCAAAATTTGTGATGGCTGCCCTGTCCCTGAATGTGACCTACCCGGCACAGTGGAGAAGACAGTGGACGCGGTGACACGATCTTTGCCCTGACAGCTGTAATTGGCCGGGAGTGAGTTCGGGGCTCCTCCCCCTCTTGCCCTGAACACTTTGTTTGGTAGTTGGACGGAAGACGGGTCAATGGTGAACTTCTCTTGGTTTACGTCCATCGATGAGCAGAAGAACATCTCCAAGTTGCACAATAACTGGAATTGGCTTTCAGAATCGCTCTCATTGGTACATGTGACTATGACGTTCCGCCCTCCGGTGACACTCTCTACCGATCCTAATCCCAAGAGCCCTGGAAAGGAAGAAGATTGTGATAAAACACGTTCTCCACCGACAAGTATCATGCAGGAGGATTCCGAACTCATACAGTACCTTCAAGTGTGGTCACCATACGGCACACTCCCAACATGAGGACCACGTCTACCGATCTGGTGACCACCTCTTCATCTGAGGATAGTGCAAGGCAGCGTTCCTCTGATCCTACTCCAACACATACCTTCAAGTGTGGTCACCATACGGCACACTCCCAACATGAGAACCACGTCTACCGACCTGGCACCACCTCTTCATCTGAGGATAGTGCAAGGCAGCGTTCCTCTGATCCTACTCCAACACATACCTTCAAGTGTGGTCACCATACGGCACACTCCCAACATGAGGACCACGTCTACAGATCTGGTGACCACCTCTTCATCTGAGGATAGTGTAAGGTGTTCTCAATTGAGCCGTCACACGGGGTATATTATGAGTTCTCAACCTGTCCTCAGCAGGAACAGAGAGACAGCAACAACCACCTTCACTCGTTCTACATATAATATCACTATGCAGCTCCGCCCTAACACGTTTCGTCAGAATTCGCGTTTTCAGGGACACAAAAGCTGAAGTATCCCCGGAAGAGTCCCTATACCGGTCTATGTACAGCGCTGTTGATTTTTTGTTTTAAAGGGGCTTAGTAGAACCATAGATCACTAGTACCTCCAGCTTAGTAATACCCCCAGATCATTAGTGCCCATGCTCAGCAGATCCCCAACTCATTATTACCCTTGTTCATCAGATCCCTGGTTCAGTAGTAACCTCCAGCTCTGCTAATCCCCTGCTCATTAGTAACCCCAACCTCTGCTGATCCTCTGGTTTGCTTATTCTCCTCTCTCTCCAGTCCCTGCTCACCTTCCGCTACCGTACATTGGTCTTGTGCTGCACCCCATATGTGACATCTTCTAGTTCCTCCTGCCCTGGTCCTCCAGCTCTTCTATTTCTCTGCCTCTGAGTCCTTTTTCTCTCCAGTCCCCGCTCACCTCCCGCTATATTGCTCCCATGCTGCCCCCCCTCCCCCATACGTGACATCTGCTAGCTTTTCCCACCTGGTCCCCCAGCTCTGCTGATTCTCTGCCACTCAGCCCTTTCTCTCTTCAATCCTCGCTCATCTTTTACTATATTGCTCCCATGCTGCACCCCACATGTCACATCTGTTAGTGCCTACTGCCCTGGTTCACCAGCTCTGCTGTTTCTTTGCCTCTGAGTCCTTTTTCTCTCCAGTCCCCGCTCACCTCCCGCTATATTGCTCCCATGCTGCCCCCCCCCCCTCCCCCATATGTGACATCTGCTAGCTTTTTCCACCTGGTCCCCCAGCTCTGCTGATTCTCTGCCACTCAGCCCTTTCTCTCTTCAATCCTCGCTCATCTTTTACTATATTGCTCTCATGCTCCACCCCATGTGTGACATCTGCTAGTTTCTTCTACCCTAATCCTCCAGCCCTGCTGATTCTCTGCCACTCAGTCCTTTCTTTTTCCAGTCCCTGCTCACCTCCTGCTATATTGCTCTCATGCTGCATCCCTACCGTGAAACATGGTGGTGGCAGCATCATGTGGTGGGGATGCTTTTCTTTAGCAGGGACAGGGAAGCTGGTCAGAGTCGATGGGAAGATGGATGGAGACACATACAGGACAATCTTAGAAGAAAACTTGTTAGAGTCTGAAAAATAGTTTAGACTAGGGGGGAGTTTCACCTTCCAGCAGGACAATGACCCTAAAGTACAGCCAGAGCTACAATGGAATAGTTTAGATCAAAGCCTATTCATGTGTTAGAATGGCCCAGTCGCAGTCCAGACCTAAATCCCATTGAGAATCTGTGGCAAGACCTGAAAATTGCTGATCACAGAAGCTCTCCATCCAATCTGACAGAGATATTTTACAAGAAGAAGAATGGGCAGAAATGTCCCTCTCTAGATGTGCAAAGCTGGTAGAGACACCCCCAAAAAGACTTGTAGAGAAAGGGGGTTCTACAAATTATTGACTCCGGGGGGCGCCATACAAATGTACCCCCCCCCCCCCGACCCACACACATACTTTTCACATATTTATTTGTATCATTTTCCTTCCACTTTATGTTGTGTCTATCACATAAAATCACAATAAAATACGTTTAAGTTTTTGGGTGTAACATGAGAAGATGTGGAGATTCAGATAAACACTGCCACCTACAGGCTGTAGTGGGATCTCCGGTGTCAACTGTTTTAATAGTTTAATTATTGATACAATAAGATTACAAAGAAAATATTTCACAAATAGTAGCAGTTTTTTGCTAATTTGTCAGCCTATAGTAGGAAAAAACGGGGGGGAGGGGGGGTTATAACTGTAAGACATCCCGACAAATGTGGCCTAGAGATCACTGACATCATCTGGTCACAAGAGAGTTAAATGTTAAACATCTATTTGTTCGCTATCCCAGCTAAGCTCAAAAATCAATCAATCAATCAATATAACATATTTGTCTCATTTCATTGTTTATAAACATTGATCAGACAGGAGATGGAGAGATACAAAGTAACATTGTTTATAAACATTGATCAGACGGGAGAGATAGAGATACAAAGTAACATTGTTTATAAACATTGATCAGACGGGAGATAGAGAGATACAAAGTAACATTGTTTATAAACATTGATCAGACGGGAGATAGAGATACAAAGTAACATTGTTTATAAACATTGATCAGACGGGAGATAGAGAGATACAAAGTAACATTGTTTATAAACATTGATCAGACGGGAGATAGAGATACAAAGTAACATTGTTTATAAACATTGATCAGACAGGAGATAGAGAGATACAAAGTAACATTGTTTATAAACATTGATCAGACGGGAGAGATAGAGATACAAAGTAACATTGTTTATAAACATTGATCAGATGGGAGATAGAGAGATACAAAGTAACATTGTTTATAAACATTGATCAGACGGGAGAGATAGAGATACAAAGTAACATTGTTTATAAACATTGATCAGACGGCTCAATAACCAAAAAAGAACAACTCCTATTTTTTAGATATGATTCTGGGCAATCACAGTGACTATGTCAGGGGTCTTCAAACTACGGCCCTCCAGGTGTTCAGGAACTACAATTCCCATCATGCCTAGTCATGTCTGTGAATGTCAGAGTTTTGCAATGCCTCATGGGATTTGTAGTTCTGTAACAGCTGGAGGGCCGTAGTTTGAGGATCCCTGGACTATGTGATTGGGAAGTCCATCCAGCTTCGCCCAGGATTATCCCAGAGAACGGAACCCCAAATGGGACAGGGGTTAAAGCCGTTTAGGATATTCCATTCCCGAACACAAGGCAGCCACTGACACTCCACAATCCGGCGAACACGACCCATACGGATTCCCCCAGTAACGAGACAACACAGCTCTGTTCTTTGGTTCAACAGGAATAGACCCTTTATTGAGAAATACAGGCTATTATATACACAAAAGGAATACAGCAGTAACCAAATGAACAATGGCACAACTCCACCCACAGCATCACACAATATTTACCTAATGATCCTCCTACAATACACATCTTTTAACAGACACCCTGACTCTGGCCCCTGACCTAATTTACATGGGCTAATTAACAACAGCTGATGACTCAGACACCTGACCTTTAGGCTGTCTGTTTACTTACAATACACATTATTGAGAGACAGTGAAGCAGTGAGAGATAGTGAGACAGTGAAAGATAGTGAGACAGTGAGAGGCAGTGAGAGATGTGAGACAGTGACAGATAGTGAGACAGTGAGAGGCAGTGAGAGATGGTGAGACAGTGACAGATAGTGAGAGACAGTAAGGGATAGTGAGAGACAGTGAGAGACATTGAGAGATAGTGAAAGATAGTGAGACAGTGAGAGATAGTGAGAGGCGGTGAGAGATAGTGAGACAGTGAGAGATAGTGTGAGACAGTGAGAGACAGTGAGAGATAGTGAGAGATAGTGAGAGATAGTGATACAGTAATAGATAGTGAGACAGTGAGAGATAGTGAAAGATAGTGAGACAGTGAGAGATAGTGAGAGGCAGTGAAAGATAGTGAGAGACAGTGAGAGATGGTGAGACAGTGACAGATAGTGAGAGACAGTAAGGGATAGTGAGAGACAGTGAGAGACAGTGAGAGACATTGAGAGATAGTGAAAGATAGTGAGACAGTGAGAGATAGTGAGATGCAGTGAGAGATAGTGAGACAGTGAGAGATAGTGTGAGACAGTGAGAGATAGTGAGATGCAGTGAGAGATAGTGAGACAGTGAGAGATAGTGTGAGACAGTGAGAGACAGTGAGAGATAGTGAAAGATAGTGAGACAGTGAGAGATAGTGAGAGGCAGTGAGAGATAGTGAGAGACAGTGAGAGATCGTGAAAGACAGTGAGAGATAGTGAGACAGTTAGAAATAGTGAGACAGTGAGAGATAGTGTGAGACAGTGAGAGACAGTGAGAGATAGTGAGAGATAGTGAGACAGTAATAGATAGTGAGACAGTGAGAGACAATGATACAGTAATGCCGTGTACACATGGTCGTTTTTTGCGATGAAAAAAAACGACGTTTTCTGTGAAGTAAAAAACGACGTTTTTGAAACGTCACTTTTCAAAGACAATTTTGCATTTTTCACAAAAAGCGAGGTTACGTTCACCACTCTTTTCCATTGAAGCTCGCTTCATAACTAGCTTCTGGGCATGCGCGGGTTGAAAAACATCGTTTTGAAAGACGTTTTTGCTACACACGGTGACTTTTTGTGAAACAAAAAACGACGTTTTGAAAAACGACACAAAAAATTCAAGCATGTTGGAATTTTTTTTTGGTCGTTTTTTTGAAGACAAAAAACGACGTTTTGCCCACACACGATCAATTTAAATGACGTTTTAAAAAACGTCGTTTTTTTTCATCGCAAAAAACGACCGTGTGTACGCGGCATAAGAGATAGGGAGACAGTGAGAGATAATGAGACAGTAAAAGATAGCGAGACAGTGAGATACAGTGAGAGATAGTGAGACAGTAATAGATAGTGAGACAGTAAGAGACAATGATACAGTAAGAGATAGCGAGACAGTGAGAGACAATGAGACAGTAAAAGATAGCAAGACAGTGAGATACAGTGAGAGATAGTGAGAGATAGTGAGAGATAGTGAGACAGTAATAGATAGTGAGAGACAGTGAGAGATAGTAAGACAGTGAGAGACAGTGAGAGACAGTGAGATAGTAACAGATAGTGATAGACAGTGAGAGAAAGTGAGAGACAGTGAGAGATAGTGAGACAGTGAGAGATAGTGAGAGATAGTAAGATACAGTGAGAGATAGTGAGACAGTAATAGATAGTGAGACAGTGAGAGGCAATGAGACAGTAAAAGATAGCGAGACAGTGAGATACAGTGAGAGATAGTGAGAGATATGGAGACAGTAATAGATAGTGAGAGACAGTGAGAGATAGTGAGACAGTGAGAGACAATGATACAGTAAGAGATAGCGAGACAGTGAGAGACAATGAGACAGTAAAAGATAGCGAGACAGTGAGAGATAGAGAGAGATAGTGAGACAGTAATAGATAGTTAGAGACAGTGAGAGATAGTGAGACAGTGAGAGACAGTGAGATAGTAACAGACAGTGAGAGACAGTGAGATAGTAACAGATAGTGATAGACAGTGAAAAAGTGAGAGAAAGTGAGAGATAGTGAGACAGTGAGAGATAGTGAGACAGTGAGAGATAGTGAGAGATAGTAAGATACAGTGAGAGATAGTGAGACAGTAGGAGATAGTGTGACAGTGAGACAGTGAGAGATAGTGAGACAGTAATAGATAGTGAGACAGTGAGAGACAGCGAGACAGCGAGAGACAATGATACAGTAAGAGATAGCAAGAGAGTGAGAGACAATGAGACAGTAAGGCCCTGTACACATGAGGAGACATGTCCGATGAGACAGGTCCGACGGACCGTTTTCATCGGACATGTCTGAAGGGATATTTTGGTCTGACGTGTGTACACACCATCAGACCAAAATCCTCTCGGACAGACAGCGCGGTGACGTAGAAGACACCGACGTGCTGGCAAAAGGAAGTTCAATGCTTCCACACATGCGCGGGATTTCGGACCGATGGTTGGGCGTACTAACCATCGGACATGTCCGATGGACAGGTTTCCAGCGGACAAGTTTCTAAGCATGTTTAGAAACTTTTGTCGGCTGGAAACCTGTCCGATAGGCCGTACACACGATCCAACATGTCCGCTGAAACTGGTCTGCGGACCAGTTTCAGCGGACATGTCTCCTCGTGTGTACGCGACCTAAGAAATAGTGAGATACAGTGAGTCAGAGAGAGACAGTGAGAGATAGTGAGAGATAGTGAGACAGTAATAGATAGTGAGAGACAGTGAGAGATAGTGAGTCAGAGAGAGACAGTGAGAGATAGTGAGAGATAGTGAGACAGTAATAGATAGTAAGAGACAGTGAGACAGTGAGAGATAGCGAAAGATGGTGAGACAGTGAGAGATAGTGAGAGACAGTGAGAGATAGTGAGAGATAGTGAGACAGTGACAGATAGTGAGAGACAGTGAGACAGTAACAGATAGTAAGAGACAGTGAGACAGTGAGAGATAGCGAAAGACGGTGAGACAGTGAGACAGTGAGAGATAGTGAGACAGTGAAAAATAGTGAGACAGTGAGACAGTGAGAGATAGTGAGAGAAAGTGAGAGATAGTGAGAGACAGTGAGAGATAGTGAGAAATAGTGAGACAGTGAGAGATAGTGAGACAGTGACAGATAGTGAGAGACAGTGAGACAGTAACAGATAGTAAGAGACAGTGAGAGATAGCGAAAGAAAGTGAGACAGTGAGAGATAGTGAGACAGTGAGAGACAGTGAAAAATAGTGAGACAGTGACAGATAGTGAGAGACAGTGAGAGACAGTGAGAGACAGTGAAAAATAGTGAGAGACAGTGAAAAATAGTGAGACAGTGAGAAATAGTGAGACAGTGAGAGATAGTGAGAGACAGTGAGAGATAGTGAGACAGTGAGAGATAGTGAGAGACAGTGAGAGACAGTGAGAGACAGTGAAAAATAGTGAGAGACAGTGAAAAATAGTGAGACAGTGACAGACAGTGAGAGACAGTGAGAGATAGTGACTAGTGAGAGACAGTGAGAGATAGTGAGACAGTGAGAGATAGTGAGAGAATAGAGACAGTGAAAAATAGTGAGACAGTGACAGATAGTGAGAGACAGTAAAACAGTGAGGCCCCGTACACACGTCCGAGCTTCTCGGCAGAATCCAGTGAGAAGCTCGCTGGGATCCATATTCTGCCGAGAAGCTCGATCGTGTGTACGTTTTCGCCGAGCAAACTGACGAGCGAGGCGTCGAGCCAAAATAGAGAGCAGGTTCTCTATTTGCTCGATGGGCCATCGGGACTAATGGCTCGACGCCTTTTTCGACAGCCTGGTCGACGAACTCGACGGCCGGCCGGGAACCTCATCGGGCGGAACGATGTGTTTAGCCCGACGAGGTTCTCGGTCGTGTGTACGCGGCCTGAGAGATAGTAAGAGATCTTTAATTAGGTGGTCGCCTAAGGCCTCGCCCTCACAGGGGCCTCGCGGCCACCTAATTGTCCTATGTCGGCAAGAACTGAATCTTACCATCTTGGATCATATTGTGCTGCAGCTGTAGCATTAAATACACATCCTGAGAACTTCCTTTCTATACAGATTACAATCTATCTGAACCCGAGAACAATGTAGTGATGAGAGTGGAGACTCACCTGATGCACACAACACAATGGAAATGATCGGAAGGTTCTCCATTGTAAGTCCCCTCAGAGATGATTAGTCTGTAAACCCGTCCAGGAGAGAAGAACGGCACCCAATCATGGCCTCCCACGTGACACCAGTCTGCGGTCACACAGGACGTGCGGAGGGAGAAGAATTTCAATATAAGATGACAAGAAAAGGAAGCATGAAAGTTCCGGTGAGTCACACCAACCGACACCGAGAGACATTTCCCCTTTTTCGAGGAATCATTAGAGTTGCCATCTCATCCCTTTATAAACAAAACATTTATGAATTACTCGGGTTCTGTGGCTGAGTAAGGTGATTAAAGGTCATTAAACCCACTTGGTGCCTCATCTGCATTCAATTATCCTCGGAACCCGAGTAAGTTCATATTCGTTCGGGGGTTAAAGAAAGGAGGTGGCAACCAATGAATGGAGAACGAAGAACGGTCCTTCTCAACTGATGAGATGACTGAGCTCAGAGCACAGGTGGAACAACTGCCATCGCCACCTAGGGGGGTTTTCCCCATGATCTGTACACCTCAGCCTAGGGGGCCCCCTATGGTCTGTACACCTCAGCCTAGGGGGCTCCCCCATGATCTGTACACCTCAGCCTGGGGGGCTCCTCCATGATCTGTACACCTCAGCCTGGGGGGCTCCTCCATGATCTGTACACCTCAGCCTAGGGGGCCCCCCCATGATCTGTACACCTCAGCCTAGGGGGGCTCCCCCATGACCTGTACACCTCAGCCTAGGGGGCTCCCCCATGATCTGTACACCTCAGCCTAGGGAGACCCCCCATGATCTGTACACCTCAGCCTAGGGGGCTCCCCCATGATCTGTACACCTCAGCCTAGGGGGGCTCCCCCATGATCTGTACACCTCAGCCTAGGGGGGCTCCCCCATGATCTGTACAACTCAGCCCAGGGGGGCTCCCCAATGATCTGTACACCTCAGCCTAGGGGGCCCCCTTATGATCTGTACACCTCAGCCTAGGGGGCCCCCTCATGATCTGTACACCTCAGTCTAGGGGGGCCCTCTCATGATCTGTACACCTCAGCCAAGGGGTCTCCCCATGATCTGTACACCTCAGCCTAGGGGGGCACCCTCATTATCTGTACACCACAGCCCCCCCTCATGATCTGTACACCTCAGCCTAGGGGGCTCCCTCATGGTCTATACACCTCAGCATAGGGGGGCCCCCTCATGATCTGTACACCTCAGCCTAGGGGGCTCCCCCATGATCTGTACACCTCAGCCTAGGGGGGCACCCTCATTATCTGTACACCTCAGCCCCCCCTCATGATCTGTACACCTCAGCCTAGGGGGGCCCCCTCATGATCTGTACACCTCAGCCTAGGGGGCTCCCCCATGATCTGTGCACCTCAGCCTAGGGGTCTCCTCATGATCTGTACACCTCAGCCTAGAGGGCCCCCCATGATCTGTACACCTCAGCCTAGGGGGCCCCCTCATGATCTGTACACCTCAGCCTAGGGGTTAGGGTTGCCACCTGTCCAGGATTCACCCGGACAGTTCGGGTTTGGAATCATGTGTCCGGGTTTGACTGTCTGAGACCCGGACACATTATTTAGACTGGAATATGGCTTCCCAACATGGTTACTGGCTGTAGTTTTCTAAGCTGAGAGTGCCTGTTACACTCTTTCACACTACCCAAAGCCAACACTAACAAACCCACCCCCCAAACACACACAGATGGGAGAGCAGAGAGGGCTCAATAAGCACCTCTTCCCCCCACCCCTCTTTATCTGCCCACACTCAAATCCCCAGAAATGTAAAGTCCAGCCATCTCAGATACATCTGGATGGGAGGTGCTGACTGCCAAGGGATGAGTCTCCTCCCTTCTCTCTTCTGCCTTTGAGTGGCTACACTAAGGTAAATCGGGGTTCTCAGAGCACCCCTTACATCAGAGTTCCCCTTTACACCAGAGGCCACAGTGTTCCCCCTTTCATCAGAGCTCTTAGTGTTCCCCATTAGATCAGTGTTCCCAGAGCATCCCTTATGTTAGAGTCCCCAGAGTTCTCCCTTACATCAGAGTCTGCAGAGTCTTCAATTACAGTGTAAGGGAACTCTGTAGATACAGATGTAAAAGGGGAACTCTGTGGACTCTGATATAAAGGGGACTCTTGTTAACTTCATTTGATTAGAAATGTTATTTAATAGCAAAATATATGTATAGTTTATGCTATAAAAAAAAAAAAAAATTGTTGTGCGCCGCTAAAGTGTTCGGGTTTGACCTGAAGAAAAGGTGGCAACCCAACTAGGGGTCTCCTCATGATCTGTACACCTCAGCCTAGGGGGGCTCCCCCATGATCTGTACACCTCAGCCTAGGGGGCTCCCCCATGATCTGTACACCTCAGCCTAGGGGGGCCCCCTCATGATCTGTACACCTCAGCCTAGGGGGGCTCCTTATGATCTGTACACCTCAGCCTAGGCTCCCCCTCATGATCTATACACCTTAGCCTAGGGGGGCTCCCCCATGATCTGTATACCTCAGCCTAGGGGGCTCCCTCATGATCTGTACACCTCAGCCTAGGGGTCTCCCCATGATCTGTATACCTCAGCCTAGGGGGGCTCCCTCATGATCTGTACACCTCAGCCTAGGGGGCTCCCCCATGATCTGTACACCTCAGCCTAGGGGGCCCCCTTATGATCTTTACACCTCAGCCTAGGGGCGCCCCCTCATGATCTGTACACCTCAGCCTAGGGGGGCTCCCCCATGATCTGTATACCTCAGCCTAGGGGGCTCCCTCATGATCTGTACACCTCAGCCTAGGGGTCTCCCCATGATCTGTACACCTCAGCCTAGGGGGGCTCCCCCATGATCTGTACACCTCAGCCAAGGGGGGCTCCCCCACGATCTGTACACCTCAGCCTAGGGGGCTCCCTCGTGATCTGTACACCTCAGCCTAGGGGTCTCCCCATGACCTGTACACCTCAGCCTAGAGGGCCCCCTCATGATCTGTACACCTCAGCCTAGGGGGGCTCCCTCATGATCTGTACACCTCAGCCTAGGGGGGCTCCCCAATGATCTGTACACCTCAGCCTAGGGGGGCCCCCTCATGATCTGTATACCTCAGCCCAGGGGTCTCCCCATGATCTGTACACCTCAGCCTAGGGATCTCCCCATGATTTGTACACCTCAGCCTAGGGGGCTTCCCCATGATCTGTACACCTCAGCCTAGGGGTCTCCCCATGATCTGTACACTTCAGCCTAGGGGGGCCACCCTCATTATCTGTACACCTCAGCTCCCCCCTCATGATATGTACACCTCAGCCTAGGGGGCTCCCTCATGGTCTATACACCTCAGCCTAGAGGGGCCCCCTCATGATCTGTACACCTCAGCCTAGGGGGCCCCCTCATGATCTGTACACCTCAGCCTAGGGGTCTCCCCATGATCTGTACACCTCAGCCTAGGGGGGCCCCCTCATTATCTGTACACCTCAGCCTAGGGGGCTCCCCCATGATCTGTACACCTTAGCCTAGGGGGGCCCCCTCATGATCTGTACACCTCAGCCTAGGGGGGCTCCCCCATGGTCTGTACACCTCAGCCTAGGGGGGCTCCCCCATGGTCTGTACACCTCAGCCCATGGGGCATCTCTGGTCATGAGGGAGGGGGGGTAAAACCTTCCAGTTGATCACCATATATAATGGGTCTAGAATTATTGGTCTCACTCCAAAATGTGTATTTACATTTATACATGTGTGTATTGGGGGGGGGGGAGCTCAAACTTTTTTTGATTGGATGTAAGAATTTTTTACACTTTTAATTAATGTATTATTCACCACATGGGGGAGGGGCAAGAGGCCCCCGCTAGGTGACGGTGCGGCACCGATTATCTTCTCATAACATTTGTGTTACTCAACGTCCTCTGAAGACGTGTGTCAGTCCCGGAAGACAGTTGTGTAAATCTTGTGTGGAAACATTTATAAATAGTCCTTCGATCGACGAGTCACCGCGCCGGGGAATCTTTGTAGTAAGTCCTGAGGGTGCAAATTCCTCTTTTTTTTCCACAGAAACATCGGCCCAGATTCACAGAGAGTTGGGTGCACATTACACCGCCGTAGCGCAAACGCCGTACGCCACACCGACGCAGCGCGAAGAGGCATGCACTGCATTCAGTAAGCTATTACTCCCAACGCTACTCCCAACGCTGCGTCGGCATGGCGTATTTTTCTAAGGCGCAGGTGGAAGTGGGCGTGACCCCATGCAAATGATAGTCCGAGCATGGTGCAGTGTTTTACGCCCGGCGTATCACGAACTGCGCATGCGCCGTGACGTAGCCTTGACGTGGCCGCATGAAACTGCACCCTTATGCGCATGCTCACAACCACGCCGGCACAACTGCCTAAGCTACGCCGGATCACCCCGTATGCTGTGAACGTAACGTACGCCCAACGCCCAATACGCCGGCCTGTGTTCTCAGGTGCAGACGTTTGAATGTTTATTGCCGGGTTGCGCCTCATCTATGGGGAATAACTTTACGCCGGACGTACAACTTACGCGCAGCATGTGTGGGGCGCACGTACGTTTCGTGAATCGCCGTATTTCCCTCATTTGCACGTTTGAATGCCTAATCAATGGGAGCGGCAACATGCGTCCAGACGAAAAGTGCGCCCACGCTACGCCGGGGTATGTAAGCTAAGTCGGCGTAGGGTGGTCAGTTTTTAGGCGTATGTTGGTTTGTGGGTCCGGCGCACATTTGCACTTACGTCGGCGTAGGTGCTTTGTGAATCTGGGCAAATGTCTGCAAGACGGTGCAATACTCGAGTATGACCACTAGAGGGCAGTTTTGTATCTTTGGTTTGTGTATAGCAGGGGTCTCTAAACTTTCTAAACAAAGGGCCATTTTACTGTTCTTCAGACTTTAGGAGGGCCGGACAAGGGCCATTGGGAGTAAAAAAATGTCCAGTGGGAGTAAACAATACCATATCTTTGGTATCAGTGGGGGGACTAGTGCCCCATTGTTGGTGCCAATAGAAGAAATTGTACCCTTTTGATAGTGTCAGTTGGATGAATAGCGCCCCATTGGTGGTTTAAGCAACAAGAATGATTCCTCATTGTTGGTGTCAGTGGATGGAATAGTGCCCCAAGGGCCGGATAAAGGCTATCAAAGGGCCGAATCTGGCCCCAGGGCCGCAGTTTGGAGACCCCTGGTGTATAGTGATCCCCACTTGGTTGGTCACTTTGTAATACGTTTTGTATTACTCACCATTTCCTCTCTTTATTATATTTTCTTTTTTTAGAAACAATTTCCTCTTTTTATTATATTTTCTTTTTTTAGAAACAATTTCCTCTTTTTAATATCATTTCTGCATTAGAAACAATGTTCTATTATTATTATAAATAAAGAATAAAAGGTTGCGCTAATAAATGTGAATGAAAATGATAAATAGTGCAAACACCACTAATGAATTCAACATATAGTAGGAATAAATCGCAAAATGTAAACAATAAACATATGATCTGCTGCTGAGTGTTCCTAATGAGCCACTATGTGCTTTTAAAGGGGTTGTAAAGGAAAAAAAAAAATCATAATAATCATCCTTTACCCGCAAACATTCCTCTTTTCACTTCCTCATTGTTGTTTTTTTCTCAGAAGTTGCTCTATTTCTTCTCTGTTCTGTTCACTTCCCGCTTGTCTGATTGTCACTCACCACCGTGAAGGGAGGCTTTACTGCGGTGGTCAGTGACGTGCCCCGCCCCCTCCTGGGAACTACATCTGTGCGGCAGGACGCTCTCTACGTGTTAGAGACTTCAAGGAGGTGTGAATTACTGGGCGTGCCGCAATGCATACTGGGAAATTTAGTTCTTACATGAACGAGCGCCGCAAAGCAGGAAGTGAATGAGAGAACAGAAACCAGAACGCCGGAGGTGATATAGATGAAGTAATTTAATAACGGAATCATTACACTGTTCTGTCTGTCTACCGCGCACACATTCATTTTAGGCAAAAAAAATAAAAATAAATGTTTTTCCTTTAAATAATTAAACATAAATACATAAATAAATACATAAAAAACATAAATAATTAAACATAAATACTAGGGTTGTCCCGATACCGATACCAGTATCGGTATTGGGACCGATTCCGAGTATATACGGGAGTACAAGTACTCCCGCAAATACCCCCGATACCTAAATAGAATACTGTGGGGGGACATGACATGGCTGCATATGTGGGGGACAGGACATGGCTGCAATATGTGGGGGACATGACATGGCTGCATATGTGGGGGACATGACATGGCTGCATATGTGGGGGACATGACATGGCTGCATATGTGGGGGGACATGACATGGCTGCAATATGTGGGGGACATGACATGGCTGCATATGTGGGGGGACATGACATGGCTGCAATATGTGGGGGACATGACATGGCTGCATATGTGGGGGGACATGACATGGCTGCAATATGTGGGGGACATGACATGGCTGCATATGGGGGGGACATGACATGGCTGCATATGGGGGGGACATGACATGGCTGCATATGTGGGGGACATGACATGGCTGCAATATGTGGGGGGACAGGACATGGCTGCAATATGTGGGGGGACATGACATGGCTGCATATGTGGGGGGACATGACATGGCTGCAATATGTGGGGGACATGCATGGCTGCAATATGTGGGGGGACATGACATGGCTGCAATATGTGGGGGACATGACATGGCTGCAATATGTGGGGGACATGACATGGCTGCAATATGTGGGGGACATGACATGGCTGCAATATGTGGGGGACATGACATGGCTGCAATATGTGGGGGGACATGACATGGCTGCATTTGGGGACACGTTTAAAAAAAGTATCGGTATCGGTATCGGCGCCTACTTGAAAAAAAAGTATCGGTACTTGTACTCGGTCCTAAAAAAGTGGTATCGGGACAACCCTAATAAATACATCAAAATGAAGTCCCCGTGATGTGAGTCCAAAAGGATTTTGATGAAAAAGGTGAAATTAGCGTTGAATTGTACAGATCCACCGTCACCCTTTTTCTTATACAAACTCAACTGCTTTGGCAATGCTAACATGTATTTGGTCCTGCCAATAAGGCTTATTTGAATTTGAATTTGATACAGAGAGAGAGAGAGAGAGAGAGAGAACTACAGATAGATACAGAGAAAGAGAGATACAGAGAGAGAGAGAGAGAGAGAGAGACAGAGAGAGAGAGAGAGAGAGAGAACTACAGAGAGATACAGAGAAAGAGAGATACAGAGAGAGAGATACAGAGAGAGATACACATAGGGAGTAGTGTTGCTCACGAATATTCGCATTGCGAATATTCGCTACGAATATTGCATATTCGAGTATTCGCGAATAACTCGAATATTGCGGCGAATATTCGTATTTTTTCAAATTTGTTTTTAAAACAGATGACATCCTAGTGATCTCCATCGACGTCTAAAAGCATTGCTGGTATGATTAGAGAGAGACCCTGGGCCGAGTAGCTGATGCGATTCTTTTATGTTGCCGAAAATTTGCATTGCGAATTTTCGGCAACATAAAAGAATCGCATCAGCTACTCGGCCCTTCTTTTGCATCAGAGCCAATCAGAATAACTCGAATATTCGACAAACGGAATATTGCGCGATTATCTTCTCCGCCCTTCTTTTGCATCAGAGCCAATCAAAATAACTCGAATATTCGGCAAAAGGAATATTGCGCGATATTCCTTTTGCCGAATATTCGAGTTATTCTGATTGGCTCTGATGCAAAAGAAGGGCGGAAAAGATAATCGCGCGATATTCCTTTTGCCGAATATTCGAGTTATTCTGATTGGCTCTGATGCGCCCTTCTTTTGAATATTGCGCGATTATCTTCTCCGCCCTTCTTTTGCCCCCTTATTCTCCTTTCTTTTAAGTAGAGTTAGTGTAGAGTTAGTGTTTAGTGCATATTAGTTTAGTAATACAGGAAATGATCTCCGTTTATGAGAATTTCGCAATCATTTTCGCATTTTGCAAAAAAATTTTTGGATAAAATATCACGAATATTCGATATTAGCGAATATTCGCGAATATTCTTCTATATATCCGCGCAATATCGCGAAATCGAATATGGCGTATTCCGCTCAACACTAATAGGGAGAAAGATGCAGAGAGAGAGAGAGAGAGATACATACAACTACAGAGAGAGAAAGATACAGAGAGCTAGAGAGAGAGATACATAGAGAGAGAGAGAGAGAGAGAGAGAGAGATACAGAGAGAGAGAGAGAGAGATACATAGAACTACAGAGAGAGAAAGATACAGAGAGCTAGAGAGAGAGATACATAGAGAGAGAGAGAGAGAGAGAGATACAGAGAGCTAGATTCAGAGAGCTACAGAGAGAGAGAGATACATAGAGTTTCAGAGAGAGGGAGAGAGAGCGCTACAGAGAGAGAGATACAGAGAGAGATACAGAGAGAGAGATACAGAGAGAGATACAGAGAGAGAGAGAGCAATACACAAAGAGAGAGAGAGAGAGATACAGAAAGATACAGAGAGAGAGAGAGAGAGAGCTACAGAGAGAGATACAGAGAGAGAGAGAGCTACAGAGAGAGATACAGAGAGAGAGGGGAGAGATACAGAGAGAGAGAGAGAGAGAGAGAGAGAGAGAGAAAGAAAGAGAGATACAGAGAGAAAGAGAGATACAGAGAGAGATACAGAGAGAGAGATACAGAGAGCTACAGAGAGAGAGATACACAGAGAGAAAGAGAGAGAGAGAGAGAGAGAGATACACAGAGAGAGATACAGAGAGATACAGAGAGAGAGAGATACCGAGAGAGAGCTACACAGAGAGATACAGAGAGAGATACAGAGAGAGAGATACAGAGAGCTACAGAGAGAGAGATACACAGAGAGAAAGAGAGAGAGAGAGATACACAGAGAGAGATACAGAGAGATACAGAGAGAGAGAGATACCAAGAGAGAGCTACACAGAGAGATACAGAGAGAGATACAGAGAGATACAGAGAGAGAGAGATACATAGAGAGAGAGAGAGAGATACAGAGAGATACAGAGATACAGAGAGAGATATAGAGATATACAGAGAGAGAGAGAGAGAGATACAGAGAGATACAGAGAGAGAGAGAGATACAGAGAGAGAGATACAGAGAGAGAGATACAGAGAGCTACAGAGAGAGAGATACACAGAGAGAAAGAGAGAGAGAGAGATACACAGAGAGAGATACAGAGAGATACAGAGAGAGAGAGATACCAAGAGAGAGCTACACAGAGAGATACAGAGAGAGATACAGAGAGATACAGAGAGAGAGAGATACATAGAGAGAGAGAGAGAGATACAGAGAGATACAGAGATACAGAGAGAGATATAGAGATATACAGAGAGAGAGAGAGAGAGATACAGAGAGATACAGAGAGAGAGAGAGATACAGAGAGAGAGATACAGAGAGAGAGATACAGAGAGCTACAGAGAGAGAGATACACAGAGAGAAAGAGAGAGAGAGAGATACACAGAGAGAGATACAGAGAGATACAGAGAGAGAGAGATACCAAGAGAGAGCTACACAGAGAGATACAGAGAGAGATACAGAGAGATACAGAGAGAGAGAGATACATAGAGAGAGAGAGAGAGATACAGAGAGATACAGAGATACAGAGAGAGATATAGAGATATACAGAGAGAGAGAGAGAGAGATACAGAGAGATACAGAGAGAGAGAGAGATACAGAGAGAGAGATACAGAGAGAGAGATACAGAGAGCTACAGAGAGAGAGATACACAGAGAGAAAGAGAGAGAGAGAGATACACAGAGAGAGATACAGAGAGATACAGAGAGAGAGAGATACCAAGAGAGAGCTACACAGAGAGATACAGAGAGAGATACAGAGAGATACAGAGAGAGAGAGATACATAGAGAGAGAGAGAGAGATACAGAGAGATACAGAGATACAGAGAGAGATATAGAGATATACAGAGAGAGAGAGAGAGAGATACAGAGAGATACAGAGAGAGAGAGAGATACAGAGAGAGAGATACAGAGAGAGAGAGAGATGCAGAGAGAGAAAGAGAGAGAGAGAGAGAGAGAGAGAGAGAGAAAAGCTATATCACACGTTTGCTCCCATGGATTGGTGTCGGGAAAAGGAAGTATTTGATACAATTTTCTGATATGTTGCGCCACCACAAGTGACACAGACGGATGGGGGTCACATAGGTGTGCGGTTGCACCACACACAGGAATGGGATTCTCCTTATCACACAGCTGTGAGCCGGGACTAAATGTTTTCACACGACTTTCATTTTTCTAAATTGCATTCATTCAGAGATGTGTGAATCTTGGGTTAAAAAAAAAATTGTGTGAAAACATTTATAAATATCCCGGAGTTCAATGAGCCACAATTGTTTAGTGCGTTAATAAGTCCTGTATTGGACACTACGGCGCATATATATGCCGCCGTAGCGCATGTCTTTTACGCTACGCCGGCGCAGCGCGGAGAGGCAAGCATGGAATTCACAAAGCAAATGCTCCCAACGTTGCACCGGCGTAACGTAAATTTGTCGGCGTAAGCCGGCCTAAGTCAGCGTAAGTGGAAGTGGGCTGGAAGTGGGCGTGATACATTTAAATGAAGCGTGACCCCATGCAAATGATGGGCTGAGCTTCATCCAAGTACTTAAAATGAACTGCGCATGCGTCATACCTCGGAAGCATCCCAGTGCGCATGCTCACAATCACGTTGAAACAACTGCCTGAGATACATTGAATCACTGCCTACGACGTGAACCTAACTTACGCCCAACCCTATTCACGTACAAAGTAAACAACGTAAATTCGACGGCATTCGTTCCCTGGTCCATACCTTTGCATGGGGAATAACGCCGGACGTACGACCTACGCAAACCGCGTATATTATGCGCCGGGCGCAAGTACGTTCTTGAATCGGCGCATCTCCCTCATTTGCATATTTGAATCGAAAATCAATGGGAGCGTCACATGCGTCCAGCGTAAATATGCGCCCACTCTGCGCCGGCGTAGAAAAGTTACGTCGGTGGGATGAAGCCTATTTTTCTACATATCTTGCTTTGTGGATCGGCACACAGATACGACGGCGCACATTTGTACTTACGATGGCGTATCTGGAGATACGTCGGCGTAAATCCTATATTCTCTATTATATCAGCACTGTCTGCATGGTGGTGCAATATCCTAGTTTGAACACTAGATGGCAGTGGTGTAGCGCTGATTGGTTCTCTCAGAATCCTTTTCCCTACTTCACACTACAGCTCCTGCTATACCCCATTCCCAACACTAGATGGCAGTGTCTGCTCAGCTCTGTACAAGTAAAGCGGTCAATGCTCCGCAATAGTTTGGTAACTTTGTAATAAGTTCTGTATTGGGAACTATTTCCTCTCTATCATATCATCCTTGATATTCACTCACCGGCCACTTTATTAGGTACACCTGTTCAATTGCTCGGTCACACAAATTGCTAATCAGCCAATCACATGGCAGGAACTCAATGCATTTAGAGACGTGGTGAAGACGACTTGCTGTTGTTCAAACCGAGCATCAGGATGAAGAAGAAAGGGGATGGAAGTGACTTTGAACGTGGCACGGTTGTTGGTGGCGGACGGGCCGGTCTGAGTATTTCTGGGATTTTCACACACAACCATCTCTCGGGATTACAGAGAATGGCGTTTACCGACAGCGACAGTACCGAGGGCGGAGTCAGCGAAAGACTTAAAGCGGAGCTCCACCCACTTTTGAGAGGTGTCTTAACCCCCCTGGCGGTATTCCCGAGTCAGACTCGGGCTCGCCTCGCTGTATCCACAGCCTTGGTTTACTTACCTTGTCCCTGGATCCTGCGATGCATCCCCGCTGTGTGAGCGAGTGGGTGCTCGCTCGATTCACACAGTGTCCACGTGTGCCGTCGATCTCCGTTCCCTGCGACGTTACGACGCACGGGGGCGGAGATCGACGCCATATTCAAAAAAGTAAACAAACACATTACATACAGTATACTGTTATCTTATAGATAATATATCTTTCTCCCTGCAAACTGTAGATTGTCCATAGCAACCAAAAGTGTCCCTTTATGTCAAAAATGGTTTTAGATCAGCTAGAAAACAGCGATAATAAATTATAATCACTTGCAGAATTAAGCGATAGCGATTTGTTGGGGAATTTGTCATTAAAAAAAAAAATAATGACAGCGACAATTCTGCAACTGAGGAAATTTCTGTGATTTTGATTTGATTACATTATTGAATAATTTTTATTATAATTATATTATTATTTGTTATAATTATTCATAGTTATTTATTATATTATAATTTATCATTTTTTTTTAAAAATAATTCATACCCGGGATGTCTACTAGACTCTTGTTTGGTCAGATTTAAGTGAATTATTCCTAAAAATTACAGGCCTACAGTATAAAACGCCAAATTTCCTTGCAAATAATGGTACCGCTTTCAGCACCTAAAATCTGAAAGAATCATACCGCCAGGGAGGTTAAACGAAAGATCACTCCTCCACCCCTTGTTTTTGGATATTTGGATTTGGATATTGAAAACAATCTCTCTCTCTCTGTATCTCTCTCAATCTCTCTGTATCTCTCTCTCTCTCTGTATCTCTCTCTCTCTGTATCTCTCTCTCTCTCTCTCTGTATCTCTCTCAATCTCTCTGTATCTCTCTCTCTCTGTATCTCTCTCTCTCTCTGTATCTCTGTATCTCTCTCAATCTCTCTGTATCTCTCTCTCTCTGTATCTCTCTCTCTCTGTATCTCTCTCTCTCTCTCTGTATCTCTCTCTCTCTGTATCTCTCTCTCTCTGTAGCTCTCTGTATCTCTCTCTCTGTATCTCTCTCTCTCTCTGTTACTCTCTCTCTGTATCTTTCTCTCTATATCTCTCTCTCTCTCTGTATCTCTCTCTCTCTCTCTCTTTGTATCTCTCTCTCTCTGTGTATCTCTCTCTCTGTATCTCTCTCTCTGTATCTCTCTCTCTCTCTGTATCTCTCTCAATCTCTCTGTATCTCTCTCTCTCTGTATCTCTCTCAATCTCTCTGTATCTCTCTCTCTCTCTCTCTGTATCTCTCACTCTCTCTCTCTCTGTATCTCTCTCTCTCTCTGTAGCTCTCTGTAGCTCTCTCTCTCTCTCTGTATCTCTCTCTCTGTATCTCTCTCTCTGTTACTCTCTCTCTGTATCTTTCTCTCTATCTCTCTCTCTCTCTGTATCTCTCTCTCTCTCTCTCTCTCTCTCTGTATCTCTCTCTCTGTATCTCTCTCTCTCTGTATCTCTCTCTCTCTCTGTATCTCTCTCTCTGTATCTCTCTCTCTCTGTATCTCTCTCTCCCTCTCTCTCTCTCTGTATCTCTCTCTCTCTCTGTATCTCTCTCTCTGTATCTCTCTCTCTCTGTATCTCTCTCTTTGTATCTCTCTCTCTCTCTGTATCTCTCTCTGTATCTTTCTGTATCTCTCTCTCTGTATCTCTCTCTGTATCTCTCTCTCTGTATCTCTCTCTCTGTATCTCTCTCTCTGTCTCTCTCTCTCTCTGTATCTCTCTCTCTGTATCTCTCTCTCTCTGTATCTCTCTCTCTCTCTTCCCTTAGTTGGAATGGCGGCGCCAGCACCCGATCCGATAGATGGATCGGCCTCGGGGGACCAACATCGCGGGCTCCCTGGACAGGTAAGTGTCCTCATTTAAAGTCAGCAGCTACCAGTGTTTGTAGCTGCTGACTTTACAAAAAAAATGTGGCTGCACTGATGGGCACTGATAAGGTGGCACTGATGGGCACCGATAAGGTGGCACCAATGAGGTGGCACTAATAAAGGTGGCACTGATGGGAACCAATGAGGTGGCACTGATAAAGGTGGCACTGATGGGCACTGTTGATGGTCACTGATAGGTGGCACTGATAGGCGGCGGGCACTGGTATGTGGCACTGATGGCCACTCATAGGTGGCACTGATGGGCACTCATAGGCGGCACTGATGGGCACTCATAGGCGGAACTGATGGGTACTTATGGGTGGCACTGATGGGTAATTATGGGTGGCACTGATGGGTGGCACACATGGGCACTGATAGGTGGGCACAGATGGTCACTGAGAGGTGGCACTGATGGACACTGAGGGGTGGCACTGATGGTGGCATTGCTGGGCATCACTTTTTTAAATGTTTCCTATATTGTGCCCATGTTGCCAGTCAGTACCCATTTGTGGGTACTGATTGGGATCTATTACATATATTTTTTTAACATGTGGATGGCCATGGGGGATGTACCTGGCCATCCAGGTTGCCCCCTTCCCTGGTGGTCTTGGTGGCTTCCCTGGTAGTCCAGTGTGGGAATCCGAGGGGGGGCTGCACTGATAAACAATCAGCATATACCCCCCCTGTCAGGAGAGCCGCCGATCAGCTCTCCTCTACTCTTGTCTGACAGACGCGAGTGCGGAAGAGCCGATCAACGGCTCTTCCTGTTTTCATCGTGATCAGCTGTGATTGGGCACGGCTGATCACGTGGTAAAGAGCCTCCGCCGGGGGCTTTTTACCGAGATCAGAGATGCAGGGTGTCAGACTGACGCCCCGCAACACTGATCGCCGCGCTGCGCGTGCTGCCATATTATCCTGCTGGACGTCAATAGATGTCCAGTCAGGATAACAGAACCACTTCCCGGACTTCAATTGTCTATTGACCGGGCGGGAAGGGGTTAACCACTTCAGGACCTGCGCATGACTATATACGTCCTCTTTTTGAAGAGGGATATCGCGGTAACCACTGGTGTCCATCTCTTAGGGCGGCGGTCCTGTAAACGATAATGATGGTCTCTGCGGCGGATTTGCCGCAAGATCACCGTTATCGGCGGCGGGAGAGGGCCCCTCTCCCGCCGCTCATCCGCACTCTCTGCCGACGGAGGCGGAGGCGATCGGGTCTTTCTCTCTCTGTGGCATGGATACGAGTGAGGGCAAGATGGCCCCCAACCGTCTCCATACCATAACCATTTAAGTGTAAATATGAGACGTGACGTCTTTTTGACCCCCCAGATCTCATATATAAGAGGACCTGTCATGCTTTTTTCTATTACAAGGGATGTTTACATTCACAGTAATAGGAATAAAAGTGATCCAATTTTTTTTTGTTTTTTAAAACAGTGTAAAAAGAAATGAAATCAAGTAAAATAAATAATAATAAAAAAATGTAAAGCGCCCTGCCAAGACAACGCGCAGAAGCGAACGCATACGTGAGCAGCGCCCGCATATGAAACCGGTGTTCAAACCGCACACGTGAGGTATCGCCGCAATCGTTAGAGCGAGAGCAATAATTCTAGCCCTAGACCTCCTCTGTATCTCAAAACATGCTACCTGTAGAATTTTTTTAAACGTCGCCTATCGAGATTTTTAAGGGTAAAAGTTTGACGCCATTCCACGAGCGGACGCAATTTTGAAGCGTGACATGTTGGGTATCAAATTACTCGGCGTAACGTTGTCTTTTACAATATGAAAAAAATTGGGCTAACTTTACTGTTGTCTTATTTTTTTATTCAAAAAAGTGAATTTTTCCCTAAAAAAGTGCGCTTGTAAGACCGGCGCGCAAATACGGTGTGACAAAAAGTATTGAAATGACCGCCATTTTATTCTCTAGGTGGTTAGAAAAAAAAATATATATATATATAATGTTTGGGGGTTCTAAGTAATTTTCTAGCAAAAAAAACTTGTAAACACCGAGGCCCGGATTCAGATACTTTTGCGTATCTTTCGGCAGGCATAGCGCATCTCAGAGAGGCGAGTACCGTATTCAGAAACAACTTGCGCCCGAAGTTACGGAGGAGTAGCGTAAATGGGCCGGCGTAAGCCCGTGTATTTCAAAGTAGGGGGCGTGTTGTATGATAATGAAGCGTGTAGGCAGGTAGGGGACTTTGTGGGCGGACGTGCGGCGGGGCTGTGTGGGCGGACATGCAAGGAGGCTGTGTGGGCGGACGTGCAAGGAGGCTGTGTGGGCGGAAGTGCAAGGAGGCTGTGTGGGCGGACGTGCAAGAAGGCTGTGTGGGCGGACGTGCGGCGGGGCTGTATGAGCGGACATGCAAGGAGGCTGTGTGGGCAAACGTGCGGCGGGGCTGTGTGTGCAGACATGCAAGGAGGCTGTGTGGGTGGACATGCAAGGAGGCTGTGTGGGCGGACGTGCAAGGAGGCTGTGTGGGCGGACGTGCAAGGAGGCTGTGTGGGCGGACGTGCGGCGGGGCTGTGTGGGTGGACATGCAAGGAGGCTGTGTGGGCGGACGTGCGGTGGGGCTGTGTGGGCGGACATGCGGCGGGGCTGTGTGGGCGGACGTGCGGCGGGGCTGTGTGGGCGGACGTGCGGCGGGGCTGTGTGGGCGGACATGCAAGGAGGCTGTGTGGGCGGAAGTGCAAGGAGGCTGTGTGGGCGGACGTGCAAGAAGGCTGTGTGGGCGGACGTGCGCCGGGGCTGTGTGAGCGGACATGCAAGGAGGCTGTGTGGGCGGAAGTGTGGCGGGGCTGTGTGGGCGGACGTGCGGCGGGGCTGTGTGGGCAGAAGTGCGGCGGGGCTGTGTGGGCAAACGTGCGGCGGGGCTGTGTGTGCAGACATGCAAGGAGGCTGTGTGGGTGGACATGCAAGGAGGCTGTGTGGGCGGACGTGCAAGGAGGCTGTGTGGGCGGACGTGCAAGGAGGCTGTGTGGGCGGACGTGCGGCGGGGCTGTGTGGGCGGACGTGCAAGGAGGCTGTGTGGGCGGACGTGCGGTGGGGCTGTGTGGGCGGACATGCTGCGGGGCTGTGTGGGCGGACGTGCGGCGGGGCTGTGTGGGTGGACGTGCGGTGGGGCTGTGTGGGCGGACATGCAAGGAGGCTGTGTGGGCGGACATGTGGCGGGGCTGTGTGGGCGGACATGCGGCGGGGCTGTGTGGGCGGACGTGCAGCGGGGCTGTGTGGGCGGACGTGCGGCGGGGCTGTGTGGGCGGACGTGCGGCGGGGCTGTGTGGGCGGACATGCAAGGAGGCTGTGTGGGCGGAAGTGCAAGAAGGCTGTGTGGGCGGACATGCAAGGAGGCTGTGTGGGCGGAAGTGCAAGGAGGCTGTGTGGGCGGACGTGCAAGAAGGCTGTGTGGGCGGACGTGCGCCGGGGCTGTGTGAGCGGACATGCAAGGAGGCTGTGTGGGCGGAAGTGTGGCGGGGCTGTGTGGGCGGACGTGCGGCGGGGCTGTGTGGGCAGAAGTGCGGCGGGGCTGTGTGGGCAAACGTGCGGCGGGGCTGTGTGTGCAGACATGCAAGGAGGCTGTGTGGGTGGACATGCAAGGAGGCTGTGTGGGCGGACGTGCAAGGAGGCTGTGTGGGCGGACGTGCAAGGAGGCTGTGTGGGCGGACGTGCGGCGGGGCTGTGTGGGCGGACATGCAAGGAGGCTGTGTGGGCGGACGTGCGGTGGGGCTGTGTGGGCGGACAGGCTGCGGGGCTGTGTGGGCGGACGTGCGGCGGGGCTGTGTGGGTGGACGTGCGGTGGGGCTGTGTGGGCGGACATGCAAGGAGGCTGTGTGGGCGGACATGCGGCGGGGCTGTGTGGGCGGACATGCGGCGGGGCTGTGTGGGCGGACGTGCGGCGGGGCTGTGTGGGCGGACGTGCGGCGGGGCTGTGTGGGCGGACGTGCGGCGGGGCTGTGTGGGCGGACATGCAAGGAGGCTGTGTGGGCGGAAGTGCAAGGAGGCTGTGTGGGCGGACGTGCAAGAAGGCTGTGTGGGCGGACGTGCGCCGGGGCTGTGTGAGCGGACATGCAAGGAGGCTGTGTGGGCGGAAGTGTGGCGGGGCTGTGTGGGCGGACGTGCGGCGGGGCTGTGTGGGCAGAAGTGCGGCGGGGCTGTGTGGGCAAACGTGCGGCGGGGCTGTGTGTGCAGACATGCAAGGAGGCTGTGTGGGTGGACATGCAAGGAGGCTGTGTGGGCGGACGTGCAAGGAGGCTGTGTGGGCGGACGTGCAAGGAGGCTGTGTGGGCGGACGTGCGGCGGGGCTGTGTGGGCGGACATGCAAGGAGGCTGTGTGGGCGGACGTGCGGTGGGGCTGTGTGGGCGGACATGCTGCGGGGCTGTGTGGGCGGACGTGCGGCGGGGCTGTGTGGGTGGACGTGCGGTTGGGCTGTGTGGGCGGACATGCAAGGAGGCTGTGTGGGCGGACATGCGGCGGGGCTGTGTGGGCGGACGTGCGGCGGGGCTGTGTGGGCGGACGTGCGGCGGGGCTGTGTGGGCGGACATGCAAGGAGGCTGTGTGGGCGGACATGCAAGGAGTGTGGGTGGACGTGCAGCGGGGCTGTGTGGGCGGACATGCAAGGAGGCTGTGTGGGCGGACATGCAAGGAGGCTGTGTGGGCGGACATGCAAGGAGGCTGTGTGGGCGGACGTGCGGTGGGGCTGCGTGGGCGGACATGCAAGGAGGCTGTGTGGGCGGACATGCAAGGAGGCTGCTTGGGCGGACATGCAAGGAGGCTGTGTGGGCGGACATGCAAGGAGGCTGTGTGGGCTTACATGCAAGGAGGCTGTGTGGGCGGACGTGCGGTGGGGCTGCGTGGGCGGACATGCAAGGAGGCTGTGTGGGCGGACGTGCGGCGGGGCTGTGTGGGCGGACATGCAAGGAGGCTGTGTGGGCGGAAGTGCGGCAATGGCGGCGATTTCTCTGCTGCACCTAGAGATAGCGCAGACTTTGCGGCCCGCCGGTAAACAGGCTGTGGCCCGGGGTTGGAGACCCCTGCTATAATATATTTAACAAAAAAAAGCATATATAATGTAAAAGATGAAGTTACACCGAGTAAATTGATACCTAACATGTCACACTTTATAATTGCGCACACTCGTGGAATGGCGCCAAATAGAACAGATAATAGAAAACGCTTCCAGTGGGACGTTTAGCGGAGCGAAAGGGAAGCAAATAAGAGGCGTTGGTTGCCGGGGGTTACAGAGACTCTCGGAAACGGTGCCTGAAGGTCCCTCCTGGTTGCCCGCTCTGCTCTGTCACTTTAAATTCTGTACGGGGGGGAGGGGTGTTCCAGCAGAGCGCGGGATATAATCGGAGTGGGATCCCGGTCCCGTGATCAGGAAATTGCAAAACTCGGCACAGAAGAGCAGAACTTCTCTTTTTCATTATTTATTGTTAACAACAGAACTCAGCAAAACATAAAAATAATCCCCCGGGTTTTATCACAACGTCCTCTTCTGCGGTTTCATCTTTTATTGAGAAGGAAGTACAAAGAGGATGTGGAGTTTGGCTGAAAATGTCTCCAAAATGAAGCCGATCTCCGCTGTAGATAAAATAAGAGAACAAAATATAACACAATATAAAACAATACAATGTAACATAATATAATGCAATGTAATAAAATACAACACAATGTGATACAAGGTAACATAACACAACATAACATAATATAATACAATATAACATAACACAACATAATACAGTGGAACCTCGGATTGCGAGTAATGCGGTTAACAAACGTTTCGCAATACGAGCATTTAAAAATAAAAAAATCCTGACTCGGTTTGAGAGTGTTGTCTCGCAAAACAAGCAGGATTCAAGTAGGGTTGTCCCGAAACTGATACCAGTATCGATATCGGGACCGATACAGAGTATTTGCGGGAGTACTTGTATTCCCGCAAATACCCCGATACCTAAATAGAATACTCCCCCCCCCCCGCCGCCGCAAAGCCGCCACGTTAATCCCCATGCAATAGAGCGCGCATTACAAGTATTCGTTTGTATACTTGTAATGCCCGCCTCGCCATGTATAGACACTCCCCCTTGCTCGGGATTGGACGGATCCGTCCAATCCCGAGAAGGGGAGTGTCTATACATGGCCCGGCAGGCATTACAATACAAACGAAAGCTTGTAATGCAGGGGGATTAACGCGGCGGTATGCGGCGGCATCATATCAGGTATGGGGGACATACATGGCTGCAATATGTGGGGGGAAATGGCTGCATCTACGAGGGACATGGCTTCAACTGTGGGGGGGACATGGCTGCATATGTGGGGGACATACATGGCTGCATCTGTGGGGGGACATGGCTGCATCTGTGGGGGGACATGGCTAGAGGGACATGGCTGCATATGTGGGGGACATGGCTAGAGGGACATGGCTAGAGGGACATGGCTGCATATGTGGGGGACATGGCTAGAGGGACATGGCTAGAGGGACATGGCTGCATATGTGGGGGACATGGCTAGAGGGACATGGCTAGAGGGACATGGCTGCATATGTGGGGGACATGGCTAGAGGGACATGGCTGCATATGTGGGGGACATGTCTAGAGGGACATGGCTAGAGGGACATGGCTGCATATGTGGGGGACATGGCTAGAGGGACATGGCTAGAGGGACATGGCTAGAGGGACATGGCTGCATATGTGGGGGACATGGCTAGAGGGACATGGCTAGAGGGACATGGCTAGAGGGACATGGCTGCATATGTGGGGGACATGGCTGGGGGGACATGGCTGCATATATGGGGGACATGGCTGCATTTGGGGACACATTAAAAAAAGTATCGGTATTCGGTATCGGCGACTACTTGAAAAAAGTATCGGTACTTGTACTCGTTCCTAAAAAACTGGTATCGGGACAACCCTAGATTCAAGCCACAGTGGTGTGTAGTACTGCATTTGGCCTGAGGTGGGGGGGGGGGGCGCCGGACTGGCGCCGTTCAGAAATTCCCGGGAAGATTCGCAAAGACGCAGAAATACTCCGTTCCCGAGGCTTGCCGAGGTCAGCTGAGGTGTCCTCGGGCCTTTCCTGGCCGTTTCCAAGGCTCTCCGGCGCCCACCCCCCGCCTCTGGCCACATGCGGTATTGCATGCCATTGAAGTGAAGGAGGAACAAATTATTTTCGTTTCCATTGACTTCTATGGGGAAACTCGCTTTGATATGCGAGTGCTTTGGATTACGAGCGTTCTCCTGGAACGGATAATACTAGTAATCCGAGGTTTCGCTGTATAATACAATACAATGTGATACAAAGTAACAAATTATAATACAACCTAACATAATATATTACAATGCAATTTAATCAAATATAATATAACATAATACAAAATAATATAAAATATAAAATAACATAACAATAAAATAATTCAATATACTATAGTATAATACGGTATAATGTGATACAGTGTAATATAATATAATATAATGCAATCTAATCAAATATAACATAATACAATATAATACAATCCTATATAACATAATATAATACAATACAATATAATGTGATGCAATATAATATAATACAATATAATATAATATAATACAATATTATTTACAGTAAGTGTTGGTGTTCTGTCGAGGAGTGCCCCCCCATAGTGCCCAGGATGAAAGGCTCAGCGCCATGCGTCATAGCACAACTGGCGCATGCGCACATCGTAGGAGGTGTCTCTCGATGGGAGATACCATTTCACAGCCACAATTAAAACCTGTACAAACAGCGGGGGAAACCGGACCATCGGCACATCGTAAAGCCGCCCCGCAACAGCGAGGCACAATGTGAGAACTACACACCCCCCCCCCCCCCCCACTGTTTGTATAGGTTTGTGCCTGTGAAATGTTATCTCCCATTGAGAGACGCCTCCTACGATGTGCGCTTGGTTACTCCAGCTGATCGGCATCTCAGCTGGAGTGAGGCACCGTCCTGCGCATGCGCGGGCACTACTCGATGGGGGTGGGCACTCCTCGACAGAACACTGGTTCATACTAGTTCCGACTCTGAAGCCACACCGCACAGCGCGACCTCAGCGCCGCGGCTCGCAAACTACTTCTTTAATAGAAGTCACTGCAACCGCTCCGAAGTCGCCCCCAGGTAATGCAGGAACCATCGGAGTGTCTCGAGTTCCTCCTATCAGAACGGTTCCATTGCACTGCATGGAGTGCGGCTTGTTAGGCGGGTAAGGTCACCTGACAGGGTGCCCCAGTGTGAACCGGAACTTATACAATACAATGTAACATATTATAATATAATGCAATATAATATACAATAATACAATACAATGTAAAACAATGTAATATAATATAAGATAATACAATATAATATACAGCAGTGATGGTGAACCTTGGCACCCCAGATGTTTTGGAACTACATTTCCCATGATGCTCCACTACACTGCAGAGTGCCTGAGCATTATGGGAAATGTAGTTCCAAAACATCCGGGGTGCCAAGGTTCACCATCACTGATATACAGTAATACAATACAATATAATGTAATACAATATAATATAATACAATACAATGGGATACAATGTAATTTTACAATGTAACTCTGATTTTTTAAGAGGACCTGCTATATCCAAAGAACATTTCTCCCAATTTTTTACGAGGGACATTTAAGGGCGATAGCGACTTGCGGTGTTGCTCGGCGCGCTGTGGCAAAAACGGGGTGTCGGGTAAATCATGGCAGCCAGGAGGGGACAATCTTCCTCAATGCCAGGGGTGATGCTCAGATTGTAAAAAAATAAAAACAGAAATTAGTAGTAGTGCAGTAAAAATGCCCAGTTGAGCTGCGTTTTTGCCACCTGCTAACCGCCCCCTTAAAGTGCAATATAATAATAATGTTGATAATATTAATAGTAATAATGACAATGATATCCATAATAGAATAATAATAATATTAATAAGAACAATAATGATGATAAAGATAATAATAAAATATAACAATAATATTATTAATAAATATAATAACAACAGCAATACATATAAATATAGTGATAATAATAATAGCAATAATAATAATGACAATGATAATAATAATACAATTAATAATAATGAAAAATATAATAATAATAGTAATAATAATAATAATAATAATAACAATGATAATAATAAGAAAATTAATAAAAATGACAAATATAATAATAATAGTAATAATAATGACAATGATGACCATAATAAAATTATAATAATAATATTAATAAGAACAATAATGATGATGAAGATAATAATATTAATAACTATAATCACAACAGTAATAATGAAAAATATTGTGATAATAATATTAATAAAAATATAATAATAATAATAATAATAATAATAATAATAATAATGATATTAATGACAATGATAATAAAAATAATGCTAAAAATAATAAGAATTAAAAATATCAATTAAAATATAATAATAATAATGACAATGATAATAATAATACAATTAATAAAAATGACAAATATAATAATAATAGTAATAATAATGACAATGATAACCATAATAAAATAATAATAATAATAATCATATTGATAAGAACAATAATGATGATGAAGATAATAATAAAATATATTAATAATAACAACAATATTAATAATAAATATAATAACAACAGCAATACATATAAATATAGTGATAATAATAATAATGACAAATATAATAATAATATTAATAATAATGACAATGATAACCATGATAAAATAATAATAATAATAATGATGAAGAAAATAATATTAATAATAATAATAATAATAACTATAATCACAACAGTAATAATGAAAAATATTGTGATAATAATATTAATGAAAATATAATAATAATAATAATAATAATAATAATAATAATATTAATGATAGTAATGACAATGACAATAAAAATAATGCTAAAAATAATAAGAATTAAAAATATCAATTAAAATATAATAATAATGATGATAAAATGATAATAATATAAATAACAATGATGATGAAAATAAAAAGGTTACAAATAATAATAATAATAATAATAATCCCATTGCCTATATAATAGATGAGCGCTGTACGGACAATGCACAACAATAAAGTAGACGACACGGAACGCCCACACATCACTGTCCGTACAGAGCACTGTCCTCCAATGAGAACGCCGATCCTCCGTCACATGACCCGCCCTGGAAATCCTCCGTACAGCGGAGAGAGGAAAGAAGGGGCGGTGTTTACAGTAGGCGGGAAGGGAGAGGCGTGGCCTACATACGTTATTTTGTACGGGGAGGGCGGGGTTTGGTGTCAGTGATTTGTGTATGATTTACTCTCGCAGCGTGACGGGGCGGAGTAGCTGGGAGGAGCCTCTCGCTCAGTATTCCGTACATGCGCAGTGTGGCTGTGTCGATGGATAGGCGTGGGTAGAAGTCTCCGCCTCCTGTCCCTCCCCAGGCTCCTCCCCCCAGTCTCGGCCTCGGTCGGGGTGTCGGAGGCCAGAGCTGTCAGTGCGGAGAGATCGGAGAGATCGGAGGAGATCGGACAGTCCGTGTACAGGGAGGTGGAGATCGGCTCTCAGTGTCTCCACAGGTGGAGGATTTGGGGTACAGATTCAGCCATTGGTCAGTCTAGTGGCCCCTGGGGGTCCATATTAGGTTTAGGAGACAGTCAGGGACTCCATTAGGTTTTTGGGGGTTCTCAGGGGGTCAGTATAGGGTCTTGGGGGTCCCCGGACGTCCATGATTGGTGCAGGGTCCAATTGGGGCCAGGTTTAAGTATTGGGGGCCCTTGGAAGGTGTATATTGGGTGCTGGGGTCCTCAGAAGGTACGTTTTAGGTGTTAGGGGCCCTTAGGGGGTGTATATTGGGTGCTTGAGCCCTTGGAAGGTCCACATTGGGTGTCAGGAGCCCACAGAAGGTCCATAGTGGGTGTTGGGGTCCCCTAGGAGGTCCATATTGAGTGTTGGGGGCCCTTGGAGGTCAGTTTTAGATGATGGTGACCCTTGGATGGTCCATAGTGGGTGTTGTGGACCCCTAGGAGGTCCATATTGAATGTTGGGGGCCCTCGGAGGTCCGTTTTATGTGTCAGGGGCCCTTGGAAGGTCCTTAGTGGGCGTTGGAGGCCTTTGAAAGGTCAGTTTTAGGTGTTGGGGGCCCTTGGAAGGTCCATCTCAAGTGTTTGGAGTCCTTGGAAAGTCTTTATTGGGTGTTGGGGGTCAGTCGGGCTCTTTGGGTGTGGGGGGTAATTTGGGCTCCTTGTTGGGGGTCAGTCGGGCTCTTTGAGTATAGGGGGTCAGTATTGGCTGTTGGGGGGTCAGTCAGGCTTTGTATTGAACTTGCACAGGACAGACTGTGAAGTGCTAGGGGGCCCCCATGTCTGGCGGGGCCCGGTCCCTCAGCCCCCCCCTTGTACATGCGGAGCAGATGTGGCGCAGTCCCCGGACAGATCCCTCCCCCGAGGAACATTGTGGAGTGGCTCCTCCCCCCATGTGAGGACCATGTGACCAGCCCACCCCTCTCTCCTTCCCCCCCGGGGAATGTCCGCACGTCTTTGATATGGAATTGGATGGAGATCCGGAGTCCGGGGCCCCCCATGGATGTACTCTGACCAGTCAAGGCTCCTTCCGCCTGCGGCCCTCCTCCTACCGGGCCCTCCGCAGCGCCGTCTCCAACTTGGCCCGCATCGACGACTTCTACTGCGAGAGGATCGGGACCGGCTTCTTCTCCGAGGTCTACAAGGTAGGACGATGATTGTACCGTGCTGTGTGTGCGCTGTACTGACAGATAGCTGGGGGTCCCTGGAACCTACCACAATGTCCCGGGGGGGGGCCCCAGCGACTCCTGCAATGCATTGGGGCCTCCGAGAACCTCTTACACTACGTATGGGACCTCCAGAGCCTCCCACAAACCACTGGTCCCCATAGGCCCTCTAAAAGTGTAGTGGGGGCCCCTCCCATGGTCATGATCCCCTAGAGCCTCCTGTGGTGCAGTGGGGTCCACCGGGGCTTTGTACAATGTCCTAGGGGCCCCAGAACCTCAATTATGCTTATAAACGCAGTCTTACCCATGGGCCTCGATGTGTATGACTCAAGCTACCTACCATGCACTGAGGGCCCCAGAGTCTCAACCAATGTCCTAAGGGCCCCCAGCGCTATCTGCAAAGCATAGCCCCCCCGGAGCCTTACACAATACCCAGGGGACCCCAACGACTCCTGCAGTGTACCTTGGCCCCCAGAGCCTTGTCCAATATCGTAGGGCCCAAGAGCCATATGGAGCCCCCAAGAGCCTTACACAATACCCAGGGGACCCCAAAGACTCCTACAATGTACCTGGGCGCCTAGAGTGCCTGGCACAATGTGATGGGGGGGCCCCCAGACTCTTGGCTAGTGCAGTGGGGCCCTAGAGAGCCTTGCATGATGTGGTGGGGGGCCCCCAGAGTCTCCTGCAATGCTCTGGCCCATTGACTTGTATGGGATGGTGGTGGGCGGAGTCACAGGATTGTATTGATACTTTTCCTATACATTGTATCTGATGGATCTTCTGTGTATCTCTATGGGGGACAGTGGGGGGGGGGGGGAGTGTCAGGTTTGATAGGACGGCCGTATAGTTGGGGGCGGGGACTGTGTGATGAGATGTTCTCGCTCCGCCCACTACAACTCTCATCATCCATAATTCACATCTCCCGTATCCACACATCACCCGCCGAGCCATTTATCATACCTGCCTGTATCGCGGGGGTCACCGATATTACTGGGGTTACTACCTGGGGGGGGGGTCTCCTGTACTATGGGGTACCCTCCTGGGGGGGGGGGATCGCTTTTACTATGGGGGTCACCACCTGGTAGAGAATCACCGATATTACTGGAGTCACCACCTGGGAGGGGGATCACTTGTACTACTGGGGTCACAGCATGGGAGGGGGATCACCTGTACTACTGGGGTCACCGTCTGGGAGGGGGATCACCTATACTACTGGGGGTCACCGTCTGGGAGGGGGATCACCTGTACTACTGGGGTCACAGCATGGGAGGGGGATCACCTGTACTACTGGGGGTCACCGTCTGGGAGGGGGATCACCTGTACTACTGGGGTCACAGCATGGGAGGGGGATCACCTGTACTACTGGGGGTCACCGTCTGGGAGGGGGATCACCTGTACTACTGGGGTCACAGCATGGGAGGGGGATCACCTGTACTACTGGGGGTCACCGTCTGGGAGGGGGATCACCTGTACTACTGGGGGTCACCGTCTGGGAGGGGATCACCTGTACTACTGGGGTCACAGCATGGGAGGGGGGTCACCTGTACTACTGGGGGTCACCGTCTGGGAGGGGGATCACCTGTACTACTGGGGGTCACCGTCTGGGAGGGGGATCACCTGTACTACTGGGGTCACAGCATGGGAGGGGGATCACCTGTACTACTGGGGGTCACCGTCTGGGAGGGGGATCACCTGTACTACTGGGGGTCACCGTCTGGGAGGGGGATCACCTGTACTACTGGGGGTCACTGTCTGGGAGGGGGATCACCTGTACTACTGGGGTCATCACCTGTACTACTGGGGGTCACCGTCTGGGAGGGGGATCACCTGTACTACTGGGGTCTCTACCTGGGAGGGGATCACCTCTACCATGTGGGGGGGTCAGTGTCTGGTATTGGGTCACCTGTACCATGTGGGGGGGTCAGTGTCTGGTAGGTCATCTGTACTGTGAGGGGGGGGGGGGGTCAGTGTCTGGAATTTGGGTCACCTGTACTTTGTGGGGGGTCAGTGTTAGGTAGGAGGTCATCTGTACTATGTGGGGGGTCAGTATCTGGTAGGAGGTCATCTGTACTTTGTGGGGGGGGGGGGTCAGTGTCTGGTAGGAGGTCACCTGTAGCATGTGGGGGGTCGGTGTCAGTGTTTGGTAGGAGGTCACCTGTACTATGTGGGGGGTCAGTGTCTAGTAGGAGGTCATCTGTACTTTGTGGGGGGTTAGTGTCTGGTAGGAGGTCACCTGTACTATGTGGGGGGTCGGTGTCAGTGTTTGGTAGGAGGTCACCTGTACTATGTGGGGGGTCAGTGTCTAGTAGGAGGTCACCACATACTGTCCTATAAAGCCGGACTATAAACTGTCATCTCATTTTACTCTCCGGCATCTGGCACACACCCAGCAATCACCTCTATGATCCCTCTTATCATTTACATTTTATGGCCGGGATGTCACCCAACAAAACCTTTTATTACTATGGAATGAGGTCATCCAACTCTACGGCTCCATGTACATTACACACATTGCTCACAACATCCCTCTGTATCTCCGATCCCTCCATAGCTCTGATCCCTCCATAGCCCTTATCCCTCCCTCCAAACCCGTTTGGATCTGATCCCTCTATAGCTCTGATCTGATTGTACGGACGTCGGACATGGGTGAGAAGATCCCTCCGTACGTTTCGTCTGGGTCTGCACCTGAAGGGTGATACTCAATCTCCTCCCCATCTGTGCTCATTGACAGGTTCTCTTCACCTCCATTGAGGACAGCGCCTGTCTGGTGGTGCGATACCGAGGGGGGGGGGGGTGCTGGGTGTGAGTCATGTCATGTGACGTGACGTGGAGTGTGTGCTCTGCAGATCAGTGCTGGAAATAACGGTTATTCTAATCTGATAATCTTATTAAAGCTTCTGAGCAAGTCTCATGATGGCTAAAGAGTTTCCTGTAAATGGGGGGAGGGGGGAGTCTGGAGATATTCATCTTTTATTAACCAATATTTGTAGAGTTCCTCCACAGACCTGGACTTCCTCCTCCTGATGGGGGACGCTCTGGTGGTTGCTAGGGTGACGGGGGGACGCTCTGGTGGTTGGAAGGTAGCCCACCCAATAAAATACCCACCTTCAGCGCCACCGATGAGATCTTGACCATTGAGCAGGAGAGTTAGAAGGGTTTATTGGACAATCTCACTAAAAGTGGAGTTGTCCTTCTTCTTTTTATATTTTTTTTTTTACGCGCCTTTTCAGCACCTTTAGGCAGTTCCAGCCGACAGATGTTGGCACGTCGGTGATCAGCACTGCGGGGTATGCCTTGTACACACGCTCGCAATTTCCGACCAACAGATGTTCGATGTGAGCTTGTTGTCGGAAATTCCGAAAAACTTGCTGTTGGAAATTCCCAGCGTGTGTACAGAATACGCATGCTCGGAATCGAGCAGAAGAGCGCAACTGGCTATTGAACTTAATTTTCCCCGGCTCGTCGTGCGTCGCCGCGTTCCTGACGTTTTCGGAATTCCCGACAATATTTGTGTGACCGTGTGTATGCAAGACAAATTTGAGCCAACATCCGTCGGGGGGGGGGGGGGGGTCGGGGAATCCACGGTTTTGTTGTCGGAATGTCCGATCGTCTGTACGCGGCCTTAGACTAAAGAACGCTCGTGTTCTAGGCGTTTCCGGTAGGGTTGTCCCGATACCACTTTTTTAAGACCGAGTACAAGTACCGATACTTTTTTTTTCATGTACTTGCCGATACCGAATACCGATACTTTTTTACAATTATTTTTATTATTTATTGCCATTTTCTTTTCTTAGCCCTGTTGGGGGGCTTTGGTGAGATATCAGGGGTCATAACAGACGCCTGAAATCTCACCTTTTGAGACAGAGAAAGGGACTAGGGACACAGATTCCCCAGTCCCTTTCTCGGCTGCACTGGAAATGAATGGACAGGAGACAGCGGCTCCTCTCCATTCATAAACTGAAGCATCGTAATCACAGGTTACGATGCTCAGTTATGTGACTGGACAGTGTCCGTGTCGCTGACTCTGTTCATTCAGAAAAGGTAGGAGCCGGTTTAGCGGCTCCTACCGCCGCTCTCCATCCTGACAGAGGTGGCAGAGGAGGACACGGAGGGGGGACACAGATCACGGAGGGGGGAAGCAGCGGCGTGGAGGGGGGGGCACAGATCACTGAGGGGGAAGCAGCGGCACGGAGAGGGGGTACACAGATCACTGAGGGGGAAGCAGTGGCACGGTGGGGGGGGGGGACACGGATCACGGAGGGGGAAGCGGCGGCATGGAGGGGGGGACACGGATCACGGAGGGGGGAAGCAGCGGTACAGACAGGGGACACAAATCACAGAGGGGGGGAAGCAGCGGCACAGAGGGGGGACACAGATCACGGAGGGGGGAAGCATCGGCACGGAGGGGGGGGGGACACAGATCATGGAGGGTGAAGCAGCGGCACGGAGGGGGGACACAGATCACGGAGGGGGGAAGCATCGGCACGGAGGGGGGGGACACAGATCATGGAGGGTGAAGCAGCGGCACAGAGGGGGGACACAGATCACGGAGGGGGGAAGCATCGGCACGGAGGGGGGGGGACACAGATCATGGAGGGTGAAGCAGCGGCACGGAGGGGGGGGAGCAGCGGTACAGACGGGGGACACAAATCACAGGGGGGGGGCACAGATCATGGAGGGGGGAAGCAGCGGCACGGACGGGGGACACATATCACAGAGAGGGGAAGCAGCGGCACAGAGGGGGGACACAGATCACGGAGGGGGGAAGCATCGGCACGGAGGGGGGAACACAGATCATGGAGGGAAGCAGCGGCACGGAGGGGGGGAGCAAAACAGAGGACAGCAGCGGCACAGAGGGGGGACACAGGAGGATGAAAGGGAGAGTCAGGTATCGGTAAAGTATCGGAGCATTTTCCCCCGAGTACTGTACTCGGGGGAATGCTTGGTATCGGTACCGATACTAGTATCGGTATCGGGACAACCCTAGTTTCCGGTGATGTTGGAGGACGGGACACGCACACACCTGGCCAGTCTCTGCCGTCTGTGAGGCTCTGGGAATAAGACGTCTGTGTCTAGTCCGGTCAGTGAGATCTAGTCCGGTCAGTGTAATCCGGCCTCGCTGACTCGGTGTGACAGCTGCCGCGTACAATCGCCCCCCCCACCTAGGACTGGAGCCTGGAAAGAGCTCCTCCAGTACATCCCTATGGTATAGGTTCCACATTGCCAGTGACAGGTGAACTCCCCATCTGTCGATTTTGTAATCTTCCCTGAATCGAACGTCATCTGTTATTTCTGGGAAGAGGATCGTTCCCGGAGGCCGTTGTGTGTAATGAATGTGAATAATAATTGCGCTATCCCAAAAAAAAAAACACACAAACAAGCCAAAAAGAGGGGAAAAAAAGGAGCGCAGCTGCATAAGAATGTGACAAAAATTCAAAAAGAGTGCAGATAATTCATGCAATGCTACATATAGTAAAGTGATATGTGGAAACAACACTAAACAATATACACCCAACTGGGTGTGATGGTGAAACAAATTTTTATAATCAGTCCACACGTGAAATGATAATCGAGTCGCACAAAAAATCCAATGTAATAAAAGTGTCCATAACACAGTAGAGATGTTCATGAGATTAAATTCCAGCGAAAATTCTTCAAGCCAAAAGGTATGGATAAAATGCGCTTACCGGAACTGTTGGACCAGATAACGGATCGATTGAGCACGCGGGATCCCAACCGGCTAGTGGACCAAACTGTAAAGTGGAAATCCTGAAGAGTGTAGAGGACACCATCCGGATACCAGTGAGGAGTAAACTGGGGGTTGTCCCGATACCACTTTTTTTTTTTTTTATTTGAGATCGACTACAAGTACCGATACTAGAATCGGTATCGGGACATCCCTAGTGTCAACCAGGGGGAAAAAAACAATGGGCCCAATATTCCTCAGCTGAAGGTTGGTCCAGTGCTAATATCCCAAGTGGCTAGGACATCAATAGGAATCCACGAGACATCTCGGGTCTGATGAATAAGACCCCTTTTAAGGGTGATGAGGACCAACTGGATAGACTCCAAAAAGCTTTCATCCACAAAACATGAAAAGAAAGAAAAAATAGGGGCTCCGATGGTGCAGGTCAAAAGGGGACATACAGTATGAAAGTGATCACAGTTCAATAAAAAAAAAAAAGGGGGGGGGGCAATATGGGGAGCGGTGTACCTGACCCGACGTGTTTCGTTCCAAATAGGACTTGTACTGGGACATACAAGTCCTATTTGGACCGAAACACGTCGGGCCAGGTACACCACTCCCCATATTGCCTCGCCTTTTTTTGAGTCTCTCTAGTTGGTCCCTATCACCTTTGAAATGGGTCTTATTCACCAGAACCGAGATGTCTTGTGGATTTCCATTGATGTCCTAGCAACTGATATGGTTGGGATCAACTTTCAGCTGAAAAATATAGTGGGCCCATTGTTTTTTTTTTTTTTTGGTTGACACCATCCGGATACCAGTGAGGCGTACTCTACACTCTCAGGATTTCTGCCTTACAGTTTGGTCCACTAGTCGGTTGGGATACTGCATGCTCGATCGATCTGTTATCGGGTCCAACAGTTCTGGTAAGCATATTTTATCCATACCTTTTTTGGCTTGAAGAATTGTCGCTGGAATAGTCCTATTACGGTAATCTCATGAACATCTCTACTGTGTTATGTACATCCACTTTTGATGGACACTTTTATTACATTGAATTTTTTGTGACTTGATTATCATTTCACGTATGGACAGATAGTGAAACAAAATTACAATCGCATCTGACCGGCCACTCTTTGCGTTACTTGTAGTCATCTGACGGGCCAGTCTTTGCGTTGCTTGGAGTCGCCTGACGGGCCACTCTTTGCGTTGCTTGGAGTCGCCTGACGGGCCAGCCTTTGCGTTGCTTGGAGTCGCCTGACGGGCCAGCCTTTGCGTTGCTTGGAGTCGCCTTGACGGGCCAGCCTTTGCGTTGCTTGGAGTCGCCTTGACGGGCCAGCCTTTGCGTTGCTTGGAGTCGCCTTGACGGGCCAGCCTTTGCGTTGCTTGGAGTCGCCTTGACGGGCCAGCCTTTGCGTTGCTTGGAGTCGCCTTGACGGGCCAGCCTTTGCGTTGCTTGGAGTCGCCTTGACGGGCCAGCCTTTGCGTTGCTTGGAGTCGCCTTGACGGGCCAGCCTTTGCGTTGCTTGGAGTCGCCTTGACGGGCCAGCCTTTGCGTTGCTTGGAGTCGCCTTGACGGGCCACTCTTTGCGTTGCTTGGAGTCGCCTTGACGGGCCACTCTTTGCGTTGCTTGGAGTCGCCTTGACGGGCCACTCTTTGCGTTGCTTGGAGTCGCCTTGACGGGCCACTCTTTGCGTTGCTTGGAGTCGCCTTGACGGGCCACTCTTTGCGTTGCTTGGAGTCGCCTTGACGGGCCACTCGTTGCGTTGCTTGGAGTCGCCTTGACGGGCCACTCTTTGCGTTACTTGTAGTCGCCTTGACGGGCCAGCCTTTGCGTTGCTTGTAGTCGCCTTGACGGGCCAGCCTTTGCGTTGCTTGTAGTCGCCTTGACGGGCCAGCCTTTGCGTTGCTTGTAGTCGCCTTGACGGGCCAGCCTTTGCGTTGCTTGGAGTCGCCTTGACGGGCCAGCCTTTGCGTTGCTTGTAGTCGCCTTGACGGGCCAGCCTTTGCGTTGCTTGTAGTCGCCTTGACGGGCCAGCCTTTGCGTTGCTTGGAGTCGCCTTGACGGGCCACTCTTTGCGTTGCTTGGAGTCGCCTTGACGGGCCACTCTTTGCGTTGCTTGGAGTCGCCTTGACGGGCCACTCTTTGCGTTGCTTGGAGTCGCCTTGACGGGCCACTCTTTGCGTTGCTTGGAGTCGCCTTGACGGGCCACTCTTTGCGTTGCTTGGAGTCGCCTTGACGGGCCACTCTTTGCGTTGCTTGGAGTCGCCTTGACGGGCCAGCCTTTGCGTTGCTTGGAGTCGCCTGACGGGCCAGCCTTTGCGTTGCTTGTAGTCGCCTTGACGGGCCAGCCTTTGCGTTGCTTGTAGTCGCCTTGACGGGCCAGCCTTTGCGTTGCTTGTAGTCGCCTTGACGGGCCAGCCTTTGCGTTGCTTGTAGTCGCCTTGACGGGCCAGCCTTTGCGTTGCTTGTAGTCGCCTTGACGGGCCAGCCTTTGCGTTGCTTGTAGTCGCCTTGACGGGCCAGCCTTTGCGTTGCTTGTAGTCGCCTTGACGGGCCAGCCTTTGCGTTGCTTGTAGTCGCCTTGACGGGCCAGCCTTTGCGTTGCTTGTAGTCGCCTTGACGGGCCAGCCTTTGCGTTGCTTGTAGTCGCCTTGACGGGCCAGCCTTTGCGTTGCTTGTAGTCGCCTTGACGGGCCAGCCTTTGCGTTGCTTGGAGTCGCCTGACGGGCCAGCCTTTGCGTTGCTTGGAGTCGCCTGACGGGCCAGCCTTTGCGTTGCTTGCAGTCATTGGCACCTTTATGACTAGAGTGCGATTTATTTTTATAGGTCCAGTCAGTACTTTTTAAAATAATTCTATGACAATGGGGTTTCTTTTTATGATATTAATGAAGACAAAGCAGACGTGTGATGGTACTGTAGGAAAAGCTGAGAAGTTGTGTCTGAGAATAGCGAGCGGTAATGTAGATGTGTCAGTACGTGTGTCTGTGGTCACCGCTCCCCTTCCCCGCAGTGATATTTCTCTGGTTTTCGTCTCCCTTCAACTGACAGTCGGAGGAACTGAAAGTTTTTAATGCAGCAGCTGACAGCCGCAGATGACTTTCAGGTCCTGGAGGGGGAGGATTCACTTGTAGGACGAAGAATAAACCTTGACTTGTGCTTCGCATCTTTGTCATGTTGGAAAGTCCAAGTGCGTCACATGCACCACTTACAGGGTGATGAATACAAATTTCCCCCAATATTTCCTGATAATGAGCTGAATTCATCTTTTAATAAAACTTTGATGAAATTCCCTGTGTCGGTGTAGCTCACAAACCCATTGACGGCAAATATCCACCTCCTAATCTTCATGGTATGGATGATGTACATCTCTTCATAGGCTTTACCGACTCCTTCCCTCCAAACCTAGCGTTTATGGGTGATCAGTTTTGGTCTTGTTATTCCCAAAAGATTTTCTTTCCATTTTAATACTTCTCCAGGCCCTGTAGGCTACTTTTGGTTATCTTGTAGGACCTTGGCTTTTAAAATCTCCCGAAGAGGCTCAGTAATGTTGAGGTCAGGAGATTGTGATGGCCACTCCAGAAGCCTAGCCCCGAAGAGTTGACTTGACCTTATGGTTCAGATTGTTGTCATGTTGGAAAGTCCCAAGTGTGACCCACCATGATCCCCATGTTTGGGGTCTGCCCATTGTGGCTCATTGAAGTTGAGGTCAGGAGAATTCTTCTGATGGCCACTCCAGAACCCTAGCCAATGAAGAGTTGACTTAACCTTATGTTCTTGGATCATTGTCATCTTGGAAAGGCCAAGTGTGCCCCGTGTGCATCTTCCGTGCTGAAGAATGCCAATCTTTTCTTCAATGTTTTCCATTTGTATGCTATATTCACCTCACCCAGAGTTTTGACAAAATTGCCTTTGCCATTGAAGCTTGCACACCCCCAAGGGCAGCGATCTTCTCTTCACGTAGGAATAGTCTGCTTCTCTTCACCTTGGTGACTCCTCTCCACATAGTGTTTAGAATTGTGACCATAAAGTTCACAAAGGGCAATGAGCTATGGAACTCACTACCACCGATCCCTAAGGTCATTACCCTCCCTTCTGAGCTTCAGGAAGGGTTTAAAGCGCTTTCTATTTATCCAAGCCTAATGATAATTCTGCTATATTCATGGTTTCTCCTCATGCACCCCCCCCCCTTACTCTATTCTGTTTTTCTGTGTTCTACCCCACCCTCTAATGGCTCTGTACTTTCAATCCAGGGCCCTCTACCGGTTTATCGGTCATCTTAGTTGATCCTAGGGTCAGCGGGCACCTAGACGCGCTCCTAAGGGGGCGTATTTGGGGCAGTATAAATCCTATATCGTCGTCGTTCAGGTTGGGTTTTATCACTCCAAATTATTTTTGGTTTAGAAGTAGAGGTCGACCTATATGGGTTTTTCTCTAGCCGATGCTGATATTTAGAAATCGGGGCGACCAATGGGCAATTATATGATGTCAAATTTTACGGTTGATATCTTAAGCAGATTTGCACTGATAGGTTTCACACTGAGCTGATTTGTCAGTTTCGGTTACACTATATGTAACTGAATGCAGAGAGAGAGACCAGCTGTCAAAGTTCAGCGGTGATGTCGGGAGGTGGGCGGGGCCCTGCAGCTTTCAAACACCAGCTAATGATTGGGCTGCTTAAGAAAGGGGGCAGGGCCATATCCCATTGGCTACTGTTCGATAGCTGCTGGGTTCCCGCCCACACCCGACATCACTGCTTAATTCTGACACCCTCCCCTCTCTCTCCCTCTCCCACACTCGGCAGCTCTCCCTCTCCCACACTCGGCACCTCTCTTTCTCTCTCCCGCACTCGGCGCCTCTCTTTCTCTCTCCCGCACTCGGCGCCTCTCTTTCTCTCTCCCGCACTCGGCACCTCTCTTTCTCTCTCCCGCACTCGGCACCTCTCTTTCTCTCTCCCGCACTCGGCACCTCTCTTTCTCTCTCCCGCACTCGGCACCTCTCTTTCTCTCTCCCGCACTCGGCACCTCTCTTTCTCTCTCCCGCACTCGGCACCTCTCTTTCTCTCTCCCGCACTCGGCACCTCTCTTTCTCTCTCCCGCACTCGGCACCTCTCTTTCTCTCTTCCCGCACTCGGCACTCTCTTTCTCTCTCCCGCACTCGGCACCTCTCTTTTCTCTCTCCCGCACTCGGCACCTCTCTTTCTCTCTCTCCCGCACTCGGCACCTCTCTTTCTCTCTCCCGCACTCGGCACCTCTCCTTCTTTCTCTCTCCCTCTCCCGCACTCGGCACCTCTCCTTCTTTCTCTCTCCCTCTCCCGCACTCGGCACCTCTTTCTTTCTCTCTCCCGCACTCGGCACCTCCTCTCTTTCTTCTCTCTCCCCGCACTCGGCACCCTCTCCTTCTTTCTCTCTCCCGCCTCCGGCACCTCTCCTTCTTTCTCTCTCCCTCTCCCGCACTCGGCACCTCTTTCTTTCTCTCTCCCGCACTCGGCACCTCTTTCTTTCTCTCTCCCGCACTCGGCACCTCCTTTCTTTCTCTCTCCCTCTCCCGCACTCGGCACCTTTCTTTCTCTCTCCGCCACTCTCGGCACCTCTTTCTTTCTCTCTCTCCCGCACTCGGCACCTCTCTTTCTTTCTCTCTCTCTCCCCGCACTCGGCACCTCTCTCTCTTTCTCTCTCCTCTCCCCCCGCACCTCTCTTTCTCTCCTCTCTCCCGCACTCGGCACCTCTCTCTCTTTCTCTCTCCCTCTCCCGCACTCGGCACCTCTCTCTCTTTCTCTCTCCCTCTCCCGCACTCGGCACCTCTCTCTCTTTCTCTCTCCCTCTCCCGCACTCGGCACCTCTCTCTCTTTCTCTCTCCTCTCCCCTCACTCGCACGCACTCGGCACCTCTCTCTCTTTCTCTCTCCCTCTCCCTCTCCCGCACTCGGCACCTCTCTCTCTTTTCTCTCTCCCTCTCCCGCACTCGGCACCACCTCTCTTTCTTTCTCTCTCCCTCTCCCGCACTCGGCACCACCTCTTTCTTTCTCTCTCCCTCTCCCGCACTCGGCACCACCTCTCTTTCTTTCTCTCTCCCTCTCCCGCACTCGGCACCACCTCTCTTTCTTTCTCTCTCCCTCTCCCGCACTCGGCACCACCTCTCTTTCTTTCTCTCTCCCTCTCCCCGCACCACCTCTCTTTCTTTCTCTCTCCCTCTCCCGCACTCGGCACCACCTCTCTTTCTTTCTCTCTCCCTCTCCCGCACTCGGCACCACCTCTCTTTCTTTCTCTCTCCCTCTCCCGCACTCGCACCACCTCTCTTTCTTTCTCTCCCTCTCCTCCCCCGCACTCGGCACCACCTCTCTTTCTTTCTCTCTCCCTCTCCCGCACTCGGCACCACCTCTCTTTCTTTCTCTCTCCCTCTCCCGCACTCGGCACCACCTCTCTTCTTTCTCTCTCCCTCCTCCCTCTCCCGCACTCGGCACCACCTCTCTTTCTTTCTCTCTCCCTCTCCCGCACTCGGCACCACCTCTCTTTCTTTCTCTCTCCCTCTCCCGCACTCGGCACCACCTCTCTTTCTTTCTCTCTCCCTCTCCCGCACTCGGCACCACCTCTCTTTCTTTCTTTCTCTCTCCCTCTCCCCGCACTCGGGCACCACCTCTCTTTCTTTCTCTCTCCTCCCTCTCCCGCACTCGGCACCACCTCTCTTTCTTTCTCTCCCCTCTCCCGCACTCGGCACCACCTCTCTTTTCTTTCTCTCTCCCTCTCCCTCTCCGCACACTCGCACCACCTCTCTTTCTTTCTCTCTCCCTCTCCCGCACTCGGCACCACCTCTCTTTCTTTCTCTCTCCCTCTCCGCACTCGGCACCACCTCTCTTTCTTTCTCTCTCCCTCTCCCGCACTCGGCACCACCTCTCTTTCTTTCTCTCTCCCTCTCCCCACTCGGCACCACCTCTTTCTTTCTCTCTCCCTCTCCTCTCCCGCACTCGGCACCACCTCTCTTTCTTTCTCTCTCCCTCTCCCGCACTCGGCACCACCTCTCTTTCTTTCTCTCTCCCTCTCCCGCACTCGGCACCACCTCTCTTTCTTTCTCTCTCCCTCTCCCGCACTCGGCACCACCTCTCTTTCTTTCTCTCTCCCTCTCCCGCACGCTCGGCACCACCCTCTCTTTCTTTCTCTCTCCCCTCCCGCACTCGGCACCACCTCTCTTTCTTTCTCTCTCCCTCTCCCGCACTCGGCACCACCTCTCTTTCTTTCTCTCTCCCTCTCCCGCACTCGCACCACCTCTCTTTCTTTCTCTCTCCCTCCTCTCCCCACTCGGCACCACCTCTCTTTCTTTCTCTCTCCTCTCTCCCGCACTCGGCACCAACCTCTCTTTCTTTCTCTCTCCCTCTCCCGCACTCGCACCACCTCTCTTTCTTTCTCTCTCCCCTCTCCCGCACTCGGCACCACCTCTCTTTCTTCTTTCTCTCTCCCTCCCTCTCCCGCACTCGGCACCACCTCTTTCTTTCTCTCTCCCTCTCCCGCACTCGGCACCACCTCTCTTTCTTTCTCTCTCCCTCTCCCGCACTCGGCACCACCTCTCTTTCTTTCTCTCTCCCTCTCCCGCACTCAGCAGCAGAGCCGCGAGTGTGTGAAACTGCCAGTGGAGCGTGGGGGAAGGGAGGAGTGCAGTCAGTAATCCGCTGAATTTGCACAAAAATCGTCTGATTTCTTAAAGGCCAAATATCGGCCGATATATCGGTCGACCTCTTTTCAGAAGTTTTTGGTGCCTTTCTAGGTCTTCTTTTAGTTTTGTAGTATGAACTCCATGTTTGGGGTCTCCCCAAACGTCGTGGCTCAATGATTGTGGTCAGGAGATTTTGAGAGTCACTGCAGAATCTTGGCCACCAAACAGTTGACGTGACCTTTATGGTTCAGATCGTTGTCATGTTGGAAAGTTTGAAGCGTGCCCCCACCATGAACTTCATGTTTGGGAACTCCTCATAGTTAGAGGTCAGTATATTGTGATGGTTACTTCAGAACCTTCACTTTTTTTTTTTCTTTCTGCTGCAGTCACTGAAGATCTGACTTTGCTTTCTGTTTCAACTCGGTCATACTGGAAAGTCCAGCTTCTGGGCTGAGAGATGCAAATATTCCCTTAATGTTTGCTGATAATTAGGGTTGTCCCGATGCCTCTTTTTTAGAACCGAGTACAAGTACCGATACTTCTTTTTTTTATGTACTCGCCGATTCCGAATACCGATACTTTTTTTTAAATGCAGCCATGCGCCCCAAATGCAGCCTTGTGTCCCCCCCCCATATGCAGCCATGTTTCCCCCCATATGAAGCCATGTCTCCCCCCCATATGCAGTCATGACTCCCCCCCCATATGCAGCCATGTCTCCCCCCCCCAAATGCAGCCATAACTCCCCCCTCATATGCAGTCATGTCTTCCCCCAAATGCAGCCATAACTCCCCCCTCATATGCAGTCATGTCTTTCCCCCATATGAAGCCATGTTTCCCCCCTCATATGCAGTCATGTCTCCCCCCCCCCATATGAAGCCATGTCTCCCCCCTCATATGCAGTCATGACTCCCCCCCCCCCCCCCCCCATATGCAGCCATGTCTTCCCCCCAAATGCAGCCATAACTCCCCCCTCATATGCAGTCATGTCTCCCCCCATATGAAGCCATGTTTCCCCTCATATGCAGTCATGTCTCCCCCCATATGAAGCCATGTCTCCCCCCTCATATGCAGTTATGTCTCCCCCCGCCGTCTAGTTGTTCGGCGCTCAGCAGAACATAACAGCTTTCATTTGAATAGCTGCTGTTCCCTGCCGCGCGTCGTCATGGCCTCTCCCCCTTGTCCCGGGCACTTTGATAGACAGATCACCTGTCCAATCCTGGGAAAAGTGCCCGACAAGGGGGAGGGGCCATGGCGCGGCAGGGAACAGCAGCTATTCAAATGAAAGCTGTTATGTTCCCTGGCTTAAGCGCCGAACAGCTAGAGGGCGGCGGCGGCAGCGGCAGCAGCAGCAGCTCTCCAATGATCCAGTGTGATTTTATACATACCTGGGGACTGCTCTGCTCTCCGCTTTCTTCTTTGCTTCCTCTCCGACTTCCTCTCCGCCTCCACTCCGCCTTCCTCGCTGCCCCCTCAGTCTCCTCTGCGATCGGTTCCTGCCCGCTCTCCGCCCCCACTCCGAAGGAAAAAAAAAAAAAAAGTATCCGGATTAGGCATCGGGGGTATTTGCGGGAGTACAAGTACTCCCGCAAATACTCGGTATCGGACCCGATACCGATACTAGTATCGGTATCGGGACAACCCTACTGATAATATCCTACACTCATCTTGCCATCAATTTTGACTAAATTCCCTTTTTGCCGTTGTAGCTCACATAAAAACAGTGGAGATCCGTCTTCATGCTTGTCCTCATGGGCCCTGGGACTCTTACAAACGCAACATTTGTGCGGGTGACTGGGGATGTGTCCGATGTTCGCTCAACTCGAACATCGGGTGTTTGCCGAATAGTAAACAATTTGGGGTATTTACAGCAAATTCGAAAGCCGTGAGAAATCTAAAGTGCTAATTTTAAAGGCTAATATACAAGTTATTGTCCTAAAAAGTGTTTGGGGACCCGGGTCCTGCCCCAGGGGGAGTGTTTGGGGACCCGGGGTCCTGCCCCAGGGGGAGTGTTTGGGGACCCGGGGTCCTGCCCCAGGGGGAGTGTTTGGGGACCCGGGGTCCTGCCCCAGGGGGAGTGTTTGGGGACCCGGGTCCTGCCCCAGGGGGAGTGTTTGGGGACCCGGGGTCCTGCCCCAGGGGGAGTGTTTGGGGACCCGGGGTCCTGCCCCAGGGGGAGTGTTTGGGGACCCGGGGTCCTGCCCCAGGGGGAGTGTTTGGGGACCCGGGGTCCTGCCCCAGGGGGAGTGTTTGGGGACCCGGGGTCCTGCCCCAGGGGGAGTGTTTGGGGACCCGGGGTCCTGCCCCAGGGGGAGTGTTTGGGGACCCGGGTCCTGCCCCAGGAGACATGTACCAATGCAAAAAAAAAGTTTTAAAAACGTTGTCTTTTTTCGGGAGCAGTGATTTTAATAATGCTTAACCACTTCCATACCATGCCTATTCTGGCACTTATGTAAAAATCTAGGGTTGTCCCGATACCACTTTTTTTAGGACCGATACTTTTTTTCCATGTACTCGCCGATACCGATACTTTTTTTTACATGTCCCCCACATATAGCAGCCATGTCCCCTGTACCTGATGATGCCGCCACCGTATATGCAAAGCCGCCGCCGCCGCAAACATTACAGGCGCCTTTAGTTTCAATAGCTGTTTTCGCTGCCGCGCGCCCTGTGTGAAGGACACTCCCTCTTGCTCGGGATTGGACAGATCCGTCCAATCCCTAGCTAGGAGGAGTGTCTATACACGCGCAGCAAAACTAAAGGTGCCTGTAATGTTCGCGTCGGCTTTGCATATATGGCGGCAGGGGGGGGGGGGGAGTATTCTATTTAGGTATCGGAGGTATTTGCGGGAGTACAAGTACTCCCGCAAATACTCGGTATCGGTACCGGTACTGATATCGGTATCGGGACAACCCTATTAAAAAATCATAATTTTTGCTAGAAAATGACTCGGAACCCCCAATCATATTATATTATATTATCTCGCACCGTATTTGCGCAATAATTTTTCAAACGCTTTCTTTTTTTTTAGGGGGAAAAAAAAATCAGTTTCATGAATTGAAAAATAACAAAACAGTAAAGTTAGCACAATTTTTATTTATTTTTTATAATGTGAAAGACGATGTTACGCCGAGTAAATGGATACCTAACTTGTCACGCTTTACAATTGCGCACACTCATGGAATTAGCGCAAAACTTTGGTACTTAAAAATCTCCGTAGGCGATTTTTTTTAATTTTTTAATTTTTTTTTATTTATTTTTTTACAGATTACTAGTTTAGAGTTACAGAGGAGGTCTAGTGCGAGAATTATTGCTTGAGATTTGAAAAAAAAATTCACAGATCTCATGCTTTCAGCCGAGATCTGTTTATTTCCGAGTACCCGGGCGTGACGTCAAAACATCGCACCCGGGCCTCTGACAGTCATAGAGATCTGGTCACCAGTCATCTCTATGCTCTTTATTCGGCAGCGGCCGATTCATTCTCCAGGCCTCCGATGGCACGGGAGAGCCTGGAGAAGCACCGGATGGCGGCGGGAGGGGGGACGTTCCCCTCCCATCGCCTGTAAGAATGATCAAGTGGCGGAACCCCCGCTATGATCATTCTTATGATGGTTCGGTGTGCTCCCCTCGGCGGGCGGCTCGGTGTGTTCCCCCGGCGGGCTGGTTTGGGGTGTGTGTTCCCCCGGCGGGCTGGTTTGGGGTGTGTGTTCCCCCGGCGGGCTGGTTTGGGGTGTGTGTTCCCCCGGCGGGCTGGCTCAGGGTGTGTGTGTGTGTGTGTGTGTGTGTGTCCCGGCGGGCGGCTCGGGGTGTGTGTTCCCCCGGCGGGCTGGTTTGGGGTGTGTGTTCCCCCGGCGGGCTGGTTTGGGGTGTGTGTTCCCCCGGCGGGCTGGTTTGGGGTGTGTGTTCCCCCGGCGGGCTGGCTCAGGGTGTGTGTGTGTGTGTGTGTGTGTGTGTGTGGTGTGTGTGTGTGTCCCGGCGGGCGGCTCGGGGTGTGTGTTCCCCCGGCGGGCTGGCTCGGGGTGTGTGTGTGTCCCTCGGCGGGCGGCTCGGTGTGTTCCCCCAGCGGGCTGGCTCGGGGTGTGTGTGTCCCCCGGCGGCGGGCGGCTCGGTGTCGCGGTCTGGTGTTATGTAAATGTCTGTGAATGTGATCCGGCTGCTGGTACAATCCCCCCAGGTCTGTGTTGATGGCGGTGGGGTGTTCCCGGGCGTCACATGTCTCTCTCGCTGACAGGCTGAGGTCATCTGTGAATAATGTTTGGGATTCCGGGCTCTGCGCCAGACTGACACACAGGGAACCCCCCCATCCCCCCCCTCTCATCCTCCCCCTGCTGAAAGGACAACGTGTTCTGTCACCAGACTGCAGTCCCTGCCAATCACAGTGTATATATAGAGAGATGGAGATATACCGCACACTGCTACTGTGTGTGTATATACAGTATGTCACAAAAGTAAGTACACCCCTCACATTTTTGTAAATATTTTATTGTATCTTTTTAATGTGACAACACTGAAGAAATGACACTTTGCTAAATTGCTGTCCCCTCAAAATAACTCGGTGTCACCCGGTGCGATAAGTCAGACCCCCTTCCACTACCTACAGACCTCCCTTAGGCCCCTTTCACACTGCGGCGTTTTTCGAGCGAAGCCTCCTCTGCAATCCCGATGTGTTGGTAAAGCACCGATAAGACCCTAAAGTTTTTTTAGGGCAGTTTTGCAGCGCCTCGGTGTGAAAGGGTAAGGCGTTTTTACGGCGCTTTTCAATTCATTTCAATGGAGAGTGGCGTTTTTGAAAAGTTTTTTTTTTTTTTTTTTTTTTTTTTTTTTTTAGCGCTCAAAAGCTGCTCCAAAGATGCTGCTTGCAGGACTCGGTGTGAAAAGATCCATTGAGATGCATGGAGAGCATTTTAAGAGCGCTATTTTTAACGCTAACGCTTGGCAGTCTTCTTATAGCGGCAGTCGCCCGAGTGGCGGCGGCAGTCGCCCGAGTGACGGCGGGGGCGGCAGTCGCCCGAGTGACGGCGGGGGCGGCGGCAGTCGCCCGAGTGACGGCGGCGGCAGTCGCCCGAGTGACGGCGGCGGCGGCAGTGGCGGCGGCAGTCGCCCGAGTGACGGCGGCGGCGGCGGCAGTCGCCCGAGTGGCGGCGGCAGTCGCCCGAGTGACGGCGTTAGTCGCCCGAGTGACGGCGGCGGCGGCGGCAGTCGTCCGAGTGGCGGCGGCAGTCGCCCGAGTGACGGCGGGGGCGGCAGTCGCCCGAGTGACGGCGGCGGCGGCGGCAGTCGCCCGAGTGACGGCGTTAGTCGCCCGAGTGACGGCGGCGGCAGTCGTCCGAGTGACGGCGGCGGCGGCAGTCGCCCGAGTGGCGGCGGCAGTCGCCCGAGTGACGGCGGGGGCGGCAGTCGCCCGAGTGACGGCGGCGGCGGCAGTCGCCCGAGTGACGGCGTTAGTCGCCCGAGTGACGGCGGCGGCAGTCGTCCGAGTGACGGCGGCGTCGGCAGTCGCCCGAGTGGCGGCGGCAGTCGCCCGAGTGACGGCGGGGGCGGCAGTCGCCCGAGTGACGGCGGGGGCGGCAGTCGCCCGAGTGACGGCGGCAGTCGCCCGAGTGACGGCGGCGGCGGCAGTCGCCCGAGTGACGGCGGCGGCGGCAGTCGCCCGAGTGACGGCGTTAGTCGCCCGAGTGACGGCGTTAGTCGCCCGAGTGGCGGCGGCGTTAGTCGCCCGAGTGGCGGCGGCGGCGTTAGTCGCCCGAGTGACGGCGGTGGCGGCAGTCGCCCGAGTGACACCAATGATGGGGGATTTTGTACTCCTGATGGCCACAGTCCGGCCTCTTTAAAGCCCGGAGGACAGTAATCCGGCCCTTTGTTTAGAAAGTTTGGAGACCCCTGATGTAGAGACACAATTCTTTATTTCAGATCCTCAGAGAGATCTTTGCCATGAGGGGCCATGTTGTCTTTCCAGTGACCAGTATGACGGAGTGAGAGCAATAACACCAAATATAACACACCTGCTCCCCATTCTTACCCAAGACCTTGTAACGCCAACGAGTCACATGACACCGGGGGAGGGGAAAATGGCTAATTGGGCCCAATTTGGACATTTTCACTTCGGAGGTGTCCTCACTTCTGTTGCCAGCGGTTTAGCCATTAATGGCTGTGTTATTTTGAGGGGACAGAAATGTTGTGATTGGGTGCACTGTGTACATTAGGAGTGATGTCATCTGTTGGGGGGGAGGGGGGGCACGGCGCCGGCAGTGGCGGGGTTAATCTCCGGGTGACAGTTGCCATTGTTCGGGCGTCTCTTAATGCCGTAATAAGGGGATGATGTCATCTCCCAGGACTGAGATCTACCGCTCCCCTCCCATCATCACCGGGTGTTGCCACAGAGAGAGAGTACCGGAGAGAGCGAGCGAAATATCACTGGACAAGTATTCCCATCGCTGGGAATGATGGGGCCGCAACCAGAGGAGCTTACACTCTAATATCGCCCCCCCCCCCCCCCCCCCACAGTCATACACTATTATCATTATACATGTATATAGCTCTGACATATACCGCAGTGCTGTACAGAGATCACTGAGCCAATCACATCAGTCTCTGTCTGAGGCGACAAGCGGGCCCTGGTCCAGGTTAGGGGAGGCGACGAGCGGGCCCTGGTCCAGGTTAGGGGAGGCGACGAGCGGGCCCTGGTCCAGGTTAGGGGAGGCGACGAGCGGGCCCTGGTCCAGGTTAGGGGAGGCGACGAGCGGGCCCTGGTCCAGGTTAGGGGAGGCGACGAGCGGGCCCTGGTCCAGGTTAGGGGAGGCGACGAGCGGGTCCAGGTTAGGGGAGGCGACGAGCGGGTCCAGGTTAGGGGAGGCGACGAGCGGGCCCTGGTCCAGGTTAGATGATGTATAGGAGGTGATGTGTGGACCAAGTCCAGTCATTGCCTCTGCCTATCGGAATCATACTTTGGAACTGTCAGCCTTGACAGCTGAACCTCTCTGTGAGCGGGGGAGGGGAGGAGATGTACTCTGTGTATATACTGTCTGGGGGAGTTCCTGGCATGTGGGGTCTCCCTGTTGCCGCCTCCTCCTATGGAGGAGTGAAGCGGTGGAGATGCCCCCTCCTGTCCCCCCCTTCTCCCTCCCTCCCTCCTCCTCCTGTGGAGAGTGAAGCAGTGGAGATTCCTCCTCCTCCTCCCTCTCTCCCTCCCTTCCTCCTCTCCCTCCCTTCCTCCTCCTCCTCCTCCTATGGAGGAGTGAAGCGGTGGAGATGCCCCCCCCCCCTCCTCCTCCTATGGAGCAGTGAAGCGGTGGAGATGCCCCCGCCTCCTCCTCCTATGGAGCAGTGAAGCGGTGGAGATGCCCCCCCCTCCTCCTCCTATGGAGCAGTGAAGCGGTGGAGATGCCCCCCCCCCCCTCCTATGGAGCGGTGGAGATGCCCCCCCCCTCCTCCTCCTCCTATGGAGCGGTGGAGATGCCCCCCCCCTCCTCCTCCTCCTATGGAGTGGTGGAGATGCCTCCAGGCCACATTGGGTTATATGTACAGATCTCTCCCTCCGTGTTTCTGGTTACAAATAATAAAGATGTTTTGGAGTGGAATTTAATAATAAAATGTTGGCTTTGTTTTCATGTCGTCGTCTCTTCTCATTTTAGCGGTGGGCCCCTCCTGTGACCCCAGACGGGCCCTCCAGCTTCTGCTCTTCCTCTCAGGAACCCTCCTTGTCATATCTGTTTATGTCGGTACATTTCCGCCCCTCGCTCTCTCGCTGTTATTTCATCTCCTGGCTCTCTTCCACACTCCAAGGTTATTACCGGCCACATCGTCCTCCTTCTCCACATGTGATAGGCTGAGAATCCTCCGAAGACGGAGGCGCTGAGAGGAATGGCCGGTCTTCTTCATATCACACCATGAAGTCTCTGGGAGCTCTATACTGCCCTTGTGTCTAATACATCTTCTTCGATTCACCCTCGCTAAGGGGCATTGTCATGTCTGCAGGCCCCTGATTGCCCCCACCCCCACCACCAGCAGCACACAGGCCCCTGATCACCCCCCCCCCAACCAGCACCACACAGGCCCCTGAGCACCTAGGGGTGGTTATCATAGACTCCCTCCCCCCCCCCCCCCCCCCCCAGCATAATTTACATGACCTCACAGCCCAACATCGCCCAGATCCCAACACTTCTGCAGGTACCTGGACATTTGGGCCCAATCCACCTGTACTGTCCTTAATGGCCTGTGGGATGTTACCGCATGTCTGCAGACCCCTGACCACCTAGGCCACCACCACCTAGATTTCATACTCTATATACCAGGGGTGTCCAAACTTTTTTTTCAAAGAGGGCCAGATTTGATGAAGTGAACATGCATGAGGGCCGGCCATTTTGCCTGACCTTCCGCGAACCATTAAAATTGGGTCTCGTGTGTTCCTCTGAGCACTAATACACGGCCCACCAAGAATTCTCCTACCTTTGTGGCTGTGTGTGGTGAAGAGATGAGTGTGGTGTTTTTTTTTGGATATACCGTATTTATTGGCCTTTAACACGGGCCAGACTTTGGCCTGCTCTATACAGAACATTAAGGGGCCCCATCAGGTCTGCAGACCCCTTACCACCTCGGCCACCACCACTCAAATATCAAGCTTCATCAACGGAATTAAGCGGCAGGTTCCTGACCACCTGGGCTTTTATCACCAAGACCCCAGGCTACTTTCAGAGCATTAAAGGGCGCCGTCATTTCTGCAGACCCCTGACCACCTGGACCACCACCACCCACTTTTCTTACTCTATACAAGGCATTAGAGGCACCATCACCTCTGCAGACCCCCAACCACCTGGATTTTGCACCTCCCCAGATATCTTGCTCCATATAGAGCATTAAGGGGCACCATCATGTCTGCTGACTCCCAACCACCTAGGCCACACAACACCCAGATCCCAGAAATTACATTCAATTGTGTCTGCGGGCCCCTGACCACCTGGGCCACCTCCATTCATACAGAGTGTTTGGAGGCACCATCGTATCGCCACCCGGTCTTTTTACCCAATACAGAACTCAGTCTGCAGACTTTTGACCACCTGGGCGACTACCACCCAGATTTCATACTCCCATCCAGGGTATTAAGGGGCACCATCATGTCTTCAAACCCCTGTCCACTTGGGCCACCACCCAGATTTCATGCTCCCATCCAGGGTATTAAGGGGCACCATCATGTCTTCAACCCCCTGTCCACTTGGGCCACCACCCAGATTTCATACTCCATCCAGGGTATTAAGGGGCACCATCATGTCTTCAAACCCCTGTCCACTTGGGCCACCACCCAGATTTCATACTCCATCCAGGGTATTAAGGGGCACCATCATGTCTTCAAACCCCTGTCCACTTGGGTCACCACCCAGATTTCATACTCCATCCAGGGTATTAAGGGGCACCATCATGTCTTCAAACCCCTGTCCACTTGGGTCACCACCCAGATTTCATGCTCCCATCCAGGGTATTAAGGGGAACCATCATGTCTTCAAACCCCTGTCCACTTGGGCCACCACCCAGATTTCATGCTCCCATCCAGGGTATTAAGGGGCACCATTATGTCTTCAAACCCCTGTCCACTTGGGTCACCACCCAGATTTCATACTCCCATCCAGGGTATTAAGGGGCACCATCATGTCTTCAAACCCCTGTCCACTTGGGCCACCACCCAGATTTCATACTCCATCCAGGGTATTAAGGGGCACTGTTGCATCTGCAGACTCCTGATGGCTACCTGGGCAGAACATTACAGGGCACCATCAGGTCTGCATAATTGAGAAGGGAGTTTCACCAGAAAGGACCAGAATGTTGCCAACATCCTGCTATTGCATATATAGAAAAGCGGGTTGGGACTTTAGCGTCAAGTTTAAAAACGTATGTGAATATAACGTAGGTTTTTATTTATTTTTTACATTTTTATTAAAAAGTCAATATGTGTAATACATCACCATATTCGACTAGAACAATTTATGAGTTTCCTTTTTGTAGAAATTGGACCCGGCGCATTTCAGGATCTTGTATCGGGGGCATGTCTTTAACCACTTCTCCACCGAGGACGTCATATGACGTCCTCAACTTCGTGCGGTGATATTTGAATGATCTGTAGACCCATACACCATAATATGGCCCACCATCACATCTGTAGACCCCTGACCACCTAGATAATGACCACCTAAACTTCATACACCGTAATAGGACCCTTGACCACCTAGACTTCATAAACCATAATGGGGCCCACCATCACATCTGTAGATCCCGGACCACCTAGATAATGACCACCTAGACTTCATACACCATAATGGGGCCCACCATCACATCTGTAGATCCCGGACCACCTAGATAATGACCACCTAGACTTCATACACCGTAATGGGACCCTTGACCACCTAGACTTCATACACCATAATGGGGCCCACCATCACATCTGTAGACCCCTGACCACCTAGATAATGACCACCTAAACTTTATACACCATAATATGGCCCACCATCACATCTGTAGACCCATGACCACCTAGATAATGACCACCTAAACTTCATACACCGTAATAGGACCCATGACCACCTAGACTTCATACACCGTAATAGGACCCATGACCACCTAGACTTCATACACCATAATATGGCCCACCATCACATCTGTAGACCCATGACCACCTAAACTTCATACACCGTAATAGGACCCATGACCACCTAAACTTCATACACCGTAATAGGACCCATGACCACCTAAACTTCATACACCGTAATAGGACCCATGACCACCTAAACTTCATACACCATAATAGGACCCACCATCACATCTGTAGATCCCGGACCACCTAGACTTCATACACCGTAATAGGACCCATGACCACCTAGACTTCATACACGGTAATAGGGCCCACCATCACATCTGTAGACCCCTGACCACCTGGGTCCCGTCACTCAGGTCCTAGACTGCAGACCTCGGAGCACTGAGGGATTTTATGCTTGGGGGCGGGGGGGCCCCCACCCTGCCCATGTATCTGCTGCTGGCAGTCACCTCACCCTCTATATACACACAGGGGCCACGCTGGGCTTTTATCAGCTCTGGCATTGTAGCTGCGCCCTCAGACGGGCTCCACCTTTGCTTTGTACAGATAGCATTGCTCTCCGGCCACCTTGACACTCTTATTAAAGGGCCAGCACACATGGGGGGAGATCCTATGATGGTGCCTCACACTGGTAGTAATGAGCACCCCAAGCTCCACATATAGTGGGCAGGGGAAGGTCTTCGGTGGTGGAATTATATTGTGTTGAGGTGATTCCAGGTGAGCTCTCGGGGGAGGCACCACGTTGAACGGGGAGTGCGGTGAATGCAGGTTACTAAGCCACAAAAGCGTCATAATAACAACCTAGGAAATAACTGCTCTTCACGGGTTTTTTATATCCTGGAAGGACACGGAGAACAGCCTGCTATTAATGCTGAACCAACGCCAAGTGCCGGGCACAGAGGGGGAGGGGTACTCTCAAATCTCAGCTCCAGGCTCTCCTGTACTCGGATAACTTCCTCTGATTTCACCGCACACTGCGAGCTTCTGCAGCGAGTCTGAGCCCCTCATATCCTGGCTGTTTATTGGACAGGTAGTTGGCGTGTCAGTCTGGACTATGCTGATGCTGCTTTTGCCTTTTTTCTTAAGCTGGCCGTACAATCCAGATCTAAAAGAGATTGTACAATCTGTATAGTGTATGACCAGCTTTGCATGGTGAAAATCTAAGCAGGAGCTACAGCCTGCATACATGTGACCCATGGTGGGTTTGGTTGCTGGGCCTGTGCCTTGTGGCCCACGGTGGAGTTGGTTCCCGGACCCTGGTGCCATGTGGCCCTCGGTGGAGTCGGTTCCTGGACCCTGTGTCTTGTGACCCTTGGTGGAGTTGGTTCCTGGACCCTGGTGCCATGTGGCCCATGGTGGATTTGGTTGCTGGGCCTGTGACAGGTGGCCCATGGTGGGGTTGCTTCCTGGACCCTGTTACATGTGGCCCATGGTGGGGTTGATCCCTAGACCCTGTGCCTTGTGGCCCACGGTGGAGTTGGTTCCCGGACCCTGGTGCCATGTGGCCCTCGGTGGAGTCGGTTCCTGGACCCTGTGTCTTGTGACCCTTGGTGGAGTTGGTTCCTGGACCCTGGTGCCATGTGGCCCATGGTGGATTTGGTTGCTGGGCCTGTGACAGGTGGCCCATGGTGGGGTTGCTTCCTGGACCCTGTTACATGTGGCCCATGGTGGGGTTGATCCCTAGACCCTGTGACATGTAGCCCATAGTGATGTTGATCCCTGGACCCTGTGACATGTGGCCCATGGTGGGTTTGGTTTCTGGACCCTGTGACATGTGGCCCATGGTGGAGTTGGTTTCTGGACCCTGTGACATGTGGCCCATGGTGGAGTTGTTTTCTGGACCCTGTGACATGTGGCCCATGGTGGAGTTGGTTTCTGGACCCTGTGACATGTGGCCCATGGTGGAGTTGGTTTCTGGACCCTGTGACATGTGGCCCATGGTGGGTTTGGTTTCTGGACCCTGTGACATGTGGCCCATGGTGGAGTTGGTTTCTGGACCCTGTGACATGTGGCCCATGGTGGAGTTGGTTTCTGGACCCTGTGACATGTGGCCCGTGGTGGGGTTGATCCCTGGACCCTGTAACATGTGGCCCGTGGTGGGGTTGATCCCTGGACCCTGTGACATGTGGCCCATGGTGAAGTTGGTTTCTGGATCCTGTGACATGTGGCCCGTGGTGGGGTTGATCCCTGGACCCTGTGACATGTGCCCGTGGTGGGGTTGATCCCTGGACCCTGACATGTGGCCCGTGGTGGGGTTGATCCCTGACCCTGTGATATGTGGCCCGTGGTGGGGTTGATCCCTGGACCCTGTGACATGTGGCCCGTGGTGGGGTTGATCCCTGGACCCTGTGACATGTGGCCCGTGGTGGGGTTGATCCCTGACCCTGTACATGTGGCCGTGGTGGGGTTGATCCCTGGACCCTGTGACATGTGGCCCGTGGTGGGGTTGATCCCTGGACCCTGTGACATGTGGCCCGTGGTGGGGCTGATCCCTGGACCCTGTGACATGTGGCCCGTGGTGGGGTTGATCCCTGGACCCTGTGACATGTGGCCCGTGGTGGGGTTGATCCCTGGACCCTGTGACATGTGGCCCGTGGTGGGGTTGATCCCTGGACCCTGTGACATGTGGCCCGTGGTGGGGTTGATCCCTGGACCCTGTGACATGTGGCCCGTGGTGGGGTTGATCCCTGGACCCTGTGTCTTGTGGCCCATGGTGGAGTTGGCCCCTGCAGTTGGTTCCTGGAGTTTTACTGGCCCTCTGGCCCACACAGTTGGCTGGCTTTTTGAGGTGGGTTTTTCAGTCCCTATAGACTGATATGTGAATGTAGAAGCCCAGTGACACCTTCCCGTATGTTCTTGAGGTCAGGATTATTGAATCAGCTCTAATTAGAGACTCCTCCGGCGTGATGTCTCTGTGGAGTCTCTCAGAGCTATAAATATGGCTGCCTGAGTTCCCCAGGAGGCAAATGTCATCGTAAACCATTTCTAGAAACGGGAGGAACTCTATGTAGAGTAATTATGAGAATCGGCCCGGGGACATGGAAACCTGGATACCGACTCCTCCGCTCCGCCTCCAATGGTTGGCAATACTTGGCGTGAAATGGCGTTTCCCCGCTCGGTCTCTCTGTATACAGCGTAGTGTAATGTGTGGGGGTGGGGAGATACAAGGGGGGGGGGGGCCTTTTTAGACGGAACTACGGTTACATCACTTGTAGTAGTAATAAAAAATAAGCCTAGTTAAAACAGGGTTTGACAAATGTGTTTGGAATCTAGGAGCCAGCGGAAAAAGTTAGGAGCCAAAAAAAAAGCGCCCCGTCCCGCCGAGCTCGCACGCATACGTGAGCAGCGCCCGCATATGAAAACGGTGTTTAAACCACACAAGTGAGGTATCGCCGCGATCGGTAGAGCGAGAGCAATAATTCTAGCACTAGACCTCCTCTGTAACTCAAAACATGCAACCTGTAGAATTTTTGTAAACGTCGCTTATGGAGTTTTTTAGGGTAAAAGTTTTGTCGCCATTCCACGAGCGGACGCAATTTTTTGAAGCGTGACATGTTGGGTATCAAATTACTCGGCGTAACATTATCTTTTCACAATATAAAAAAGATTGGGGTGACTTTATTGTTTTTTTTCTTTTTTCAATTTAAAAAAGTGTATTTCCCCCCCCCCCCCCCCCCAAAAAAAAACTGTGCTTGTAGGACCGCTGCGCAAATACGGTGTGACAGAAAGTATTGCAACGACCGCCATTTTATTCTCTAGGGTGTTAAAAAAAAATATATATATAATATTTGGGGGTTCAAATTAGAGGGAAGGAGATGGCAGTGAAAACAGTGAAAAACACATTAGAGCTGCTGTTTTACTTGTAATGCCAATGGCCACCACAAGATGGCGCCAGTTCACAGAAGGAAGCTAAGGCCGCAAAGCCGCGGCCTCAATTACCGGTGGGCACGGGCCTGCCGCGATCGCACTGTGGGGCAGATGGGGGCGCACGGAGACGCAGGATCCTGTGTCTCCGTGCACCCCCACCTCCCCCGCAGCACAGTCGCGGTGGGCCCCCGCCCGCCGCCAATTGAGGCCGCGGCTTTGCGGCCTTCTGCAGGCCTAAGCTACCAGGGGGGAGGGGGGTGCAGATAAATACAGGTATTTGCACCCACTTCCGGGAATAGACTACCGCGGGAGTCATGCCCCTTCGTGTGAGATGGAACTATCGCAGCTGGCTGGTGATGGGAGTAGTAGTAGGGTGGGGGTAGTGGTGGATACAGATGGAAATATTACAGTTGGTTGGTGATATACTCGAGAGACGATGGGAGTAGTAGTGTGGTGTGTAGGGAGGGGATGGTGGTGTGGAAATGATATCACAGCTGGTTGGTGATATACTCAGGAGATGATGGGAGTAGTAGTGTAGTGTGGTGTGGTGGATACAGATGGTAGTAGTGTGGTGTGGTGGATACAGATGGGAGTAGTAGTGTGGTGTGGTGGATACAGATGGGAGTAGTAGTGTGGTGTGGTGTTTAGAGAGGAGATGGTGGATACAGATGAATGAGATGGAAATGATATCACAGCTGGTTGGTGATATACTCAGGAGATGATGGGAGTAGTAGTGTGGTGTGTAGGGTGGAGATGGTGGATACAGATGAATGATGATATACTCGGGAGATGATGGTAGTAGTAGTAGGGTGGTGATGGGGGTGGATACAGATGAATGATATACTCGGGAGATGATGGGAGTAGTAGTAGGGTGGGGATGGGGGTGGATACAGATAATGGTATGGATATATCGCAGCTGGTTAGTGATATACTCGAGAGATGATGAAAGTAGTAGTATGGTGGTGGCTACAGATAGAAATATCACAGCTGGTTGGTGATGATGGGAGTAGTAATGTGGTGTGTAGGGTGGAGATGGTGGATACAGATGAATGATGATTTTCTCGGGAGATGATGGTAGTAGTAGTAGTAGGGTGGGGGTGGATAGAGATGAATGATATCCTCCGGAGATGATGGGAGTAGTAGTAGGGTGGGGATGGTGGTGGATACAGATGAATGATGATATACTCGGGGGGGGTGATGGGAGTAGTAGTGTGGTGGATACAGATGGGAGTAGTAGTAGCATGGTTTTTAGGGAGGAGATGGTAGATACGGATGATGAGATGGAAATGATATCACAGCTGCTTGGTGATATTCTCAGGAGATGATGGGAGTAGTAGTAGGGTGAGGATGGTGGTGGATACAGATGAATGATGATATACTCGGGAGATGGTGGGAGTAGTAGTATGGTGTGTAGGGTGGGGATGGTGGTGGATACAGATGAATGATATTCTCGGGAGATGGTGGGAGTAGTAGTATGGTGTGTAGGGTGGGGATGGTGGTGGATACAGATGAATGATGATATACTCGGGAGATGATGGGAGTAGTAGTAGGGTGGGGATGGTGGTGAATACAGATGAATGATGATATACTCGGGAGATGATGGGAGTAGTAGTAGGGTGGGGATGGTGGTGGATACAGATGAATGATGATATACTCGGGCGATGATGGGAGTAGTAGCAGGGAGGGGATGGTGGTGGATACAGATGAATGATGATTTTCTCGGGAGATGATGGTAGTAGTAGTAGTAGGGTGGGGGTGGGGGTGGATAGAGATGAATGATGATATACTCGGGGGGGATGATGGGAGTAGTAGTGTGGTGGATACAGATGGGAGTAGTAGTAGCATGGTTTTTAGGGAGGAGATGGTAGATACGGATGATGAGATGGAAATGATATCACAGCTGCTTGGTGATATTCTCAGGAGATGATGGGAGCAGTAGTAGGGTGAGGATGGTGGTGGATACAGATGAATGATATTCTCGGGAGATGGTGGGAGTAGTAGTATGGTGTGTAGGGTGGGGATGGTGGTGGATACAGATGAATGATATACTCGGGATGATGGGAGTAGTAGCAGGGAGGGGATGGTGGTGGATATAGATGAATGATATTCTCGGGAGATGATGGGAGTAGTAGTAGGGTGGGGATGGTGGTGGATACAGATGGATGATATACTCGGGGGATGATGGGAGTAGTAGTAGGGTGGGGATGGTGGTGGATACAGATGAATGATGATATACTCGGGGGGGATGATGGGAGTAGTAGTAGGGTGGGGATGGTGGTGGATACAGATGAATGATGATATACTCGGGAGATGATGGGAGTAGTAGTAGGGTGGGGATGGTGGTGGATAGAGATGAATGATATTCTCGGGAGATGGTGGGAGTAGTAGTATGGTGTGTAGGGTGGGGATGGTGGTGGATACAGATGAATGATGATATACTCGGGAGATGATAGGAGTAGTAGTAGGGTGGGGATGGTGGTGGATACAGATGAATGATGATATACTCGGGGGGGATGATGGGAGTAGTAGTAGGGTGGGGATGGTGGTGGATACAGATGAATGATGATATACTCGGGGGGGGATGATGGGAGTAGTAGTAGGGTGGGGATGGTGGTGGATAGAGATGAATGATATTCTCGGGAGATGGTGGGAGTAGTAGTATGGTGTGTAGGGTGGGGATGGTGGTGGATACAGATGAATGATGATATACTCGGGAGATGATGGGAGTAGTAGTAGGGTGGGGATGGTGGTGGATACAGATGAATGATATTCTCGGGAGATGGTGGGAGTAGTAGTATGGTGCGTAGGGTGGGGATGGTGGTGAATACAGATGAATGATGATATACTCGGGAGATGATAGGAGTAGTAGTAGGGTGAGGATGGTGGTGGATACAGATGAATGATGATATACTCGGGAGATGATAGGAGTAGTAGTAGGGTGGGGATGGTGGTGGATACAGATGAATGATGATATACTCGGGGGGGATGATGGGAGTAGTAGTAGGGTGGGGATGGTGGTGAATACAGATGAATGATGATATACTCGGGGGATGATAGGAGTAGTAGTAGGGTGGGGATGGTGGTGGATACAGATGAATGATATTCTCGGGAGATGATGGGAGTAGTAGTAGGGTGGGGATGGTGGTGGATAGAGATGAATGATATTCTCGGGAGATGGTGGGAGTAGTAGTATGGTGTGTAGGGTGGGGATGGTGGTGGATACAGATGAATGATGATATACTCGGGGGATGATGGGAGTAGTAGCAGGGAGGGGATGGTGGTGGATACAGATGAATGATATTCTCGGGAGATGATGGGAGTAGTAGTAGGGTGGGGATGGTGGTGGATACAGATGAATGATATTCTCGGGAGATGATGGGGGTAGTAGTAGGGTGGGGATGGTGGTGGATAGAGATGAATGATATTCTCGGGAGATGGTGGGAGTAGTAGTATGGTGTGTAGGGTGGGGATGGTGGTGGATACAGATGAATGATGATATACTCGGGAGATGATAGGAGTAGTAGTAGGGTGGGGATGGTGGAGGATACAGATGAATGATGATATACTCGGGGGGGATGATGGGAGTAGTAGTAGGGTGGGGATGGTGGTGGATACAGATGAATGATGATATACTCGGGGGGGATGATGGGAGTAGTAGTAGGGTGGGGATGGTGGTGGATACAGATGAATGATGATATACTCGGGGGATGATGGGAGTAGTAGTGTGGTGGATACAAATGGGAGTAGTAGTAGCATGTTTTTTTAGGGGGGAGATGGTAGATATGGATGATGAGATGGAAATGATATCACAGCTGGTTGGTGATATTCTCAGGAGATAATGGGAGTAGTAGTAGGGTGTGGATGGTGGTGGATACAGATAATGGTATGATATATCGCAGCTGGTTGGTGATATACTCGGGAGATGATGGGAGTAGTAGTAGGGTGGGGATGGTGGTGGATAGAGATGAATGATGATATCCTCTGGAGACCAGCGGACTTGCGTAGTGTACGGCGCTGACGTCGGCTCAGCTGTCGGGTTTCGCACGCAGCTCTGAATTGTGAGTCACACACAGACCCCCCCCCCCCCCCCTCTCTCTCTGTGGACTAATAAGGAAAGAGCTGAGCCTGGGATCATCTATTGAAGGCTGTGAGCTTAGAGACCCTTCCAATACCGAGACAAACACTGAGCCCAGATCCTATTAGAGTGTAAGCTCCTCTGTACAGAGACTGATGTGACTGTGTGGGGGGGGACATTAGAGTGTAAGCTCCTCTGTACAGAGACTGATGTGACTGTGGGGGGAGGGGACATTAGAGTGTAAGCTCCTCTGTACAGAGACTGATGTGACTGTAGGGGGGGAGGGGACATTAGAGTGTAAGCTCCTCTGTACAGAGACTGATGTGATGTGGGGGAGGGGACATTAGAGTGTAAGCTCCTCTGTACAGAGACTGATGTGACTGTGTGGGGGGGGGCGGGGACATTAGAGTGTAAGCTCCTCTGTACAGAGACTGATGTGACTGTGGGGAGGAGGGGACATTAGAGTGTAAGCTCCTCTGTACAGAGACTGATGTGACTGTGTGGGGGGAGGGGACATTAGAGTGTAAGCTCCTCTGTACAGAGACTGATGTGACTGTGGTGGGGGGAGTT